>VZRN01005828.1:569364-683985 GCA_013397935.1 Dasyornis broadbenti | reverse complement strand
AAAAGCTCACTATTCTCTGCTCCAGGTAGCTGCAGTAACCATGGTACTGATCTACACATAACACTAAAGGTACAGGATAATAATCCCTGTGGAATGGCAAATGTAGAATTTTAATGATTCCTGCTTTATTTAGGTTGTAAAGTGCTTTGGGAAAGGTATCCTTCAAGATGAAAGCTAGTACAGAAATATAAGCTATTGCTATTATGCTTGGAATTAATCACTACTTGCTTTCCCCTCCAGAGTGATGCAGAAAAACATCTTAACATCTATTTTACTTGCAGCCTGAAAAAGAAAAGAAACCTTCCTCTTATAAAATAGGATAAAGCAAAGAATAATATAAAGCTCCTTCAAACCTGAAAGAAAGAAAATCAGTTTCATGTTGATATATATAGCTTTCATCCTGCATTTCTTGAAATTGATATTCATCTGAAAGAAAGAGAATGACCTATGAAACAGAATCAAGTCCTTGGTTATTAAATATCTGCTAGGACATATTCTGAATGGGTAATGTCTGTAAACCCATAAAGTAGGGGAACTGAGGAGAGAAACCCTACCACCCACTTAACACCACTAGCGTGAATCAGCCACTCTCATAATGCACAATAATTATGATAATCAGGATGCAGACTCTTACTTAACTAAACTTCAGTGTGTGAGGGGCAATATGCTTAAATAAAATAAAAGAAAAGAATTAAAACTAGGCTGGATAACATATTCATGTAAATGATAATAAGATTTACATATATGGACACACTTAAAATTCACAGTTTTAAATAGCTCAAAGGGGATCCTGTTTCCAATATGCAGTGGCACACACATATGGTTACATGCCTGTATCAGTCATCAATGGGATGTAAAGCAGTCCCTGTTTATTTGATTTCTGTCTCAGAAAATAAAATTAGAATCATAGGAAACAGAGAATTAACATTGAGGCAGGGACATCATGTTTTTATTACATGCTGTGAAAGGGTACAGAATAATCTTGTGTACAATGTTCTCTTTCTCCCTTAATGGAAAGAGTTCTGCATGTCCTGCATTCTACACAGGTGAGATAGTCTAATCATGGATTTATATAATGATTTTACTTGGAAAGGACCTTTAAAGACCATCAGGTCCAGGCACCCTGCAATGAGCAGGACATCTGGATCTGTTTGCCCCAGTGCCATCCAACCTGGTTTTGATCAGTTTCATTAATGGGGCATCCACTATTTCTCTGGGAAACCTATTCCAGTGTCTCACCACCCTCATCATAAAAAAAAAAAATAAATTTGTTTCCTTGTATCCAATAGGAATATGCTCTCTTTCAGTTTAAAACCATTGCCCCTGTCACAACAGGCCTTGGTAAAATGTATTTCTTCACCTTCCTAATAAGCCTCCTTTTTATATTGAAAGTCCACAGTGAGGTTTCCCCAGAGTCTTCTCCAGGTTAAACAATACAAACTGCCTCATCCTTTCTTCACAGAAGGAGTATTACAGCCCTCTGATCATTTTTGTGGCCATCCTCTCTAAGTACTGCAGCAGCTCAATGTTTTCTTGTCCTGGGAACCCAGTAATGCATGCTTGCAACCTTGAGGATCTAGTGGTACTTTTTACAATCTCCAGCTTAACACTTGTGGGATTATTTTGTTATTACCCACTCTGCTGAGAAAAGTCGCTCACCTCAGCCATCATATCCAGAAGCCTACATGGGAACTAGTGGGGGCATTGGGGCCCAAGCCAAGGACTGAAAAGATTCCGTACTATTTTACCTGATAACTTTACAAAAGTCACTGTGATTTTAGACCACTTCTTTGACTGATTCGAGTGCAGTTGGTCTAATTGTGGGCAACAGATTTGCATGGAGTCTGAACTGTACTACATGCTCTTTCACAGCACCCATCAATTATTCTGAGAGTGTTGAGCTGGTGGGGCATAGGAAAATATGAACATCTCTTTGGATTTGTTCTTCTATTCTTTGGGTGCTGTAACATATGTATGTGACATGTGCATATGTGATCACAGTCTGGAAACTGGCACTGTGTAGTCTGGGGTTGTTTGGCCTGAAGAAAAGGAAGCTCAGGGAGAATGTTTTCACTCTTTACAGCTGCCTGAAAGGAAGTTGTAGTGAGGTGGGGATCAGCCTCTTCTGCCGTGTCTCAAGTGAAAGGATGAAAGGAAATGGCCTCAAATTGCACTAGGGAAGGCTCAGATTGGGTATCAGAAAAAAAAATTAAAATCACTGAAAGGATGGTTAGGCACTGGAGTAAGTTGCTCAGGGAAGTAGTGGAGTCACTGTCTCCAGAAGTGTTCAAGAGGTGTCTGGATGTGGCACTTCAGGATATTATAAGGTTTAGGGGTGATTATGGTGGTGCTGGGTTGATGGTCAGACTAGATATTCTTGAAGGTCTCTTCCAAACTTTATGATTCTGTGACATAAATACATATGTTCCTAAGATATAAGCAGCTTTGGAGTCTTTCATTTATCTGAGGATTTCTTCTCTGAGGAAGGTTCCATCAGCAGGTGGCTTTCAAGTTGTCCTGATGGACAGATGAACCTGCCTTTGATTTTATATGGGATACAGATCTGGAAATGTAGGTCAACCGATCAGTGATGAGAGAAAAATAATCATAAAGGAAAATACAGCAGTGGAAACCAATTGGCTTTAGTTACATCACTGGAGAACATCTGAACCGTGGCCCATCCTGCCACACAGGTACAAATGTTGTATTTCTTGCAAAGTTATAGCAGAATCAGAATTTCTGTCTGACTTTCTAAATGGGCCTCACTGCCCTGGACTCCATGTAGATGACACTCTCTAATGGTTGCTTAGAGCAGACACTTCACACTCTGTACACAGTGCAGGGACACACCAAAATTGCCAGCTCAGTACACACTCCTGGCTGACTGTAAACATTTTGCCAGCTATTAATGTCTTCTTTATCCCTTCTTGAGATCTTAAACATGTGAATGAGTATGTTATTTGCTATAATAAATCCAGAGCCGGCTGTTAAATTAACAGAACAACTCAACCAAAAATCCCATAAAAACTGTTTATCCCTGCTTTCCATAGATCTGAGCTTCAGTTAGTGTGAGTTTGGCCATCTCAATTCCATACTGTTCCATGGACACTGCACAAAGACTGTATAGCTATAGATGGTTATTGTATTAATTTGCATTTTTCCCCTGTTCAGCCAGTCATTTAAAGCAGCAGCTGGGAATTTAATATATGTTTATTTCCATCTTTACTTACTTTAAATAATCACTTTCCATTATTTCCTAGAGATACAAGACGTGTCAATGTGTCTAAGTACTTTTTAATAAAGCTAAATCCTTTTTTCACTGCTAAGCAGGCCTAAAATAGTGTTTTCCTACATTTGAGGATGCCTCAAACACCCAGAGATACTTTATCCGAAACCAGACTTAAACCTGAAGATGACTGTCATCTCACTGTCATCTTTTAAATTCCTTCTTTTCCATTTTTGTATTAGCAGCCATAATTTGATCACAAGAAACACACTAGTCAGGGTGGACATCTAAATGCAGACTTGAGTATGAATGGCAAAGCAAATCTATTCTCAAAAGTTGCCAGTATTGTCTCTGAAGTGACTTTTCATGATTTCAGCCTTCTGGGTTAAATGCTCAGTTGGTGTGTATTGATGTAATGTCACTGACTCTAATGGAGTCAAACTGAATTAGATGAGCCGAGGATCTGAATGTCTGTCACAGTTTACTGAACCGGATTCCTTGTACTAAAAATTGCCTTTTTATTTTCATAAAGATGTCATGTCTAGCAGGAAATCTCAGTTCCTGCACCGGAGGCTTTGTGAGTGTTTCTCAGGTATCTGCTGTCTTGCTGAGCTTGGCTGATGCCTTGTTAAACAGTGCATGAAGCTAGCTGGACAAGTGAGCACGGTGAGCACAAGGGAGAATTTTCATCAGGCCGTCAGAGCTTGCTTGCTTTCTAACATAATAAACTCCACACTTCCTAGACAGCTTCCCCAGAGAAGTGCACATCCAAAATCCTTTAAGCATCGCAAAGTTAAAGGAAGCAAGATAAGCTATTTACTCTCAAAAAGGATAGGCCCAGTAGAGTGACTCCCAAAGATTTCGGTCAGTATCTGCAAGCTGAAAATGCCAGCAGGACAGCTGAGTAACCCAATCAGAGAGGACTTATTTTTGCCGTGGTTATATAGACCTTGATGGTAATTTACCTGGAAAAGACAGAAAAAATGTTATCAGCTTTTGTTACTTTGTAAATAATCTCACAATATTTAGTTTCCAAACACAACAATTATTTGAGACTCTCATGTTTTTTACTTTTATCTTTTTATTTTCTGTTTATTGTGGTTGCAGAAAACAATCCTGAAAGAACATTTAATCCAAGCAGACTTCAAGGCTCCAACATCATAATCGAAAGGGAATCATAACGATAGTATTATTTTAAACCTCTTTTAAAACCTAACTTCTCTTTCATATCTCTTCAAGGGTAAAAAAACCCAAAACCCAAAAACCAAACCCATTGATTAAGAAGACTTGACCCAGGACATTTGAATGCTTGGATTTGGTGCTTCTTTTCATCCCAGATTAAAGGGTATTCCTTCAATGCTATGTAATGATCAGACTTTTATGACACTCTCAGAATTTCTAGGGTAAAGTTTTTTAAAAGACTTCATGGCTGAAATGTATTTGCACTGTTCTGATCATCCAGTGTACTTTGATATCTTGTGACACTTTGTAGAATTCATCAGCTAAAACTCAGAGCATGGAGGGAGGGCAGTGGGTCATCATTTAGAAAAAACAGATTGCACAGATAAGTTTTAGGTCCATTCCCACAGACGTGATCCAGTTCTCTTTATGTAATGCATATGATAGAAACCAAGCTGTAAATCCTGTTGAGCATGAAAATGCCGGCAAAATCTCTTTGTCATGTTTTCCAATGCAAACCCAAGTCTGTTTAACAGGAGAAAATAGGAAGAGTTGGAGGTTTTTTGGTTTGGATAGATCCCTAAGAAGTACATCAGTTTTAGTTTTGCAATTCACTGCGGGAATTTTGATTTTGACAGCTCAGCTTGGCCTAGGCAGTGGTCTCGATGCAGTTACCTGTCATTTACGAGTGGCAAGTCTCTGCTGATTTTCTCAGCAAATGTCAGCCACAAAACTCACAGCTGGTTAGACAACTTGCTTTTAAAATAAAAGCAAAAGTAAAAATGAAAATACATTTATAATTTTCCAGCAAGCAGCCCTCTCATATGAAATCTGTAACTCTTAAATCCTAATTCCTGTGAAGCACCATTCCCTGTGCCCAGATATCACCACCAGGGCTTGCAGTGCACGTGTAAAGTACCGGCCATGATGCAGGTACAGCGCACATTTTCAGGTGTCTGTCGGCGATATAAAGAAGGCAGACAGATGGGAATGCGCTGTACTCTTTTTCCCTTGTTCAAATCATGAAAAACCAACAGACTGGCTTCCTAATCTGCTCCCTGGAAGTGTTCCTTATCTCATTTTTTGAAAGAGGCGGGTGTGTTGTGCTGTGTGAACCCTTATCACCGGCGGTGACCCCTGGCGCAGGATAATTGCTTGTTGCTGTGAGAGCGTTACAAATCCGATTGCACGGATGGAGCTCAGCTCTTCCTGCAAGGGAACGACCAGCCTCTGCTCCCCTAGCTTGAGGAGTAGATCAGCTTTTAGTAACAGAGACAGTGAAACAAGAAGCTGCTCTTAATTTTTCTGGGAGAACATAATGATCTTACTCGTCAGCTAATAATGGTGATATTTAAGCTCCCTTTTTGCACTTAACAGAAAAGCTTTTACTCAAACTAGTAATTATTGCTAATATAAAGAACCAAACCAACTGTAATGGATGAGTGTGACGTAGAAAGCCCTAAAAAATGAGAAAACTGTATCATAAACAGAAGAGAAACAGACCTTTCTTGCTTTATGAAACTGTTCATAATTCAAAAATTTATTTGTTTCTCCAAGCTATTTCAGAAGAATGAACTCTAGTGGAAGAGCTAGATGTTAATTTTATCCATCAGCAAGAACTTCCTAGAAAAACTATACATCTTCTTACAGGCATCTGAGGGAGGAATATTTTAAATCCATTCAGAAGAACATTAATTCATTAAGGGATATCTGTGGTTTAATATGAATTATTTATATTTCTGACTATTTGTTCCTTATCCACTCCTTTTAGAAGTTCTATTTATTTGAACACAGATCAAAAATGGTATTTTGTGAGTTAATGGCCAGTCTGCTAATTCAATGATGAACTGCAAAAGTCTTGCAAACTAAAAATTATTTATCCAGTGCAGAAATACAGTTACTTTATGACCAGAGAGAAAAGGATGAAACCCATCAGCTAATTTATAGAATGATTACTTTCCAGAAGTTTCTTTTGGTTATCAAATTAATAATATATTCTCAGAAATATATGTAATTTTAAGTTACTATCTATATATATTTAAAAGTTTATGCATATAAATGGAATGAACTTTTAAACTTTACTCACTCTGTTTTCAATGAATAACTTAAGCCTTCTCTGATCCAGCATACTGGCAAACAAAAAAAACCTGGCTATATATTCAGCTTCAGAAAGAAATTGCAAATTGAGTATTCATGCATGATTTTATCTTCTTGGCTATCAGGGAATGCTTTGAAAACCTTCCTAGTCCTTTAAGAAAGAACTGCAGAAGCTGAAGTTTTTCTTCATTACAGAAATAAAACGGATAATTTAGTAGCTTTTAACATACAAAGAAACAAATCTGATAGAGAAGGAGAGGTGGAAAAACTACTAAATAAGGATAAACATACCAATATACTTAAAAGACTAACAGTCTTATCAGAATTAACACAGATTTTAGAGAAAAGTGCAGGAATTTTGAGGAAGCAAATACAGGGTGATATGGATATTATATTTGCTTATAACTGTAATAGTTCTTATGCTTATAGGAAATAACCTATACATATTTTCAACTGACTTTTATTGAATGAAGTAATATACTTCAAACCTCACTTCGTTCAGACTCATACCAAAGTATCTCTAACCAGATTAATTATTTAGCAGTGGGAATAAATACTTCGTATTAATTTCTTTTATCAGAATGAACATCTCCTCTTGTAACATGGTCTTAAACTTCACATTTATAAACTAGTCTTAACACTTATAATAAACTACAGTCACATTATGTAAATGATCCCTACCATGTTATGTGAAAAAACATCCAAACTGAAAAAAGTCACTTTTGCTGGTACTTAATGACTATGCCTGTATTCTAAAGACCATAGTTTATTTCCTCACAGAGGTGATACAGTTTTCTATTTCCTATGCTGAGAATAACTCAATATTTTTGAAATTCTTGAAACACAGAATGGTGGTTAGAGAAGAAATATGATTTTATACACTGCCTTTCATCACAGTTCCTATGTACAGGTCTGATTCAGAGCTACTAAGGTCAGTGGTAGCTGGTCCATTGACCTCATGATCCATTTCTTTCCTAAATGTTTCCTTTCTTGCAGCTTACCATTTCTGGTACTGTTTACGGTAACAAAGACAAATTACACATTCATGCCTTCTTGCCCTCTGAGTTTAGCAGTTCATGAAGTACAATTGCCCCACTCTTGACCACCCCAAGGGGCTGTATCTATTACTCACTAAATTGATCACTCATTGATTTTCCTGTCACTGTTCCTTATCCATCAGCAGAAAGAGAGAGAATAGCCCTCTCTGTAACTCTGTATGTGGCACATGCAATAAACTGTGAAGCTGAGACCATACTGGTGAAATGATAACTGGATGGCCAGGGAAAGTACGCTCTTCAAGCATTTTTGACAGATTGATACCTACAAGTCTTGAATTCTCATGACTGGAGGGCATGCAGCCATCTCCTTGCAGTACTTTACAGGAACAGATCACTTCCTAAGTAAGACAAGGTGGCTAAAAATATCCATTCTTTTCTGTCTGAAAACTATATGAAGGCATTTATTGTTTTGTAAATGGATTCTGCAATATCATGTCAGTTTACAGATTGTTTCCAGTCAGCAGAATGTGAATGTTTGATATGCAAAAATGTGAGCAGTGTCACAGAGCTCAAGACTCACATAACTCACTGGTACAATCTTTGAGAATTGAGTTTCATATGCAAAATGGTCACACTAATACTGATTTCAAAATGCAGTTTCTGAAAATATCCTTCCATGTCTTCTTTCCTCTTCCTGATTACACTTGGCATAGTAGCTTCATCAGCTGTCAAATTTGCAAAAAACAACAAAGGAAAATTAATGGCAAAAGAAGGAGCAAAAATTAAGACAAAGTTCACAGAAAAAAGTATAGTATTAAAAATAGCAGTATGGCCTACTATTAATTTTCAGCAATTAATAGAAACCTGTCAAAGTCAATCTGAATTGCTCAGTGATTTACTGGACTTTGGTTTCTTCCCTTTGTTTCTCTAACGCGCTGTTTAATTTATGGTCAGTATAGAGAATTCCTGGCAAAACCCAAGACTGTTCTTTGTTCTGAACTGCAGTTGATATTAAGTAGATGTACGAGGCATAAAAGCAGTCTGTTTCTGCATAATTGGAGTGATGCTGTATAAAATTGTAAAACATGGTCAGAGGGATTAATTAAGCTAATATGCAACAGTGACCCCAGTTTGTGCTCTCTGCTATGAATCCTGCTGTTGTAAAACGCCAGATTTTTTTAAAACATCAAACAGTAAAAGAGTAAAAGCTATGATTGACATGCACAGATCTCAGCTTAATTGTAGTTATCACCATAGTTTTCAAGAAATCCCTCTTAGAGGTCACTATGGCTGCTGCAGGGATAATTTCACTCTTTATAGAGGCCAGCAGACCCTTTAGAAGCTGCACACCACCTGATTTTAGTAACACAGCACCTACCTGTTTTCCTCAACATATAATTTTCAGCAGCTTGTCTGCTGTGATGTGCAGCAGATTAGTAGCCTGAAAAATGAGCCATCAACCCAGCTGAGTGGGGATGAATAATTGATGATTGGAACTATAACCAAAAAGAAGTAATTTTTCATCATCAGATCACTCACATTCACAAAGCTGTCAGGAATGGAAAAGTCTGTAATATCAAGTAGAAAATTATGATGTGCTCTCCTAAAGGAAAAGTGTTTTTCTTTTGTTTGTGGTGATAGTGTAGCATACTTGTGTAGGACTGAGAAAGGTACTATTTTATTTACTTCCCAACAGAAAATAGACCTAGTTGCCTTGAATTTTTATTATTATTATTAATAATATTATTATTTTCCCTATTTTTTTAGTCAATCTTATAAATTTTTTATACTGATTCAGAATATTTTAGTGTGACCCTAATAATAGACTCTATACATGTAAGAAAATATAAAATAATCATTGTTGTATGTAAAATCTCCACTACTCAGAAACATTATCCACCTAAGAGAATGTAGGAATGAGAATGAAATATGTTTACCTGTGTATTGCTGTAGAGACTCCTTGTGGAGACAGTCATAAGTGTACAGGCACATTTCATTTACAAACGTTTAATTTCACCCAGTTCAACTAATTTAGCTTAGAAGTTACCACTGGGCAGCTGATGAAATATTAATTAGGAATGGCTTTCAATAAGGTTAGGTTCATCTTCACAGAAAGTATTTCTGCCTGACATTTTAATTCAAATTACTTCCTACTTGAATATTCTGAAAGGTTGAGATTCACACATGAATGCAGTGATTGCAACAGCAACATTTACTATATCTAATTTTTCTGTTTATTTGAATGCACAGTAAGAAACAAACCTATGCACAAGATATTTTATTACTGTCTCAGATCAAATCACAGAGTAGTTTTAGTTGCAGCACATGGGCCACACATAGACAAACTGGGATGGACTGAGCAGTAAAATGTTGTTGCTCTTGATTTTTACAGATAACTAAGTTGCGGATACTCAATGCATTCTTAATATTACCCATTCACATAATTTTTTTGACCACTGATGGAAGAAAAGGTACTTTTATTTGAGCTGGCTATGGAGAAGCAATATCTACAAAACAAAAAAAATATTGCAGGTGAGGTGTTTACTGCAACAATTTTTTGTGTTTCTGGAAGAAGAAATAAACTACTAAATTTTATTATTTAATTGACAACATATATGATAATACTTGTCCTTTACATTGCTCAAAATAAGAGAAATATTAAGGAGCTGAAAGTTAAAAAGGCACATCCTGAGAAGACACAGAAGTTGCAGTAATCACCATTTTGAAAAATAAACATGAACTCACTATGTAGTCCAGATAGGAATGATGACTTCCATAACTGCCCTGTGTATGACACTGTGCAAAGACATGAGCATATCAACAAATGGGCATTTGATGTGACGAAGCACATGGAAAAGCTCTGTGTCCTCTGTCAATTCAGCTCCTAAGCCTTCCCTTGGTCTGTCCCTGGTGTTCACTGAACAGCTGAAGGTTATAAAATGCTCTTAGGTATGGCTTCATTAATTCTCATTTGAAGAATTAATTCTCATTTCTCTTTTTGTAAGATTTGTGTTCATTGTCCACAGCTGCCCAAAGATCCAGCCTTTCCCCTTGTCTGTGCTTCAGCTTCTTTTTACTGCATTATATTTTTTCTGACAAATACAGTCTTACACTTAATTCTCAGAGTGGTGATGCTCTGAGAATTTCTCTGCTGTTTAGTTCCTTTGGCAAAACCTTACCTCCTTCCATAATTTCCCTCTAGATTTCCCTTCCCAGTGCCTTGAACACGAACACTCAGTGTCTTCCCCACCTAAGGCATGCGCTCACTTCAGCATTAAAATGAGACCCCCCTCTCTGAGTTAAGTTTTAAAAATAGAGCTCCATTTCTTGGGTGCTGCTCAGGGTTGGGATGGCAGGCATGAAGGTGGTACAGAAAACAACCATTAGAAACAGGGCTGCAGAGCTTTTGTGCAAACTCCCACTGTGACAGTTTTTCCTAACTGATCTCAAGATTCCTTCCCCCTCTCTTGCACATCTTTACCTCAGCATTTCTGTACCTTGTCTGTGTTTGGGTCAGGCCTTTCACTTTGCTGCAATATGTGTTCAGTAGTTTAATTCCAAACGGAGGAGTACCTTAGCTTCAGCAGAGTGGCTGATCAATAGTTTAATCAGTGATATTGTTTCTAATTCTCTCTGTGCTGCTGTACTATTTTCTTTATCTTTGAATGCTGCAGATCCAGGGTCAGACTGGGGTCGTGCTGAGACATGAGCCAATGGGAAAGAGAGCAAGTGTACCTGGCTGCTGAATGCCTTTGGAGCTGCCAGATGAAAGCAAACAGGATATGTAAATCCACACACCTATGATTATACTCCCACTCTGCCTCAGGAGCAGTTCATTTGTATGTAAAGATCAAGAAGTGGTTTTCATGAGAAGGAAGCTTTCAGAAGAGGGAGCAAGAAGAGCGACGATGTTAAAAGGAAATTTAAATGTATTTCTTCAGACCCTCTGAATGAAAAACTGGAACTCATAGTTTATTTCCCACCAAGGTGCAATGATTTACTGAGTCTAATTTTGGAGCTGTTTGCATTTTATTTCCGTTGATTAGTGTGAGCTACTAAAATATCTCTGCAGCAATCTTATTTCTGCAGATGCATTTATTGATATTCACCAGGTAATTTATGCTAATGCAGAGAACATTTACAGCTGTTCTTTTCCAATACCAGCACTTACATATATTTTGTCAGTCACTCAAAAACACAAGCTGTACAACTGAATTACTTAAATGTTTTAATTAGTACTGTTGCTGAGAAACAATGGTGAACAACAGAACATATTTTTGCATGATTACTCATAATGAATTGGCCAATAAACAAAAATCTCCCCTATGCTTGCAGTAATATGAAGAAAAGAATAATCTGCAATAGATCTGTAATGATTTCCACCATACTAGGTCCTGATATACATTATGGTGTCTATAATAAAATCATTGAAAGACATGTGAGGTGTTTAGGATGGGAGAAGGGCAAACTTGCAAATCTTGCCATCTCAAAAAAAATCTGCATTCATTTAATGGTATTGCTTTTGCTCATAACAGAATCAAATGCCATTTTACGCTAGCCACAAACACTTTTTCCTCTCTTTAACTGCCTTTTTAGACTCAGTCAGATCACTCACGTCAGACCTAATCAGTAGTGAATTAATTACAAACATGGATTTAGTAATTGCTTCTTTGCTGGAATTTAATATTTGCCTTCCAGTAATCTAGCAAGGGAGTCAGCACTACATTGTTCAGCATAGTTCCAAGGGATTAAGAAGAGTTTCATAGCTACTGTATTTTTAGTCTTTTCAACAACTTGTAATTAACTGAAGCATACAGTACAAACTGCTTGAGTAAAAATCTTGTCATTTTTCTACCAGGTCAGTCACAATTTTAATGTGGAATCCTTGCAAATATTTTTGCAGGTATTCTGCAAATACCTGTCTGTTTTAAAATGCTGGTAGAAACACTGTAGATTTATACAGATTAGAAAACACAGGAAAAACAGAGAACTGCCTCTCACCTGACATGCAATTGCTTGGGGTATAAAAAGTAAACCTAACCATCCAATACTCGGGCAATGGTGCATGAATTCTAACCATGATTTCATCATTACAGCTAATGGTAAACAAAATATTTAGGATAGTAATAGTCTACTAAGGTGCACAGACAGGAAAAAGATCATGCTGAAAGAGACGGCTAAGGTACAGGCTGGTAGTGAAGTTATGCTCGAAAAATTATTTTATTTAAACAGTGATGTCTCTAGAAAGGTGGCAGACCTTGTCCAGTTTTAGAAGAAATCGAATTCTGCTGTACTGGAATTAAAGGGGACATGACTTACCAAGAAAGGGGTTTTGGGACCAGAGGAAAAGCTGCCATTGTTTAGAATGGCACAAACCTGCTACAATTAAACAAACAGCTCTTGGAGGTCTCCTGAAGAATTGAAAGGGACAGGCCTGAAGTCCCAGAGCATTACTGACGGTACAGGTTCTTCCATCAGCTTCAGAGAGGCTTCAGCTCAGAGGGGACTCTAAATTCTTTTAGAAGAGCATTTTGGTTTTTTATGCCCCATCTTTAAAAACATGCTCTCAGCTGATGGAACAGTGCATTCTGTGGGTTTCCTTTAAGAAAGAGTGCAGATATTTCCTCAAACAAATCCATTAATTCTCTTAATTTTATAGCCTCCCTCTAAAGCCAGATTTTAGAGTAGAGCATTATCAAATAACTGGTCCTTTAGAAGTACTTTTTCCTAAATCCCATTATTTACAGGTTGGTTTCTGTCCTGATGCATCTTTTTATATGTATGTATTATGTGTTTTGATATTTTTAATTTATTTTCCCCGGGAAGAAAAGAATTAGGGATATTAGAAAATAGAAGAACCAAACCCAGAAATCAGGTCTTGTATCAGAAAACCACCCACCTGCTTTTGCAGCTGAATTTATAACAGATAAAAAAAACTGTGAACAAACCAGTATGGAGGTAAAACTTTCCCTATCGTTCCACTTTCTGGAGTTAATAATTAATGAAAAGAAAGATGGAGGTTATAATTCCTGCTGTTTTCTTTCTTTAGCTGGCATAACATTAACTGATGGATGGCATCAAAACTGTCTGTTGGGCCATGAATACTACTGGCCAACTGTATCATGGCTTATTGAACAAAAAATGTAGTCAAGGTACAAACTGGGCCAGATCATCAAGCAGCTGTAGCTACAATAACACCTGCCAGCTGAATGTTGTGCCCAGTATCTTGATCTGATTCATATTAAATAAAAATCTCTAATTAAATTTAATAGGGGCCCTTTCCTTTTATGTAAGATTGTAACCAAAAATAAATGAAGTTAGATAGAAGGTCTTCTTCAACATAGGGAAAATATAAGTTTTACAGCATTACTCTACACAAAGGTAGACAGATATTCCTATTTAATTTACTTAAAGTGAAGGTTTCTGACCTAGGGAATTTTGGGGGTTTGGAAGATCAAAGCAGGGTACTGATAGAACTAGTTTAATGCTTTTAAATAAACTGAGTATATTCAAACACTTAGACTGGATACATTCTTTTGCTTTGATTTCAATACAAATGAGGCAGTAAGATGTTATTTTCAATTTGTATGCAAAGGTATTGAGGGGCACAAAAGTGTAATGGGCCATTACACTTGTTTTAAACTCGTGAAAAATATTAATATGAAATATCAAAGATTTTTCTCTGAGATTTTCATAAGACATGGGCAAAGGTTTGTTATGTGAAACTGCATACAATATTTCTCTCTGAATTGTACTGTGAATTATTACCTTGAAACTATACTCATTAGAAAATATTTAAGTGTCTCAGCCTAGAACAGGAATATTTTGTCCTACATTCACTTGTATATTGTCTACTGCTGATTGTTAATTTAAACAATGCAACTAATATTATAAAACACTTGAAATTTTTTTTTCTTTTTTTCTTATCTGCTCAATACCTCCAGTGCGCTCTGCTCATCACATTACTAGGAGAGGCCGGCAACCTCTATTTCATCTTTCCTTAAGATTGTTGAAAGCATGGACCTAGAGTGTAGTTTAACACAGTTTTAAGGCTAAATGTTAATATTTAGTGGGTTTGTTTCTTCTTTAATTGGATTTGCTTGCTTAGGCATTTTCTAACCTCCACAGAACAGTTGGAGAGCGCTGGTTTTAGCTAGAGAATACTCTTCAGTAAGACACTAGCAATATTAATTGCTTTTCAATTGTCTTTGATCTGAGATAAGGAACATAGCTGCTAGTGTACAATGATTCCTACACAAAAGAATTACATAAGCTTAATAAACTTTAAATAACCCTGAACAGAATTTGTAAGCGCATATTTAGTCAGAGACTTCTGTTTTATGGATTACCAGTGTAAAACCCTCAACTTTAGAGAATATGTATTGAATTAGGATGCATATTTTTGTTAATGTCTATTGCTTTTCATTCTTTAATATTGGATTTGTGCCATAAAATGCTTGACACTGAATTCCTGTCACCTTTGTTACAGTAAATTAGAGGTCTGGCTACCTAATATTTCAGAAAATCAGGCCTAATTATTGTCCTTTTAAAGGAAGACCGATAAAATTGGAAAGGTGATTATTTTAGCAAAAAGCATAAAACAACGTTGAATAAAACTTCATGTAAGGAAAGTAATTTCAATATCCTATTAGACAGGTAAGACATCCTGAAAGAATATGTCACTGATTTGAAAAAACCCCATGCAATAATGGCTTGTTCAAAACGTAAACTAGGATGAGCAGTGAAGAATTCTTTACAACCTTCCCAGTCTTGCAGTTAATCTCTGAATTGCAATCATTTCCATAAAATTGTAGCACACCTCTTCATTTTTAGGAGCTTTCTGACCAGTTTCAGGGAGGTGATTTGTGATAGAAGTGTCTCACTGCTGTGAAGGCCCAGCTCACAGCTGTTCTGGGGCTCAGAAATGACGATCCTCAGAAAGACAGAAGGCTTTGTCCGCAGGTGAAAAGATGTTGCTGTGTCAGAAGAACATTGATACTGTGAAGATTTCCTTCTGACTGATTATTCTGCCTTGTGTTATTTGCAGCACTTGCTATTGTCTGTGATTGTAAGGAGTTTAGGATAGCTGAGTTTTCTCTGGATATTTCTGTGCTCCACTATTGATGTGACCAAACTGTTCTGAATCGTGGTAGTCTTTATCTAACATGATAGTTATTGTGCCTTTGTGGCTGGAGAATTGTTGCTGTATTACCCATCTTCCGCGTTCTTCCAGGAGGGTGATAAATTTCACTGTGTTGAAATGGGCATTCTTTTCTTTTGTGTCCCTATCATTGGATTATTCAGGACTTTCTCTACAAGAATAAAATGTAGCAAAAATATCTTCTATCCCTTTTCTTCTCCCTTCAAGATCTTGGCATAGCTTTTTCTTTGTTTCCTCTCATCTTTTAAAATATCAGATAAGGCATGAAAACAAGGGTACTACTGGAGATTGGTACTACTGAAGGCACAAATAATTGAAGCCCTAATTCAAATTAAAAATTTCAGAAATGTTCTGATATCTCAGGTGATTTTTTTAACTCTGGCACAAACATTGGTAGCTTTTTGTCTGGTATTTATTGATGACTCCTAGCTAGCATTTATGGCTTTCTGCAGTAGTATTTTGCACTTAGTTGCTTTTAATGTAAGAATATCAAAGCAGTTTAGAAAATTATAAGTATTGCATGAATTTTGTAGCTTAGAAAACTAAAGGAACAAAAGAATGAATGATTGGATCAAGTCTGGGCAATTCTACAGCAGAGTTAAATATACAATTAAAAAATCACAGCTCCTGCTGTATTTCAAAGGCAAAACACAAGGCTACATGGGGATTGTGAGGAAGGCTCAGAACGAAACAGGTATGGCAGGAGATGATAAATTATCGTACAACAGGAACCACAGGTATCTACTGAAGTCTATCATTCTGAGTGCAACCACTTCAGTATGAATGATATAAAAAATGTCTTATAATTGTCTCTAAATGCTAAAACTTATTTGTTTTGAGAATTTTGATTTTGAGAAATGAAATTTCCTATCTGATGCAAAGAAGAAACAGTATTACTCTGATAGTTTGCTCAGTTGTCTGATGATTTTCTCACAATTGTAAATTAGATAACATTTCCAATCCCATTTTGAAGTTCCTTGATCTTTCACTACTGTGCCAATCCCTTCCTTTCTTCCAATTGCTATATTTGCTGACACTGCCAACTAGTTTCTCAATCTGTCTGTTGTCCAAAAGCTGATCTGGGAATATTGGTACATCTCTGATTCCTCAAAGACTCCTGGCAGAAGGTAGTGTGTTCTGCTGAGTACCGAGACCTGAGAGCAACACAGACAGAGCTGCCATCACTCTTTCATTGACCAAGAGTAGTGGGCATGCAACTGTATGCAGATAAATTTTATTTGCTGTAAAATGACTTTTTTTAACCCAGACATCTAATGGTCGACATTAACACACTTCAGTTGCACGGGCCTGGCACTTTATACAGCAACATTATTTTCAGGTGGTAACGTAATTACTGAACCAATTAATCAGCTGCATAGTAATAAAAACGTGTGCTGGGAAGTTCTGCAGCTGCAGTGTGAAATACACAAGTGTCTTCTGGCAGCAGATCACTCCTGCCAGCACTGAGGTCTCCGTGTGCACTGACCATCTCAATATGTGTTCATCATTCCAACATTACGGTCAATTATCCTCATTTTAAAAAAAATTATTTGAATGTACCGTACATGCTGTTAGAAATATTCACAGCCCAATGAGTGTTAGATGACACCTTTGCTTGGTTTCTACCTTGTCCCTCTTACTCCAGCATTTGACTCACTGAAAATATATTATTGAATCACTTACGTGCATTTCCCTTTAATGCCTATTAATCAAACAGTCCCAGGAAAATGGACCATTCCTTCATCAGTTTTCAAAGTCCATGGAAGCTGCCTTTGTAAAAAAGTATGGCTGAATCATTGTTATGTACCTCCAACTGCTAAGGACACTTGATGGATCCACTTTTTCCGCTGCCCGAGTCTGCCATCTAAATACCTCAGGTCAAAAATTCCTTGTCGGTAATTTCATACGCACTGGTGCCACCCTGTGGAGTTCAATGCAAACGCTCGGGGATAGCTCAAAAGGAGAGGTGATGCAGGTGCTGAAGAAGTCAGACCTTAACATTCACACCTGCTGCTCCTTAGAAAAAAAACATTTCTCTTTTTACAATTGCAGTAGAAATGCATGTCATGTAGGAAAGTCTTGCCCTGGCACCAAAAATACCTTTACATTCAGGGCAACGTGATTAATTAACTTTTTACATAATTTTGAGTTTGTTGTCGTCCATCTGGATGGTTATGTGAGCATGTATTTCTATCCAAATATTTAAGGTTTTAATCACTATCATATATTTTTGACTTTAAAGCAATTATGAAGAATCAAGGGACAGACAGTTACATGAGTTGAGTGGAGCATTAGTTCAAAAAATGTATCCCTATTTAAAATTCTACTCTATTTCTGCCCCATTTCTACTGTGTGAAATATTCAAGCTAGTGAGAATGTAAATAGATTCTTTAGTCTACTCACATATAAGGCACTGGACAGAATTACACTTAATTTTGCTGCTATTTATATGTGCCCTCCAACCAAAATATCTATCTCTGCTCTTGATTACCAGTATCCAAAACTCTTGGCATGCACGCTGTGATCCATCTCCATGCATGA
Organism: Dasyornis broadbenti; assembly: GCA_013397935.1. Taxonomy (NCBI): domain Eukaryota; kingdom Metazoa; phylum Chordata; class Aves; order Passeriformes; family Dasyornithidae; genus Dasyornis; species Dasyornis broadbenti. The sequence continues at coordinate 665,783 of VZRN01005828.1, read as the reverse complement.
GTGCCAGTACCCAGAACTCCTGGCTTGCACACTCTGGAGCTCCAGAACAGATGCTAAGCCATCTTCTTTTGTGTGTGCTGGGATGTGCTGATCAACTCCCATTGCACCACTCTGTGAACACTCTCCCTACCCTAAGAACTCCCTCATGTTTTCCTAGCAGTCTCAGAAAAATAAAAAGTTGCTGCATACCAGCTCCTGCCAGCTGCTTGCTTTTGCCTCAGGACATAACCTTGTAGTCAAAATCCACAATGGCCTCAACAAACAGAAGGTGGCTTTTCTTCTGTCAGCATCTTACCCTGAGACAACTTTAAAAGCTTCTCCCACACGAGGCATAGCTCTTTTTACATCAGTTTACAGAGTCTACTTTCAAAAACTATGAAGAAAATCCAGGAGGCTAAAAGATCTTGCTGGCCACTAAGCATTAGATTTCTGTTCTTATCTCATATGCACACATCATTTTATGGAACACTGGCGTTAACACCGCACCAGCACAGGGGGTTCAGCTGGGTGGCTGCATCAAAGGTGACCACTGCAATCATTTAGTTTGGTCACTTAATCAACTTCAGCCACAGAATTTCCTGCAATGCCTGTTGTATGAATACAAAACCTTGTTTCTAACCTATTTCTTTTTCCACATTAATGCTTCTGAAGAAAATTTGAGGTGGTAAGTGGAAAGAGTGTGATTGGCACATGGATGGATATATCTAATGAAAAGAGAATGGAGATAATTAACAGGTAGTTAGTTGCATATGCAAGGAATCATGTTTGTGTTCACGGCAACTGGTTACAAGTTGATTCTTATCTCTTGCAATTTTTGCAGTACTCTGACTACATTTTGCTTGAAATAAAAGAGCTTTAGATTTACAAGATCATGATCAGGCTCAGGTCTGATTTCCAATGGAGTTTATGGTCCTAAAACACTTAATTTGTTTTGGAGGGATCGCACCAGAAATATACTTAAATTGGAATTTAAGGAATTATTATCTCCTTATTATAGGTAAGTGTTAATTTTGCTCCAGTCGGGCTGAAGTATTAGGCAGGGTACCCCATTTCTTTTGCTGCCTACCCCATTCCCACCTGAATGCCGTGCTATCCTATTTCCTGGGTAAAACAGTCTCTCACTCTCTCCCCACTTCCCTTAGGTTCCTGTGAGTTTACAGCATGAATTTTTTGCCTCATTTTATTTTTACAGTTTCCAACTTCCAGAAAAAGCCATTTAACTCAAGCCTCAGTAACTGACCTCAAGTGTTTTCAGAATACAGTATAGTACGTAAATATCTGGAGCCTTCTGAGCTGCATGTTCACCTTATGTTCTCAGTCAGGGTGACCAGAAATCTTTATTTAATACTCTCCTTTAAGAATTGCACCAGGGAAAGGTCCAAGAAGCAATGCCCTGGGCAGCTGTCAAGATATGCTTCCTGTGATAGGGTGGGAGCTTGGAAGGGTGACAAGACCCCTGTGCAGCAATGGATGTTACTCACACAGAGAGGTGGTGGAGAGGCATTTTCCCAAGGATGGTGTTAGTCAGGATCCCTTGCAGTGAGTAATTTCTGCCTTCATGTGCTGCCATCACTTGGGGGCCTAAGAAACTGGATGGTTTAATTGGATATCTGTTAATGAAGGGAGGTTTCTTCATGTTTGTCCAGGTTTAATTCTGGATTCTGTCAAATGAGAATGCTGCCACAGAATTAGCAATTTAAAAATTCCTATTCAGATAATGAGAAAAAATATGGCTCAAAATAATATATTGAATTTCAAATTTATGTCTTCAAACTTAAACTTTCTTTTACTATCCATAGTGCTTCAATTTGCCTTAATAATAATAATAATAAAATAACGTTAGCATAGTTAACTTTTTTATTATTTAATTTGGGACAGAACTTGTTATTCATAATGCTGGTGTGAAAATGAGTTACCACTACTATAATTTTTCTAAAGCATTTATTTGCATTAACTTGAAAAATGAAGTTATTGTAATATGGTTATATAATCAATTTATATTACTGCAAGGAACATTGTTGAGTATGCTTCTTGAATTTAGGAATAATAAATAAATGCAATAATTTTGGTTTTAACCATAAAACATATTAAAGGCTTCAAGACATTTTGGTCCTGAACAAGCTTAACAATATGTTTAACTACAAGTACCAGAGTCGTCCAGTGAAAACACAGGAATGATGTCCACATATAAGGAAAAACTATTAAATGCATAAATAAATCATTCTCAAATTGATTTTTCATTTCAGGTATTTTTGTTTTGGGAAACATAAGGGTTTACAAATTGGTTCATTTAAATTGGCCTGGATTTTCTTATTACCTTGTGTTATTCACAACACATGATGTTTGAGCATTAGTTCAATCACCTGCAATATTAAAACAGCTGAAGACTGGTAGATCTATTTACATTTACATTTTTAAAAATCAGTTTTAAAGACAGAATCCTGTCTGCACTGAAATGAAAGGATTAGGTTTTTTCGGTTTTTTTGGCTCTAGTTTTTACTTATGAGCTGTATTTGTATTTGAGTTGAAGATCTGTGACTGGGACAGCAGAGAACAGGTACTTTCTGGTCTCCCCATCTCCTCAGCTGTTCTTTGTCTGTGAGCTGACAAAGGGCATGGCGTAACAATACCCACGTCAATTTACAGGGATGCTGTTCTCCACAAGGGATAAAGTGCATCCCACGTTAGTCTCAATGTCTTGGCCTCTACATCCATGTTCACTGATGGTAAGGACCAGTAAATTTGGTTTTGATGGCAGCTTAAGGGCTGCTTCTGCAGGAGAGACTGGTCTGACTGACCTGCCATAACTGCTGTGCTTGGACCAAACAGGACAACCCAGGGGGACAGGGTAGAGGTTGGAATGGAATCCCTCTTTTGTCCTCTCCCATTTCTCTGCAATAAAATTTTATGTCCGCATTGAATGGAAAAAACAGTCAAGGCCAGGTCTGGCAAATGTTTTTCATTTTTGATGAGCTATAGTATATATAATGAGAGAGATTTCAAAACCATATATTCCAACAATACTTCATTGTCCTCAAGCTACTCAAATGATTTGGAACGAGTACAGTGTTAGAATAACAAATATATATTCGAAAGTTAAATATAGAAGTCCTTTGATTTATCTTGCTTCTCCTGCAATTTTTTGTAAAGGACAGGGTTACTGAAACCTCTCTGTATTGCAGCATCTGAGGACTCTAAGGAGACATTATTTGTTTTGTAAGAGGAATAGGTTACATATGTTTACTGCATCATTTCTCTTTCTCACTCTGATTGTTGCCAAGGAATGGATTAGTGCTGTTCCATTTCACAACAGCAATGCAGCTGTAATTTCTATGTACAAAATGCATTCCCTTTGAATAACTGCTCCCTTCTACTTAGAGAGAGAAAAGTGTTCTATTAACAGAAAAAACTTCTGATGTACTATTTTGTTGCTGCTTTACACAACCTTTACCACACAAGGTTAAGGACAGCAAGAAAACAGATACAAATACTGAAAAAAAGTTGATACCTCTTTCTTTGAGCAATTTCACACCATCATCACGGAAAGAAATATTTTGGCTAAATAACAAAGTAAGAGACTCTCAGGACTAATTCCTCTAATGCTGGCTTTCAGCTTATTCTCTTTACAGTCTGTTCATGTCAATGCAAGCTGATTTTAGTCTTCTGTATGCATATTTTTGGTTTATTCATTACCAGCTATTTATAAATTTAGGGACAGAAATAGCAGTGACGGACACCATCTGTTAGGGTAACCAACTTGTATTAGAGACATTAGAATTTTTTTTTGCATTTGCTATCATTAAAGGGTAGTCAACCATCCCTTTGACTGAATCTATGCACTAGTGATTTAATTCAGGCTTATAAGACTGGACACATTTTGCTTAAGGTAACGGGCAAGATTTCTGTTCCTTTCGAAATGTAGATTCTTGGATAAGGAAGATTCTGTCTAAGGCTTATTCCCAAAAGACACATGATTCAGCGTGCTTTTTCCAAACCTCATAGATTCTTGGGGATGACCACAGAAAACGTAGGGTTCCCATGCCAACCCAGACAGATCTACATGGCCAGTTCATTAAATGTTGAGCTGTACTTACATCCATTCTCATGCTATAAAAATACCCCTCTGATGACGTGCAACGAAGTGTCCTCTTTATTTCGGGTATCTAATTTTGAGAAAGTCAGGAAATATTATTTTAGGATTAGCAGAGCTTTTCATGTGTATAGGTTCATGCTTCCTATGTGGTACATACACTAAGCACTGTGTACATATGGATGTGGAATTCTGGTTTAGGTGAACTATGACTGTGAAGCAGTTTCAGTCATTTGGCTTCAGCAACAGGATTTTTCCATGGTACTCTTTTGGTTAGCAGTGTAGGAGAAACTTTGGATGAATTAAATACACCACCTCCTGTGCACGTCTCCAGCACTAGAAACAGCTGGTTGGTGATAAAAAACTGATGCTTGAAATCAGAAAGATTCCCATTACATTTTACAGACCTTAATAAAGGCCCAGATGACCTGTTTATCTGTGAAATTGTTACTGTCACTAGATGGATGAATTCCTGTACATGAAGGAAGATAATAATGGTGATGAGTTTGATTTAGGACTGATACAGAATGTCTGCCTTGCTCGAGAAGATTCTGTCGAAAATCCTGTCTGAAAACACATGAATGTAGCCTCTAGATTTTCTTGTACCTAATGAAATGAGATACATAAATTTTAGCAATTTTTAATTAATTTGAAATATTCACAGTTTTTAGTATTTATGTTCTTCATTTTATTTTCTTACAATATTTACTTCTGTTCAAATTGTGGAAAGTTTAATAAGTCAACAATCAAGTTTGTTGGAAAGTTTCGTGAGTAAATGATCATGTCATGATTCTTGCCATTTACTGCAAGCAATCATGTAGTCAAGTGAAATTATTGTCCAGAGATTACAAAACTTGGTGGCAACAAAGGCTATGTTATTGTTTTTTTTGGAGTAAAATATTTTTTGGAACAGAACCGCAGAAACCTCTAACTCATTTTCTTTCTCCTTTGTTCATAGTTACAGCTGTTCTTTAACCCTTGCAATTACTTGTAAGGCCAAGTTTGATTCACCAGCTCTAGTCACAATTTAATACCAGCCTAGTAGAAAGTAAAAATTACCAACAATAAAAACAAAGGGGTCTTTATTTGCAAAATGTTTGTCATCAGAGCAGTAATATTCCCAGTTAGCTCCCTGAAATTGATTTAATCAATTTAATTATATATAAGAAATTTGTAAAGACAGGAGAGTTGTACAAAATGCACAGCCTCATGGTACTAAAACCTCACAGTCATTTTTTGTCTTCAAGTCACAGAGTCCTGCTGAGATGGCTTTATGTCAAGGTTAGAGTGGGAGAACTGAAGGCATTGTGGAAGTTAAATGAGCTCTGTGACCCCCTGAAAATGAGACATTAAGCAGCTCTCAGGCACTGATGCTGTTCAGATGTGTAGTGAGCGTGGGGATAGCCTTTCTACATGAATACAAAAATTCCTTTTTAAAGATTTTGCAGAAGGGAAAACAGAACAGATCTTGGTATGACTTTGACAGGATAAAGTCAATTTTTGTCTCTCCCCTCAAAGCTTTCCCTAAGTCCAGTGCCAGCCTGGGGACTAATCTGACAGCCTGGGCTGCAGTCAGCCATGCACAGCCAGATTTTGCCTTGACACTGTCTCTTTGCTAGCAGGACTTTCTTGACCTCTGTGCTGCCTCTCTGAATGCAAGTTAAAGAAGAATGATGTCTGAATCCTCTCAAGAAACAGGTTTCTCCTCCAAGTTCTTGCATAGGGTACAATTGCACATAGAATGCTACAGCAAACTCTTGGAAACCCAGAAGTCGAACTGGTGGGGATGGATCTATTAGAGATACTTGTTACAGAAGGCAGGAAGCAAGCATGCAAGCATGTTTAGCATAAACAGTGTCATGACAAGCTAACAAGGATGTAAAAAAGCATTTCTCCCATGGGTAAGCAAATAAATAGAACTGACATATGGTGTAATACTCTTCCCTAGTGTAAAAAAGATGGCATCCAGATCCCGCAAATCCTGATTCTTGCTGGTGAGTCCTGACTCCTTTTTCTATTTCAGTATTTCAAATAGCCCTGCTGTGTAGTTCATGCAGATGCATCACTGAAAACAAATGAACTTGTATTTAAAAATGTAAATTCATCAAGTGACTCACTTATTTATAGATACGGTTTGTACATAATTTGTGCCAAAATCCCTGCCAAGAACTGATGCCACCTTGCATTTGATCACTATTAAGAGTAGAAATTGTTCTCTCTGTATAATCCTGATGAAATTAAATATGTCTAGCAATAAAGCTAGAAAAGAAAATATTGTTGTCCTTAAGGATGTTTATTATTCCTATTGAATGATTACTTATGTTACTGAGTTGGCAGGGCCAAAAATAGGTTTGTGCTGTAGAAAAAATTGTATTGACCATTACAGTATGAATTTCTCTTTGACTTAGTGCTACTACTGTGACTAAAGCTCTATTCTGTTTAGATCTGCTCTGAAATGTAGTATTAGGAATGTTTATTATTATGGTTAGTATGATTATTACATCTACATAGCTCTTGTGCCTATTTTACAAGACTCTAGTCACTTTAAAAATTGTTTTAAATACACTTTCTAGTGTTAAAATGTTAAGAGCTGGTAACAGGCAGAAAGTACCAGTATTTATCGTAAGCTCAATAATAGCACTTTATTGTGAACCAAATGCTGCACATTTAATCTATAACTAAGTACATTAAAATTCCCCAAACTTAAATGGATATGGAGGATTTTTTCTTCCTCCCCGACTCCCCTCATTCTCCATCATGTTCTTGATTATAAATATTTTAGGCTGTCTTTTCATCAATACAGAAGATTAATATTTACATAATATAAATGTCCTTTACTTCTATGTGATTGGCACATTTCACTTTTTCCTCAGGGGAGTGAAACCACTGCCTAATGGAAACGATGTTCTCACTTTTAACAGAGGTCTACCATATCTTTTCATAACATTTTTTTATTGATGATTTCATGATTAGAAGGCAGCTTTCATTCCAAGAAATTCTATAATAATTGCCTCATGCTGCCTGCCTGAAATGTATATAGTGTTGTGTAAGAAATGTCTCTGGAAGTTTTGCTTTGTGCTGCCCTTAATCTAACCTTTGCCAGACGAGGAACAAAAAAGCAGGTTTAGACTGTTTTGGAGATGTCATTCACATTGACTGCAAAAATCCACATTACTTCCAGTAGACTGAGAGGAAGAACAGAAGAGAGACAGGTGAGGATCTAAGTATAAGCATTATACAAAGAACTGACAGAGCACTTCTCATAAGAAGTACACTTCCAAATTTGTATCCTAAAGTGACCAACAGAAAGTCAAAAGACACTTCAGTCGTGCTAAACCCAAGCATTCAAAGATGAAATGACAATCCTCCCAAAACAAGGCTGATACCAAATCATGGCTTGCTTTAATAGAACTCCATTTTATTGGTCTTTTGAAACTTCAGTTCCTTTTAAAGTGTGTTTCTTTGCAGTTAAAAGCTCTGGCAAAAACACGTTAAAATACAGAGAAACACAGAGACACATAACAGCTCTAGGAGGCGGGAATATAATGGCAATATCTAAAAGCATGGCAGCTGGGATGGCCAGGATGCAGAGTGATGATCTCGATGGTACAGGCTCTGCTCGTTTTTCTAGTGGGGGTATCGGTTATGGGAGTAAGAGACAGGGAAAATGTATTAATGACTTATTTCTGTTTCCAGTAAAGTCTGGCTTCTTCGATTAAGTTTTTAGTGTCATGTTCCCTCTAGCTTTAAAAGTTTCAGGTGATGGCTCCTAGAAGTGGAGAGCCATTCTATATCAGCTACTCTTACTCATGTACTCACACGTTTTTGTTTTTTTTTTCTGTATATGACTCTTGTAACAGTGCACTTTCAGCTGTTTCCCTGCACATACGTAGATCATGACTGACAATTTCAAAAAAGATAAGATTGTGAGCATGCCCCATATTTTGTGCTAAGACTCTAAAACGTACATTTCTCAGAAGACTGTTCTTAAACACAGTCTGAAAATCAGATCTTTGAGGGATCTAAAACTAATATGAATGTTGATGTCTGCTGTTAAAAATATCTTCTTTCTGGTTAGTATTCCACACTATTCTTACAAATGGAATGGAGCAGGTAATAAATGTAATAGAAATGTTCATTCGGAGGATATTCATGTAGGAAAACGGAAAGGTTTTAAGACTGTTTCTCTCTTTCCACTGGGGGAAATAATTAAACTACAGCAATTCAATTAGTATCCTCTTTACTTAAATAAGAACTCATGAGTAGTTTAAATAAAAAAATTCATCTAAAGAACTAGTGCAAGATATCTGTTAATCAGCCCCATCAAAAAAAAGCCAAATTCTCATCCCATGTTAAATACTTTACTTTCTTTATCACTGTAATTTTCATATATAAGTTTCCAAACACAAAGTTGTCTTCTGGTTTAAACACTCCATGGAAAAGTTTTACAACCAACTACTCACGGCTATCATTCTAATGAAATTTGATACAATGCAATGAAAAGATGATTTCTCATGTTTAGTGAAACAGAAAATTCAGCAAATTATCACTCGTGTCTCATGATAATATTGAGAAATGTCTCAATCATTCTGCTTGGCTTTACAGTTTGTAAAAAAATTGTGTACACTGCAGAGATTATAATTTGCAAGTAGCAAACAGATTTTACATGATTTCCCATACCACACCCAAGCATAAGATTGAAGAACACTCAAAATGTACAGCTTTTTTTTGTTTTTGTTTCAGACTATTCATCCAGCATACTGCACAGACCTAGTCTAGGATGAGGTAGAAGAAAATCAAAATTTTCTGTGACTGACTGACTACTAGAAATTACCATCCAAATTAAATGGCACAGGACCAATGGAATATTCCTTTAACTTTCTCAAACTCATGGCATATATTTTAAACTGATTATGTAGGGTAATTTTTTCTGTTTCCAAAGAACTCCAGATGAAATTAAGAAAAGTATGGGTAACAGAAGTGTAGTTATGCAAACTTACTGTGAGTGAAGTTTAGTACACAGAGTGAAGGAAGAATGGAGGAAGGGAAAGGGAAGCAACCATGGTGGCAACCTGACCTTGCAAGCACAGAGACATTTGGTGAAGGATCCAACATCTGAAGAGAGACAAGAGTCATTTATTTTGCCTAGGTAACACCTTTTCCCCCTAGATTGTGGACCCAAATTGAAATCTAGAGATGCACAATATGACAGAGGTTGAAAATTGAATGCAGGGAATGACCATTCTGTTGTTTTAATTCTCAGTCATTATCATTATAAAAGTTAGTGCCAACAGCCTCATAGCACAATCACTATCATCTTTGTTATTACAGAGTAGTCAACTTCTTCCCTACTGAAGGGAGTCACATAAATACAAACTGGTTTTGCTTCCCCAGTTTGGCTCTCTCACGTGTCATCTAATAGTTTCTGCACAATGTTCCCTGCTCTTTAATTTTCAAAGGTAATTCCAATGAGAAATGTGGCTTGGTGCTGAAATAGCAGTAAAACTGAAGGTAAAAAGGCAAGATAATCACCTACATTCCAAGAAACCATATATTCTGAAAGGTATATGCTCTCCCTGCAAGTGTTGTTTCTTTTCAGGTTTAATGGTTGGAATTCTATGAAAAATTAGATAGACAAGGTTGGACTTGTGGTAATGAGATAGCTAAAATATGATTTAATTGGGGGAAAAATTACTCACAGAATACAATATTTGTGGCAGAAGATTTGAATGCTAAGTAATGAAGACCAAAGTGACACTTTAAAACCAGTTCCAAACTTTCATTTTCATAGAAAGAAAAGCTGGGCATTGCTAATGAGCAGTGTCCCATGGAATAGTCCAGGTACATTGCTGAGGTGCTGCCACACTGCAGTGAGTCAGATAAACCAGAGACACCCAGTTTCCTCTGTTAGGGGATACAAATCTTTGCTGTATCAATATATTTGTGTTTTTTCAAAGAAGGTATGGAGTAATAGCCACATGAAACGCAGTCAATAAGGCTGAACATGAATTATACCTATGCACAGGAAGGCAGAGTTTTGCTGGTGCTGTTCACCAGGCATGTTTTCAGAATTTGCATCACTGTAGGATTCCATTGATGAGCCACTGACCTGACCTCTTTTTTTACTGAATAATTTGCCATATTCATTTATGGTCCCCCCGCAAAAAACAAGTATATAATTATACTATTATGTGCTTTTTAACCAGAGCAAATATTTCATAGTTCTGCTTTATAACTTAATCACATGTAATACATAACTTTTGTTACTTTTTGTACTATTACAATGTTCAGGTTATAAAGTACAAGTTCTGTTAAAAACTTTATTGGAGTATATTTAGAATAAGGATGCTGAAATCCATGTCACATTTTGGACAGAATGATCCCAAAGTACCTTGATTTATATTGTTATTACTGGAAGCAGTATTTGGCTCAGCACTTCTGGGCAACACCAACTTGGAGCATGATGCATTGTGTATGTCATTACTGATGGCTATACCCTCAGGAGACAAATTAAAATCTGAACAGATAAGCAACTTAGGGAAAAAAAAAAAAAAAACACAGGTAAAAATGCTTCATTTCCACTCATTATTTCATTCCAACGTTTTCAAGCAGGGAAAACCAAGCCTACAAAGATTCAGGATTAGGGCGTCTTCATGGAAACTATCCATCATAAGTAAATCCCAGAGATGCAGTGCAATATAGGAGGAAAATTCTGTGTAAGAAGCCATTCTGAATGCTGTACACGTAGTACAAACAATGGCCTGTTACTGTAGTCTTATCCAAGGGACAAAGTAACAAAATTAACAGATGACAATCTCCAAGCCAAGTCCAAAGCAAGCAAATCATGGGCTATGAGTTACAGAGTACAAGTAATGATCCAGCACTGTAAAGTTTTGGACAGCCTTGAAATCATCAGTAAAATGACATTTAAAAGTTTTGGGTTTAGTGCATTATATTGTTGAGAGCCCTCAGTGTTACACTGCTGAGCAGTGGTTTACGATAGATAACTTACCATCATTAGATTTATTGCTCAGGTGTAAGTAGCAATGGTAAAATATTTTCAAATATATAGTTCTTGAAATTGATGTAGCAAGCATGAATAACAGCAGTAATGGTACCTCACCAACATTTATTAACTTTCATGTAACACTTTCCCTGGGGGAGGCTGGTTATCAGAACTGCTCCAAATTCTCTCATTTTCAGTCTCTTGCAAATTAAATAGCAAGCTCCAGTTGATGTCTTTTGTTTCAAAAGTCATCACCTAAAGCACCAGCTGCCAAAATGCTTTATTTTTTAATTTTTGAAGCACACCATGGGTGATTAAAAAAAAAGAAAAAAACTTTAAGCACACAAAATATTGACATTGTAATCTGAGGCAGTTGGGATTCTTATTACTGTGGTAATAATCAACTGAAGTATGCTCATTTCATTCTGCCAGCTTTTTCTTCCCCCTACATTTTTTCATGCCACATGCCAGATAAATACCCTCAGAGACATGTTTCAATTTTTCTTCCCCTGGATGGTGTAGCTCATCTTTATATACCATCAAGTGAACCATGAACAAATATCAGTATCTGTGTTCACTCTGGAAAATGTCAGGTCTTATTTATTGATGGAAAGTGGGCAGTAATCATAACTGGGGAGAAGTCAAAGCAGACCCTTGGTGCTCTGAACGGAACATGGAACATAAGGAGACACCTGCAGGAGTGGACTGATGATGTTTGCTTGATCTTTCAGAATCAACAACATCATATCAAGGAAATCAGGATGATTTTTGGTCAAAGCAGAAAAAGCTCATTGTGTTTTAGACAACCACTATAACTGATCTGTTTGTGTCCAACTAATTCAACTGATATTGAGATGTGAAACCCACACTTACCAGAACTGATTCAATACTGTTAAGTAACTTAGCTGACATGCCTATTTATAAAAATTAATGAGTATGGTCTGTCCCCAACTGTTATATCCTTTAATTTATGAATACACTAAGGAATACGTACCCTTTTGCTATAAATATTGAAACAATTTTATGCAAACGCTGTGAAGTATTTATAAGTTTTAAGGGAAATTCAGTATATAACAGTTATGAATATTTGCTCCAAAAACTTAGTTCCAGTAATTATACACATTCAAACTGCAAACAGAAACACATGTTGTGACCTTCTGGTACAGGTCTAATGAACTCTGCTTCAATTCCAAATGTCAAAATGTATGTATTATCTCCCTACAAGTGTACCACAGCACAAGAATTATGTGTATAAATTATTTTTTCAATAAATTCTAAATGGAAGGGAGTTGTGCTCTATTTGTTGAGAAATGCCAGGCAGGTACAAGGTGCTAAAAGTCAAAACGAAACACGATTGCTAATGATTTTTTTCCTGTGATCAACATCTTCTACTGACAAGTTTCTAGCAGCTTTCTTTGGAGGGTGTTCTAGAGACGAGACTAAAAATCAGATCTTGTCCATACAGATATACTTGTGCTAGTATTCTTTAGTTGTTATGAGAAAGAATTTAGACAGTGTGGATTTCTCCTAGGTATATGCAACACAAGAAACTATTCTGAGCAATAATAATTTCCTCATTTTTGTATTAGCAAATGAAATTAAAGCTTCTGCTACCACACTGCAAGATGGTGAATGTTTTTTTACTGGTGCCATAACTTCTTGCCTGGAAAAGAGTGGTGTGCCCTGCCTCATGCTAGTGTCTACCTTCCTGTAAAGTGAGGAGTTTGTAGCATACACACTGACAGCAAACAGATTAAGGCAGAACAGTCTGGTGATTTTGTGAGAGGTTAAGGGTGAAATTGCTCAGCACTAGTAAGCAGTGTAGTAGGAGATCCTAAATAAAATGTAGGAGACAACTTTTTTTGAGACTCTTGATCTTGAACAAATGCAATAATCTCTCTGAGCTAGGCTGAGCCAAGAAATCAATCCACATTTCCTCAGAGGAGGCAGAGTTTCAAATGGCTATATTTTGTCTTCTCATCTGAGAAAGCTACTCCTTGAAGAGCTGCTCCAAAGTGTCTGTGCCATGGTACCTGGAAGGAGTAGATACATGAGTTTACATATTTGCTTTAAGAGTAAAGTATTTAAGCAGCTTTATCTACCTCTCAAATCCCAGTCCACACAACATTAAAGAATCTGTGCTGTTCCTGGTTTTGTAGTCATAAGTTTAGTCACTTTGAATTTTGTATATGCAGCATGAAATTTGTCGCACCTATCTATTCCTTGAAAGGCTTTTTTATTTATTTTTTTTTTTTAGTTAATATAGCTGCTGGAAGACTTTAAGCGTTTTACAAACCTGTACACATGGAGAGATGCAAACTGTCAATACTTTCACCTCCATAACACAGTTCAGAACCTTGAGACAAGATTCGTTGTAGCCCTACAGTTGTGTGTGATGATGTAACCATGAAGTTCAAATATTTGTAAATAGGTACACTGTGTCAGTTGGTCTAAGAAAAAATACTGCCTCTTCCTTAAGAAAAGCTGTGTAGCTTTTAAAACAAATCTAAAAAATGCCCTCTTAATTTTTATGTGTCTTAAAGAAAATATACTGGTGTTAGTTCAAGCTATTCAAACAGAAAAGAGTATCAGTCCATAATAACCTGGTCTGTATGCACATTTATGACAAACAGAAAGGTGTTAGTGGGCTGATACCAGATTCAAGTTGATGTTTAAATGTCTATGTTTAAAGGTCTATGTTTTATGGAGTATTGCTGACAGCTTGTAGACATCTTCAAAGCAAGCTTTAAGAGCTAAACCTCTGTTTTTTGCTAGTGGTTCCTGCCAGTACCTACCAGATGATTAGCCCAGCTACATCACTGTAACTGCAGTGTGACAAACTGGCAGTAATTCAGCTGCAGTTCAGGGTCTGCTTTAGTAACTAATAAAAATGATCAAATGTTGCCAAACTTGTTTTGTGGTTTGGGTTTTTTTGTGCTTTTTTTTCATTTGTTTATTATTTGTGGTTGTTGTTTTTTGTGTTTTTTTTGGTTTTGTTTTTGTTTGTTTCTTTTCTTTTCTTTTCTGTTAGAGAAACGAATTTGGCTATATTGTTTAGACCAATTAGAATCTATTACAATACAGTATAAGTTACTTTCAGTACATATGGAAATCCACAGAGGAGAAAACTATACATCACAAAGAATTTAAGCTTGGATTACTTCTGTCACCTGTGAGAAGCAGGCCCAGGTAATATACAGTGTAAAACAGATATTATGATACTTTCATAGAAAAAGCTGGTGTTATTTTTATGTTCCAAATGATATTGTATTACTTTTTTCCTAAAATCCTCTTATGAGAAAATACCATCAGTGTAAACATCATCAATCTAGATGTAATATAAAACCAAAAAGAGATTGGTGATGCTGTTTTGCTCATACCCTCTGGAAAGAGAGCTGAACAGAAGCATAATACAGTCCAAGAGGTTTTACCATATTCTGCCTTTTATGGCTGAGTACTTCACCAACTAAAACCCTGCTTCCCATTACACTGAGTGGGAGGTTTCCCATTACTTTTCATACAGAATTTCAGGATTCTATTGATTGCAGTTTCATAGGAAACCAGGTTCCTCTTATTCTATCAAATAAAATAAACAAATTTTGCTCCATGTTACTGTGTTGTACTGTTCAAAGAAAGGATGAATATGGAGTACCATATACTCACAGATATGTCACAATTTTCCAAACATTAATGTATTTTAATGTAGTTATTGTTTCAGCTGTAAGTTTACAGTGGGAAACGCAGTGTTTGCTGTTTGTTCTTCACCTTACCTGTTTAAAATGTGTCATACAGCCAGATAGGCAAATGAGTCAATCACACAGCAAATTGTCAAAGTGAACAGTTCACAAAGATCCCACAAACTGACATTTGTTCATGCAAATTCCTGGAAGAATACTTATGATTAACAAGTATGTTAACAGAAATCTGAGTCAGATCATAGATCTGTGTTGACCAGTGAACATCACAAAAGCTCTATTCTGCATTTGCTCATTCTGATATTGCCAATCCATTGGCAATTACACAGGGCACAACACAGACTTATATTGTGGAAATACGTCTGTTTTCACGTGTTGCTTTTCCACTGGATATAGATATCATAGCTGGAGTGACAATTTTTTCATCGCATTACTCTTGCACTATTATCTCAGGACCACCCTCTACACTAATAACAACCAAAGATTAAAAAAATCAAAAGGAGAAAAAAAATCCTCATTGCTTTTCTCTGGGTAAGATGCTTCCATTATTTCTCTGTGTAATCAGTCTACATGATCAACATGGGCTTGTGAACCATATGCCCCAAATTTTCATAAGTATTTCAATATTTTAATCAATAATACAAATATAAAAAAACAAAAAACAATTTTCAAATTCTTTATACATAGTAGATATTGAGTTCTTAAAAAAGTTGTTGGTTCAGCTTCAATGCTACTTTGAATAGAATAAAACACAATTCAACTGTACTTTGACTAGAATAAGACACAACATTAATGATAAATAGATTAATAACATGAAAATACAGTATAAAACCCCCAAAGTATTTTGTAAATTGATAATGTGGTCATGACCTTACACTTTTGAAAATGCCTGCGAATGTAAAGTACAGTGAAATTTGGAGGTAACAGAGAACAGGCACTGACATTTATGCACAGAAAGGATTCAAGGTATCGCCGTGGGAACGGTGTAGAAAACTGACCACCGGAACACATGAAACATTGTGGTAGTTGTTATCTTATGGCTACAGATTTTAAGAACAAGTTTGGCTATTTTTTCTAACCCTTACATAGTAACTTGAATGGGATTTAATCCAAGGAAAATCTACATTCTATACCACACAATTCAGAGAACATTGTGGTCCTATTCGGCTTTTCATCTTGGGAATCTGTGCAATATCAGGACTCCCTCTCTCTCTCTGCACAGGACTGGTCAGCCAGTCGTCAGAACAGCCTTGCCCTAGGCAGCCTGACTAGTTCTTTGCCTCTGAATTTTCTTCACTCACGCTGAGCTGCTGCTTTTCTCTGCTTTCAATTTGTAACTCCCATAAATCTGTCTTGGACTACATCTGTGAAACGGATGGTTCTACCCAAGTGCTTTTGATCAGTGATAAAGAGGGCTGTGTTTGAACTGTTCCTATGTGTGAAGTTTTACGCCTCAGTCCATTAATATGGAACCTGGCTTATATTTATCTCAGATTTTTAAAAAAATATTTTGTTATAGAATTTTCGTTCCTTTTGAGCTTTTCATGCTGCTTAATGGGCTTCTTCATGTCAGGCTAAAAAATGCAGGGAAAGGAACAAATCTTGCTTTGATTTATTCTTTTGAGAAAACGGATTTGCTCCTTATAAAGAAAAGGGAGCTCTTAAAGCGCAAGAATCTAAAAATCACATGGAAACCACATATTGGTAGCCTTCCTTCTGGGTAGCAGAGCTCCCCATGAAGCCATGCACACACAGTCCCTCATTACTGCCTGATATGACTCATCTCTTCACAGAAAAATACAGGGAATTTGACTGTTTGGGAACATAGTTAAAGATGTGAATATCTGTTTATCATTTAAAGAGTGCCACTGATCATTATTGCTTTGGTGCAAATCTGAAGTAGATTCACGGAAATTCAGGTCAGGGTGTGCCCTCAAACTGAAAATGAGACTGGTTGTCACAGAAATTTTTTCATTGACAATCAGGTTCTGAAAATGGAGAGAAATCGTAATGCTATCAGACTCTTTTTTTGACAGAACCAACTTGAACTTTTTTTGGCTTTTTGAAATAGAGCATAATAATTACATTCATAGGAGCTGGCTGAGACTGGCCAGCCAATTCACAGGTGGAAGGAACATCTGACTAAATCCCTTTTAGCAGGGAAACCGCCAGAGCATGCACCTGGCTTTTTGTTGGAGTCATTTCCATCTGCCAAAAAGCATTGTTGCGAAATGATGGGGGAAAATAAACAAGGGATAAACCATACTGGAATTTTAACTAAAACAGCATCTTGCCTGAATTTGGGAAAGGCTAGGGGGGCACTGGAGGGCCTAGTGCCTTCCCATCTGCAAAACAGGGGAAAAGGAAGATTTTTTTTACTTTATTTGTATTTAGCATTTTTTTTCTAATATTTGCTAGCTGTTTTCCAGCAGTCATGAAGACCATATTGTTGGACAAGAGCCCCATCCTTTAGGGATTTTAAAAATGCAAACAGAATTCTGAATCTTGTTCCAAGGACACAGTATAGTGATTTCTAAACATTTTTGAGTGATGTCAAACTCTTGCTAATAATATTTAAGAGCTGATAAGTTTTAGTTTGCAGTCTGAGTTCACAAATTGGGTATGTCACATCTGGGTAAGGACAGCGTACCAGGAGTTGCTGACCTTCCCAACTGTTATAATTAAATGTCCAGAATGTGAGTGCTAAGTACTCAAGAACTAACGGTGAGTGTGTGCAATGAGGGCTGACCAAGTGGAGAATAAAAGATCACAGCTCCTCCACATTATTTTCTACTTAAAACATTACAATAGCCATAATAATGATTATAAACTAAAGTAAGTAAAAGACCACTGGGTTCTCTGGGCTTTATCCACATTGAATCTCCTAAAACCCTCACAAAATATAGATTTAAAATGGCCAGCATAGCTCACTGACACCTTGGAAGGTTTATGTGTAAGGGGCATGCCAGGCAGATTCTTGGTGTCTGTCCTGTTGGGTCCTTTTTCATGTCTCATATATTTCTGACTCCTAAAATAGGCTGTTGACAGCCAAAAGCATCCATTGTGCAGAATTTCTTAGACCTTTTGCCAAACTCATCACTGGCAAGAGTTGAATCCAACTCTGAGCCTGTAAGTGAAAGCAAAATACCATAACTTACACCAATTTGCTGACATTTCTGTCAGACAACTCCAAATTCTGCTTTGCATGTGTTGTGTTTCATCCATTCTGTCTCCTTGTCTCGTATTGCACTTCTCTGCATGTGGAAGGCAGTTATTTATCACTGGGTGGAAGACTTCTCAAATATGGTTTTGTATCCTTTCTGTTTACAGCCCTCTTCTCAAAGAGGAAGGAGAGAGCCCTCCAGATTCTTGCATTTGAAGAGGAAGAAGACATTTTGCACTTCTTTTACAGAAAAGACAGAGAGAGCAGAAAGGGAGGAGGTAAAAGCTACTCTACGCAAGTAAACACTTCCTTGCTTTCTTTCCATTTCTGTTCTCTAAAAGGCATTGCAGGACTCGGCTGCTAGTTTGAAAATACCCTCTTCTTTGGAAAAAAAATGAAGGAGACTTCATCAAAATATAGCCAGATTATATAAGCTCCTGATTTGATCAGCTCTGGCAATTGAAGAGTAAAAATTATACTTAGCTTCATTAAAAAGAACAATAAAGATGGTATTTCTAGGGACATCAGCTGTAGTTCCCTGTAGAAGGTAGTGTTAGTTGCAATTCATATGAATGAAAATCATTTTATGACAGCATATATCCTGAAATTCTATGAAGGGTAAAGCAACTCCCTGGACAAGAAGACAGTAATTGTTTTTAAGCAGAAGGAGATAACTGTGGTTTCATTTTACCTCCTGACTTTGACCTAAGTCAAAAATTTTCAGATAAAATCTCTGCCTGAAATAGACGCCTTGATTCAGTTTCCTTTGTTTTTGCTGTACAACACACATTTGTTTAATGCATGCAGTGAGAAAGTACATGAAAAACAATTTTCCTTGTTGCACAAAATGAAATGAAATTCAGGCATGTCACAGCCTCGAAACACTTCTTCATGGACTGTATAATGGATTGGCAGATATGAAGGTGGATGTTTTTAAATCTTGTATTCCTGTTCATATTCCTTTGACCTACGGTTGTGTTCTGTGCGTATGAAAGCAAAATGATGAAATGGCTGAAGTTACCGAATGCAGCTTGGAACATTACTTAAGAAATAAATTTCCGTCAATTCTGAATGATGAACTGTGTCTGAAACCTTAGGCTATAAAAGCTGGTGTCCTGAACCATGCTAAGATATCATTCAAGTGCTGGACATTCTCTGACCCTTCTCAGTGTTTTGCCGTTGGGACCAAAACATTCTTTTTATTAAAGCCTGTAGCACCCTTTAGTTTACAATCATATCCTCTCTCTGTGAGGAAACGCACATTTCCCCCTATTAGCATTCCCCACACCTTGCTTAAAAAAAGCAAATGGAGAAGCAAATGCGTGATACGTTTCATGCAAAGATGACTTTTGTTTTGTAAGCATTCATCTGTTCCAGCTGCTTATTTCTCCCTCAGAGTCATAATCCCCTCTCTGCCACATCACAATTAGCAGTGGAGAAGTCTGGGATTTACATTCAGTGGATTACAACTTTCAGGGAGAAAAAGGCAGCAGGAGTGAATGAAGTATGCAACATAAATCCTGTCTTCGTGCAAATGTATTTAGCAATAAAAGCAAAGTTTCACACACATTAAAAAAAGAAGGAAAATATATTTGCTGTATTCTCTAAGACATCAAGTGAATAGAGGAGTCTATATCCCCATGAAAGTTAGACTCATAGCTCTATAGATTTTTTTTAAAACACCGACAAAATGCTTTCTAAGTTTTTTAAAAGTTCTATAACTTCTGACAGACAAAATGAAGTTCTTCAATAGGCCGTGTAACAGAGAGAAGCAACCAGGCACAACCTCAGGTGGCACAAAATATCCTGATGGTTATTGGCAAAACTGCTCAGTTAGAGCAGATGAAATACCTACACTCAAACCCCATGATTACTCTCTACTTCAGTGATATTTAGTGATAAATAGAACTGCCAGGGTAGAGTGGGTTTTTTGCAGCTGGATCAGTGACATATGCCTAAGCCTCGTGAAATGGCAGAGCTAACCCACTCGCAGTTTTGATGGCTTCAGCTGGGATACAGCGTATCAACAGATACATTTGTGGGAAGATTGAAAAAAAAAGTCATGTGATGTTGAATGTGTTTAAGACAAAATTATAAACTCTATGGATCTTGATGAAACATTGATAAGTAGAAAAGAATGTTTTCCTTGAACTCATGAATATATTCTTCAGGGGGGACCAAAGAATTGGAATGAATAACCATTCTGGACCTTCTGAGGTACTATTTTTATTCGTGCAATCAGTCTTCAAAATTTTTACTGCTGTCTTATTTGAAGCTCTCTTCCTGAGCTGAGAAAGAAGATAATTTATCATTTTAATAATCCCAAATTGCAATTTTGGTTAGTACACCTTCCTCTTAGTGTCATGGTGAAAGAGAAGAGGAACAGAAATGTTTGATGCGGTACTGGGTAGGACACACAGCTCAGAGGGAAGAGGATCTACCCCTCCTTTACCTATCTCCTCTACTATTTGTTCTGTTTCTAAATCGGCAAATGACAAGATGTTCCTCCACGTAACCTCCATATAACCTGTAATTGTAAAGTATATGGTAGCACCTGATTAGGCCATTTCTGTTCTGCACAACCAGATAAATTCAGTACAGACCTTAAGAGTAACCTCTCTTGACTGAGAGAGTATTTGATGTCGGTGATATTCATAATCAAGTCCAGAACTAAGAGTCACATCATCCTGTCTTAGTTTTTTCTATACTCAATATATATTTCTCTTTTCCCAAAGAGTTAAGTTAAATGCACATTTATAGATAAGATATAGGTGCTAATCTGAAGTTCTTTCTATATTTCTGACTTATCTGCATTCACTTTGGTGTTATTGTTTCATTAACACTGAAATTGTCAGACTCTGTCTACTCTTCCATAGGAGATAAACACCTCATAATCCTCCCTTCACAAAATACATAAAAAATAAATTTAAACCAGTTGATATAACTATTGTGGCTGATTACATTGATTTCAAATTATAAAGAAAAATAGCATCAGATAAATATTTTGAAGGGATTTTTGCTCACCATAATCTGCAGTGAAATTCTGTTCTTAATGGCAACTAGGATTTTACTCTGAAAATTGCTCCCTTTATCACTGCTGAAATCCAAGTGCACTCCCCCCAAAACACTTTATATCAATATTACTTTCACTTTTACTCGAATGATTTGAAACTTCAGGAGCAAAATTACTAGTTCTTCGAGAGTAAGATGGGTAATTCTTTAAAAATGTATAATTACTCTGAATAATGTCACTCCTACACGGAGCTCCTGATCAGCAAAATACAATTGCACTGCCATTAACAGCATAAATATTAAATACAAAATTTTAAACACCAGCTTTTTTCTTTAAACAAATCATAAAATCATAGAATGGTTTGGTTTGGAAACAACCTTAAAGGTTATATAGTTCCAATCCCCCTGCCACGTACAGGGACATCTCCCA
The DNA here is from genome assembly GCA_013397935.1 of Dasyornis broadbenti. Lineage (NCBI taxonomy): Eukaryota > Metazoa > Chordata > Aves > Passeriformes > Dasyornithidae > Dasyornis > Dasyornis broadbenti. The sequence goes on along the minus strand of VZRN01005828.1, from coordinate 644,387 downwards.
TTAGACCAGGCTGCTTAAAGCCTCATCCAATCTGTCCTTAACACTTCCAGGGATGGGGCATCCACAACTTCCCTGGAAAACCTCTTCCAGTGCCTCACTACCCTCAGAGTAAAGAATTTCCTCCTAATATCTAACCTAAACCTTTCCTCTTTCACTTTGAAGTCATTCTCCCTCGTCCAGTATTAATCAAGCCAAATCACAAATCCAAAGCACAAATTAACTTTTGTATAATTGTTATATTAAACAAAAAGTTAAAGTCAAAAGGGGTGCGGTTAGATTAGTAACATGCGTTGAAAAACAAACCCTTAATAAGTGACTAAATGAGTTTTTAGGCTTCTTCTATCCCGATACTTTTCATTGGTCTGATAGGTAGGTAATGGAACATCCCTTTCTTTTTAGTTGTCAAGGAGTGCAAGAACTAGTCCTGAATTTTCCAGAATAATCAGGGAATGTAAAATCGTTATGAATGCCAGTGGGCTAATTTAGTTCTAGCTGAAAGATCTTATCTGATCAAGACTCATAATGTTGAAAACACCTTTTTATTACCAAATCAACCAGCACTGAGAAGCTAGTAATTGTGAAGATCACGTTTGCTTAGTCTCTTTGTTTTTTTAACCATTGAGTGAAAAAAGAGATCAAGTGCTACTATGGCAAATTTCTTCTTTCTAGAGTAAGTAGAAATTGCAGCAGGAGATTGAAATTGAAGAGCTTTCCAGCCTGTCATCATAACTATGGATATTGCTCCCAGATTATACTGGTTTGTCAGCTACAAAGATGATCTCTCCAATTCAGCTTACGGCACTTAGCAAGATAAGCAAAGGGAGTCTTTGTTTGGACAAATGTCCGTATGCCGTGTTTAGGGACAACTGAAATGGAATCTTCTTTGATAAATTAAAACAGTGCAATGTGTACATTAGTGTTTTAGTGAGAATCGAGGGTGCAGTTTTGAAACAAACCTGATTGAAACCAGCTACAGAATAGCCTCAGAGCATACTAATTGTATTTCTTTTGGGTGAAACTACACTGAAAAATGTGCACACAATACACACCTGATGCACTGTGGTAATTAATCCGTGTTCAGACCTTGGGACCAGAGAAAAGCTAGTCCAAAGCAGGCTGCCTTCTCCCTTCATAACATATCCAATTCTCCTTAATAACACTGCAGTTCCTCCCTTTTTTCCCCCCCCATACCTCTTGCTGATATAGTCATAGACAGTGATAACAAAAAAGTATCTCCTGTTAATTGGGCATATCTAATATTACTCCAGAAATATCTAATTTTGTTGGAATATCAGTATTGGCATGGAATCTCTTATCAAACATTATTGAAAATGTCCTTGATGGAAATCTAAAAGATGATATCTTAGCAGTATCAACCTTTTAGCCGAGTGTGTTATCACAAATATTTTACTGTATTATCACAAATATTTTACTGTACAGCCAAATCTACTAATTCATGTTCAAGGTTAGCTATATTCATATATTCACCTCACATATCTAAACACAGTGTATCCAAGCTCTGCTGGAGAAAGGCTAACTTTTTCTATGTAAGGACTCAAAATTGGTTCCATGTCTTTTGGTAAAGGCAATACAATGTACTCTTTTTATCTGAAATATTCATATATTCCTAGACTGAAGGAGATAGCAGAGGGTTAGATACGAGCAGTTTCTTGTTGTCTTTTTTATTTTAAATCTAATGTTTCCATTTGAGTTCTTTTCTCACAGGAAGCTAATAAAACATCTTTTATTTGATAGACATTCTCTAGATTTAATAAAAGACTGCAGCCTGCCTTAGCAGAAAACAGAAAGACAGAAATGAAAGTGTTGGTTGTATTTTAAATATAGATGTCCTCTAACTTTGCCCTTGATAATCAATTCACAGTTAAATAGTTTTAGTGCATGTAGGAAAATATCAGAAATGGCTCCAGGCTAATAAACCTATGTTTGCTGCACAGACTGTCTTAATTATTTTTTGTTTTCCAGAAATGTGCACCTGTGTGTGCTAAGACCATGCAGCAAAAATGAAGGATAAAAACCATTCTAGTGAATAAAATTTTGTCTTTGTCTGGGCTGTTAGTGAACCGTTTTGCATAAGGCAACTTTGTCTGACAAGACTAGATTGAACACTATTTTCAGAATCGGATGTGGAGCCAGGACTCCATTGACTTTGTAAGTGGAGTTGAGGTGACTTGTCATGCCACGTCAGGACTATGTACTGTTGGAGACAGAATCCCACAGATGGATATTCAGGTTAGGTATACTATCTGAAATAAATTATCAGGTCTCAGGTATTTCCATGAGTTCTGCGCTGTTATTATGGGAATACAAATATCATGTATTTCCCTTTGGAAATTGCTTACAGGAGGAATGTAGAAGCCATCATCTACTTAGAAAACACTGGGATGGGTTCGTTGAGGATCTTAAATCTCATAATGAAACAATAAACTTGGTTCTGTATCTTAACCTTCATGACCATGCAGTTAAACTTTTTGGCAAAAACCCCAAGTGTTTCTCAATGATGGGAAATGTGTCTTTTTTCCTGCCTAGATGCATTCCATCAACTGTGAAGTGAACCATAAAATTTGCAAAGTTAGAGAGAATTTCCCTGGAACAAATGTGGCCAAATGAGCCAAGGAAAATACTCTCAGAGAAGGTGGGAGAAATGTTTCATATATGACCCAGAAACTGAATCTAAAAGTGCATCCTATTCTCACATCATAAGGAGAGTAGTTCAGAAAAGCTAGCAGGCTGTATATGATATTATTCAAAGAAATTCTCCTTGTCAAATATGTACTCCTAATATTTCTGGTAGTTTTGAGATTAGTCTTGTAGAGTCGTTTTAAAAAGATCTCTCTGAATATTTCACCAAAACCAAGAGGGCATTGGTCAGACTGTTGGAAACAGAAGCCATTTGTGTAGATAAAATCCACTGAATTAGAAGCATTGTATTATGGATTCAGTAGGCCACATTTTCTATTCTGATGCAAGTGCTGCATGTGGGATAGAGCCTGTGATGTTTTTTGTGCCACCTGTACTGTTACTCTATGAAAACACAAGGTATTTTGCTCATTGAATACTTCCAGATCATTATTTTACTCACTATCATCAGTCTTTATGAACTGGAATTTTATGAACTCAGTGATATCAAGGATGAGGGACTGATATTCCAATACTGATTTCTGCAATGTGCTATTCTTCAATTCATTTATTATGGATAAAATATGTGGGTTCTAAGTTGCCAAAGGACCTCCGCAGCTGTCCACAAACAATATAAATGCAGATCCCCACACAGAATAACTTTCTCTTTAAGCAGCAAATACATCTCTGTTTAATAAACAACCTATTTTTGCAGCTGTGTAGTCCAAACAGAGGCCTGTAATGGCTACACCTGAAGTGCATTAATCTGGGCAGAATCAATATTACTTGTCTTGAACTCAAATATGAGCTTACAATAATACTGTAACAAACATATTTTGTTAACACTGTGATTGCATGGCCAGGCACAATGTATAAGACATTTTGCATAAGTGTGTGAGCAATGAGACCTCCACAGGAGGCATAGACTTGTGTATTTGCACTCAAATGGCACAGGAAAGCAGGATGTTACTACAAGAAGCACAATTTTCAAGCTCAAGAGCAGAGTACAAAATAAGCACAAGGGCCTTCAAATGAGGAAGGCATTTTGCCGAACACACAAGAAGGACAGCTCACAAAACCAGAAGTGAGATGAGCAGCATCAGGAGCACATGAGATCCTCCTTTTGGAGCAGGCAAAGCAACCAGGAAAAACACCAGACCTGAGCAAGGAGAGCTGTGCACAAAAAAGGTATTAATCTCTGACTTTCCTTTTGGAAGAGCTGTGAAACCTGGTTACCCTGACCTCGGAAACTGAGGTGCTTTATGGGCCTCATCCACCAGGGTTCACTATCTAGCATGGCCTCTGTGCTACTGTACTGTCACAGCTATTTTAGTAAGATGTTAAGATCTTACTGGGTGAGAACTAGGCATTAGCCCGAAGTGTGTTAGTAAATGCAGTCTAGCCCACTGCTGTTTAAAGTTTAAATCTGGTTTAATCAGTCTTCTAAACTCTCTCATCACAGCAATCCCTAAGTCACCTATTGATATTCATGTGTATGGAGAGAAATTTATAACACTTATTCATTTGTGGCAATTGTATTTTTGTTCTGTGTAGTTTCACCTGTTGAAACGGTGGAATCCCACGGAGGTACCAAAGGCTACTATTTCTTTTGTACTTCATCTTAAATTAGGAAGAGGCAGAGAAGATTGTTTTCTCACAAAACAGGAAAGTAAACAGCAAATGTCAGGAGGCAGTACTTGTCACAAGCAATATATTTGCAATAGCAGAGACGGCTATTCTTTGACTCAAAAATCCTCATGGCCAACAGTTTTGTATCACTGGAAGCATTAACTCAATAAGCAGAAATTCACTGCATGTTGGGGACATGGGAACTGCTGGAAGTTTCTCTGGTTGTGGAGGTATGAAGTTAGAGACGCTGATCGCTGTATTTAAGCATCAGTATTTGCCCCTCCAAGCTGCAGACCTACAGGGAGGCGTACAGCAAACAGCAAAGCTATTCCTGTACAGACTAGCCCAGGACATTTTTTGGGAAGTAAAAACCTCATTTACCACTATGGCTACACTGGCTTTTTATTTCAACAATAACAGCTGGGCAGTTTATACTTAATATCACATTTTGTGTGGAATTTACTGATTCCTTCTGTGGTTTACTTTTTTTTTTTTTTTTTTTTTAAACAACTGCCATATTCTGACATATTTTCTTGAAAATGTGGTTAAAAGATTTTTTTCTAGAATTGCTGCTAGCAATATGCTGTGACAGTGGTTGTCTTTGCTTTGCATTTAGAGGAAATGAATTATTTTAGCTAACAGGAACAAGTTCTATTTAATCTAAATTATGTCTTGGTAGCTTGCAATCAAATCTTATACATGATACTAAGCCATGAGGTACAAAACTGACTTTGCTTTCTTAAAATTCTTATTCTTATTGACAAGCTAGAATTATGCAGCTGGGATCTCAAAAAATTTTTGCAGTGTAACTAAAGACCTTTTACTTTTATGCTGTCATTCTGAGCTCTAGTCTTCAAAATTGTCCAAATGTGGTGTTTTAGTCTGTAGTGCTGGGATGACGCTTATCTTTTACAAGTCAGCTGGGCCTACAATAAGATCCTGGTGTTTCTTTTTCTTTAGACGTTTAATATTCCTGCTAAATAAAAATAGAACAAGGTTAAAAATTGCATTGTGACTCTCTTCATAAAGCTGAGCACTGTCATAAGTTTTTGACTAAACAGTGCGATAGGCAAACTTCAGTCTTACTGTGAATGAGGATTTAATACATAGGGAATTCTTTTCAGATTACATCACCTGGAAAGATACAAAAGAGGGTTATTTTGTTAAAAGTCATAACTTTCAACTATAACTGTTTGATTTTAAAACTCTATGAGCTCTTGATTTCACAAAACACTATCTCTACCTTTTCTGCTTTTCACGGGTATATTCAAGCTTTTTAAATTTGATTAACAGCAATGAATAAAATTATCCCATTCTTTTTGCACAGTTAGCAAAGATATGTTTAATAACTGCATTTCTATAATGATATGAAAAAGATATAATTTAATTTATACATTTCTGAGAATAGCAACTACTCTGAAACAAAACTCCACATTATATAGTTGAACTATTAGACGGTTCCAATGTTTAGAATAAAGAATATTTTTTTTTTTTCAGAATATTTAATTGACTCTGGATGAAGAAACAGGTATTAGGAGTTGGTAGGCAGATGCTGCTTTTTTCCTAGATTTCATAAATGCAAGGAATAAAATCCTCTGTTTGATCTGTAATCAAAAGTAAGTGATGCAGTCTTAGGAGAGTCGAGCAAATATAAGCAAAAAAGTAAATATCAACACTACTGTAATTCCATAGGTGTTAAAATATTCATGACATATACTTGCAAAAGTACTGCATCTATGTATGATTTTAAACCTGTGTATGTCAAACGAACAGACTGAACTCAGAGACCCTGTATCTATAAACAGAGTGGTGCTTGTGTACTCACTTGAACCTGTGTAAGTGAACTGAAAATGAAAATAAAACTGTAAAAACACTTGGTATCTAATAACGGTAGATGGAATCAGACACCAGACTGCCCAATGAATCCTGTTAATTCCTCCAGTAAGCACTGCAAGTTCAGTTCTGTGTTTGTTCTGAAGACACATAAATTCACAGAGATCATGCATGACGTCCCTCTTTGTCTCCGTTGTCTTTTGTCAATATTGTCATCATCAAAAGATCAGCAGGAAAAAAATCTGTTGCAAATACTGACTAAAGGAAAAATTAAGCCTTAATGTAATGAAACTCTGTGTGTAACTAATAAACTCTGTATTGATGATTGAAAATAAGACAATCTAGATCAATTTTGTCTGCAGAGGAACTTTTCATGTGCGGTTTGTGCATCTTGTCTGTTTCTTGAGGGAATGCTATTACAGTCCAATTAGACTAAAAGAAATTGTAAAAGCTAATTTTATGCTACAGCCCCCATAGACCAAACAATAGAAAATGCTTGTGAAGGAAAACTTGATACTGGGGAACAGACTATTTTGAAAATTAACCTTATATTGATAGAATCCACAGAAAATACTGTATACATGCTGCTCAGCCAAGCCAATTATTTAATAAGCAACTACTTCTTTATAAGGTTCACTTTGTGAAGTTCTTTTAGATACATCATTAAGAAATCAAAGGCTGGAGAGCTGACAGGGGTTTTCAGAGGTCACTGTCCAAGGCTAAATCCTCAAGCAGATAACAAAAGACTTTCTGGAAGATGCCAGTTTAATCTATAGCTGAAAATCTCCAAATACAATATTACTGATCCTTCTAACAGTCAACTCTGATTCACATTTGCTTTCATAATAAAAAATTTCTTACATTTAACAGAATAATACTGCTGTTTAAATACATCCTTTCTTGTTCTACACTCAGCGAACATAGAACAACTTAATTTCCTTCTTTTTTAAGGCAACATGTCGTGTATTGAGGACTCCTGTCTTTCTACAATCTTCTTTTTTTTTCTACACTAACCTTATCGGATGTTTTTTCAGGGCGAAAATGGATTTGGGCCTGTAAATGCATAGATATTATGTGGTTAAAATGAACATACTACTTTTAATGAAGTAGAATATTTATATCACATGAATAATAAATCAACTTAATTATAAATGCAGAACTGCTATGTTTTGTAACTCTGTATTAGAATCATAGAATTGTTAGAAAGAAAAAGAAAACATATCTAGCTCCTTTCACTAGATCAAGTTACTCAAAGCCCCATCCAGCCTGGTCTTGAACACTCCCAGGGGTGGGGCATCCACAATTTATCTGGGCAACCTGTGCCAGTGCCACATTAAACTAAAATCTTCCTAATATCTATTCTAAATAAATATCCTTCAGTTAAAATCTGTTTTCACTTGTCCTTTCACTACACTCCCTGATAAATAGCCTCTCCAAATTCTGTAGTCCCCTTTCAAGCACTGGCAGGCTGCTATAAGGTCTCCCTGGAGCCTTCTGTTCCCTAGGCTAAATAACCCCAGGCTCCATACCTCAACCCCCTGATCACCATCATGGCCATCCTCTGGATCATTTGTGCGTAAGTCATTCATTTTTCTTATTCACACACAGTGCTTTCCTATTTAATTTTTTCAGCTACTTTCTTCAGTTTGTCGAGACTATACTGTGTCCCAATTCTGTCCGGCTGAGTGTCTGCAGTTTTGCATACTAGTATTTCCTAGGTGGTAGCTGCATATTTTGCTCATGAGAACACAATGTTGAGGCAATATTAAAGCTTTACAGAACTTGAGGTTATTCCTACTCTCACCTATAGCAATTGCATGTGTGTATGGTAAAAGCTGCTATTGACTCAGTATATTTTGGTCAAATATCTGATGGCAATTGTTTATTTCCTGAGTACTTCTACAAATTGGTTATTTTCTGTTTCTTTCTGGGAAATTAAACTAAAACAGTTAGATTGGAATTTTTCAGCTCTTTTGCCAGCCAAGTACATTTCCTTTCCTTCCAGTCACTTGATAAAATTTTCAACTAGTATTTTTAAAATCAGAAATATAACTGTTAATGATCCTGGGGTTGATAGAAATGCTAGCAGTTAGATTTCATTAGGTTACTGGAGAACACATCTGATTTAAGTACTGTCTAGATTTCTCTTCAGAATGCTTATTTAAAAAAAAAAAAATCAACTTACTTCTTATTTCCTCCTAAACTAATTTTAAAGAGGAAAATGAGACTCAAGATTATGTTCTCAGATGAAAATTATTTCTAGAAAAATAATATTACTATTACAGCTTTACTAGACTAAAGCTTGCTTAGGCTAGATATCACGAGACAGGTTTTCATCCAGAGGGTGGTTGAAAAGAGGAACAGGTTCCCCAGGAAGGCGGTCACAGCACCTAGCCTGTTTGGATACAAGAAGCACTTGGACAATGCTTTCAAGAAAATGGTGTGATTTTTGGGGTGTCATGTGTACAGCCAGGAGCTGAACTTAATTATTCTGATGGGTTGCTTTCAATTCAAGGTATTCTATGATACTTCTTCGATTGAGCTATCACAATATGTTTCAGATAATTTTGATAATAGATTAAATTAGCCTGCCTGCAGAATAATCTAGCACAAACAAAAAGTCTTTCTATCTGATTCATTTCTTAATTGTAAAAAAACCCCACAACCCTGTATTCTAAGCCCAAAGTAAGGAAGACAAACAGACCCTAACTCTAATACTGCTTTCCCTGTAAAGAGTGAAAGGCTTTTCTCTCCTGTCTCAATCTGTTTAATTCTGTTAATCTAATTAGGCTCAATTGCATCTTATTTGTCTCAATAAGGAATTCCATTCTTCTCTAGTTATAAGAACAATTATAAATGCCGAAATGGCATACAAGTTGTGAGATTTTGCTGGTGTGCTGAGGAAGTTGCACTGGAAAAATAGGAAGAGTAAAGCAAGTTCCTAACCTGCTTTTTCCCCCCTTTCTCCCCCCTCTCTTAGTTTCTTTGAAAAGCTGTACTTTTCAGACTTCCTGTTCATTTCTCAGAGACATATTGTTTGTATGAGTGACTTTGCTTAATTACAAGATAGATAGTAGAAATTGAAGAGTCAGTGCAGATGGCACTGGGCATGTAAGACAGACAGAAGAGTTATTATGGATTATCTTGCAGGACAATGCTCACAACAGTCTGAATACTTTTAGTTAGGAAGGAGATGAAGAGTGGTAGTTGAAACTTTGAATTTTTCTCCTCAGTGGCTCTTATTCCACAGAATGACTTGAACTTTTAATAGCATCAGCTTTCTTATCATAAGCATGTTCATTAAGAACATGGATGTGTTCTGTGTGTCTGCAAGGAAAACATACTTTACATTTTATCATAGCATCATAAAATGGGTCAATGATTGGAGCTGAGTGACAATATTAATACTAAGAAACTTGATCTGTAAGCAGAATGTTTTATTTTTGTGTATTTGAACTTTTGAATAATTTATCTTACATCTTGCAAATTAACACTATGTTCTCCAAGCTTCAAAGGGAATTAACTAAGAACGTCTTATTCAAAGGCACAAATAAATAGTTTAGTATAGAATTTCTTTTAGTAACAGCAGTCTTCCCTAAGAAAGTGAGTGACTGCTTCTCCTAGGATGTTTACTAAGGGCTAAAATGCTTTTGATAAGAACCAAATCACTACTCTTGTACCTCTGTAATATCCTAATGAGTATTGTTTAGTAACCATTTTAAACAAAAAAAATGAGATACAGATTCTGTTATTTTTCTGCTCAGACATACAAAGAAGAGAAGCTGAAATTGCACATTTCTTTAGTAAATAGTTACTAAAATAAATATTCTTAGTAATCTGTTACACATCTTAATTACTTAGTGAAGAAAGGCTTTCTAAAGTCCCAAATGCATTTATTGTCTGAAAGGAAATATATGGCACCTCTTGTTAGCATGAAGCTACATTTTACTTTATGACTTTGATTTCTTCAGCTTTAGACAAAAAGCTAAATGAAGTATGAAATTGTAAACAGCTAAGAAATATATAAGAAAAATCATGGCTTCTTTTTCTCCCCTGTGCTTGCTAGAGAAAGGAAGGCAAATACTAGCAACTTTTTCTCATCTTGTAAGAGAATATTACCTCATGTTTAGTTATTTATAATGTGGGTTTTCTAAACAACATGAGATTTAAGATCAGAAAATTAATCTCTGTCTTCAGTGGTCAAAGCTTCATTCTTCAGAAAAAACTAAAAGAAATTTTAGTCACTGTCACACTAGGTAAAACTAGAGGTGATGTATTGCTTAGATGTTGATGACAGGATGTGAAATGAATATGAAGAAAAAAAAAATCACTGATAAAAGATAGAGATGAAAATACTAAGTTTTAAAATCCCTGTTTCAACTTTTGTTATTCTTCAATTTTCAAACAGTGATCTGCAATTTGTTGCAGATTTTTCTGTTTCAAAACTAAAATAACTCAGTGAATGCCAGGCTTTACTTCCCAATCTTTCCAATTCTGTGGTCCTATGACCTTGATGAATGAGAACAAATAAGGTCTTGGATCATGCTAAGTACATTCTATGCTCACAATCAAAAGCTCTCTGTTAATTGCTCTGCTCTATGGTTCTTTTTTTTTTTTTTCCCAGAAGAATATAATTTTCATATTAATTTTCAATAAAGGAGAAAAGGCTAGAGAGTTTTATAATGCTTATTTCTCTATGGAAAGGCAGGTTGTGTTTTACATCAGAATTCTTTAATCTTTCTTAAAACATTAGTGTTCTTTAATGCTCTTACAAACACTTCTGTATTCCTAGAAGAAAAATGAATTTAAATTAGTATAGAATTTGTTGAATTGTCTTGTGATGCATGGAAAGTTACAACCTTTTTTTTCTTTAATGTTTTCCAAACAGAAAAGTGTATTTATAAATATGTAGTTACAGAGAACTTCTGTGAAGAGAGTTACTGCTCTATTCAAGGAATAAGCAGTTTTGTTTAAGAAAGGGAAGTATTTGAGAAGACACTGGAAGAAGACTAGATTGAAAACCTCAAAATGCCTTCTTCTAAAATACCCCAATTCACAGAGGCATATCTATTAGCAGATTAAAAAGGAAATAATTTGCTGTATAGATACTAATTGTGCTGGTGAGCACATAACAGCCTTACTCACCAAGAAGAAATTAACTATTCTGTAAACAGAGAAAGCAATCTAAGCAAATGGGCCATTTGGACATCACTAGTAATAAAACTGTATACTTCTCCTGAGAAAGTTAAGTTTCACTTTCAGGGACAATTTCTTTGTTCCCTTGCCACACACCTTCTATTATGATGCTCATATTAGGCTTGTCACTGGAACTTTAATGTCTTTCACAGAGCATTGTGTTAGCCAATCAAAAATTCCTTCTGTACATTAGTTTTATGAAAAGGGAATATTAAAAGGTCTGTGTCTCCTACATTATATTGGAAATTATTTTTGCTTTTGTGTTTAAGAGATTTACAAATTCCAAAAACATTTATTCTGAGCATCCATGATACTATAAAGTTATTGAAGATGAGGAAGTCAATTGGCTTTTATCCCCCTAACTAAGCCAAAAAGGAATTAACCAATGAATCTCATTAACTTTTGCTGATGAACACAGAAATGCATCTCTTTCCCTTACTGTTGTGCAGAGTAGAAATTCATGAAGACATTGTCTTAACATATTAGCAAAAGGGAGCAAATGCAAATGTATGGGTGTTATTTTTTTTTTGCTCTCCTCAAAACACAGTGAACAGAAGAAAACAGAGGGAAGATGAGTTAAAATAACAAGATGACGCATGAAAACCAGATATTATACATGTGTTCCGTTTTTCTCAGACTTATGTCTGGCTTCCATGCAATAACAAATAAACTTCTGGAATGGTTTAAATTTTGAATAGAGGAAAGATTGAACTCAGAAACACAGTAATGACACATCTGTGTTAAAAGAAATTAACATTTACAGGCTTGTGTAAGAGCTGTAGAATTGATAGCAAAGTTTCATGGGGGTGATAAATTTTAAGACCCTCAAATTCTGAGTAGCTGCTGTATCAAATAACAAACAATAATGCAAAGTGAATAAGATTTTTCTACATGGCTAGTGATAAACTTTATATCTGTTTGCCCATTTCCAAATGAAAAACTTCAGAAGTATTCACTTGAGTTGAAAATTCATTCTTTTTTGAAATTACTTTTAACAAGCACACACCTCAAAAGACCAAAGAAGTTTGCAATGGTGACTATTGCCAATTTGCACCAAATTAAACACCAGTCCTAAAGAACTCACCACCTACTATAAGAACACACTTGTTTAACATGTGAAAGCATTTTTATGCAAAATACCTTTGTATAACTGCACTGGATAGTGTTAGACTGATCTTTGATAGCTTTGAGAATGGAAAATGTAGGAGACTGGATCAGACCAAAGGTACAGTAACCTGCAAAGCCAGTGAGTTTCCATTAGCGGCAAAGAAGGCATTAATTATCAGGAATGTATGGAAGGAAAATTTTACAAACTCAGAGCACGCTTCTACAGATTTCTGATTTCCAGAAGCCATTTTTGGGGGGGATTTTATGATTCTCCCCCTCAATGAAGTTATGATAAACATTCTGACTTTGTGTTCACTGTAACTGATGACAGAAAAAACCTAAACTACAAATGGAAACAAATTGAGTGATTAGTGTTAGGATAGATGAATCAGATGAGATCTCACATATTTTTATAGAACCCAAACACTGTGGGGGAAAAAGCCTTATTTTCAAGATGTAACCTTGTTTATTTAACCCCAGGGAACTGCCGTCACTTTCTCAGACTTTTTTAGGAACGTGAGTTCCATATGTTCCAAAGTAATTTCTGTCAAGATGCAGTGTTTATGAAGCTTGAACAGAAGGGACATTTCAAAAGCTGATTTATGGAAAGAAGAAATAGATTTTTGTGCCATGTTGCTATAATCAAGCCTATTTGGAACTAAGACAACTTTAGTAAATACAAACATATAAGATCATTGTTTTAACTAATAACAATTAGCATTGTAGTTGTGACAAATATCTAAAAGAAAGAGAAGTAAAAGGGAAAGATGAGATTGTAGCTGTGAGCTGTACAGCTTTATCTACCTTTAGCTAAGATTTGTAAACTTGGGAAAACAAAAGCCAAAGGAAAACCTGCACTCCTCCCTTTAACATGGGAAATATGCCACATCCCAAGGCTTGTGACTCGTCTGTGAGAGTAAGCAGAGTGAAGCCTGTTGAAAATGGTGGGGACACAAGAGAAATGGAGAGCCATTTAAATTGCCAAGGCTACAGGTAAGTAACAAAGAAACAGCTAACACTGCAGCTATAGAAAGTTAAATACTTCAGTCAGAGTTAAAAATAATAATGAGAGGCAGACAGATGAATAGATCTGCATAAGCAAAAGATCTAAAATGGTGCAGGAACACCAGTATTCAAGCAATTGAAATGGAAAACGTACAAAACTTCTAGCACACCCAGTGAAATAGCAGCTGTAGACAGCACAGTCTTTTTCTTTCTGTTAAGGAAAGAAAGTAGCACAACCTAACTTGTACACCAGCTGTAGGAACATGTAATCACAATCAGAGTCTCATTTCATTCATCAGTGGTCATTAACAGTGTTACTTCCGTCTCATTAGCTCATCAGAAGCATCCAATTTAGTTTTCCCGAAGACTGTAAAGACCAAAGAGAAGTATCTATGATCTAGAGGCTCTTTCTGTCTGAATAATAAATCATATTCTACTTGGTTTCATGAGGGTGGTTTATGAGGCACATGCTTACAAGAGGAATATGTGATACAATATGACTACAGTAACTACAACAAGAAAGAGCTTATAAATGAACTTATAGTGTCATATGGTCTTTTGGTTTTGGTCTTTGCTGTCACTGACCTAGAAATAGTCTTCAAAATAGTCTGATATCACCCAAGGAAACCTGCATTTTTGTTTCTTCTACAAAATGTTCTTGTTAAATTCTATTATGACTCGAGGAAGAAGGGAAGGGAGTGCTCAATGGCAGACACTAACAAGGATGAATTTTTTTTGAATGTGTATTACATTCTGTGAAGATTTTCTAACTTTCTGTTAGAAAGGGCTGCTTGGATTATTAAACCCACTTAAACCTTTTTTAAAAAATTCTTATGTTGATTATAATGTTCCCAAGCTGATCCTGTCATATCATGCATTAACTCATTCCTTCAAATTCATAGAACAAAATCTACATTGAAAGAGCTGATGAATTTTACCATCTATAAAAGTCTATTAAGCATATAAAATGCATTAATGGATTACACCATTTTTCTGAGGTTTGGATCTATCTACAACTGTTTACCCACATTTATCATACTTGACATTGGCAGTAGGATAAAATTATAAAACCCTGTGTCCGAATTTTAAAGCCCAAGGATCTCCTTTGAGCCTCTGGACTGGACTATCTCCAGGATTCTTATTCAAGTCTTGCTTTATTGGCAATTACCTTTACTTTTTTCCTCACGTTTTCCAGTGTTGAATTTGTTAGGAGATTTGGCCTCTTGCTGCTGTCCTAATTTTTGTTGCAATTCTGCAGGTTATCTGCTGTAAATGAGAGGCAGCAGTGTGTACTTAAGCATTTGCATAATGCACATTCACAAGGCTACTTAAAATTCTCAGAAGAAAAGTGCAGCAAAGAGTAAGGCTTTAAAAAAACCAACAAACCAACCCAACCACAAAAACATTTAGTCCCTATAAGGGGCTCAGCTAAATTTTTCTTCCAAATTAGTTCTATTTTCAGTTATCTGTCTGATGAATGAACTTTCCCGAGCCATTTATCAGGCTAGCCTTGAGTGTTCACACTTGAAAAACGTAACTCTTTCATTAAAATTGATAAAAATAGATACTGAAGAAAGTATGAGTCAGTCAAACTAATACTAAAATATTTAAGACAGTCTAAAAAAGTTATTTTAATTCAGAAGGGAATGAAGGTTGACAATCTGCAGGGATTACCATGTGATCCACCTATGCTTATTCTCCAAACCTTCTTCAGGTAAAATTAACTGAAATAGTCATGTGCTTATTCAAACTTCATTTTGAAAAGTCCATACAATTCTAAGGTGATGAGGAGTGGGATTATCTAATTATTATAACCACGAGTAACAGTAAATATTTCTATTAAACTGATAAATTCTTTACTGGTAATGGGCTTAGACTAATAAATAATGGGAGGATAAAATATACCATTCCAGATCCCTTTGCCTTGAGAGGAAGCTTTCCATAGTGAACAGTCAGAAGAAAAGGTATAAATAGTAGTTAAAAAAATCCAAAGATTTTGAAGATTTTGAAGAAAATTTATTCCTGCACCCTGGAAGCTTGTTTATTAAGCATATCTTAAACATGTTCATTAAACATACCATTAAGTGTCTAAACACGTGGGAGGTTGGGGAAGAGAGAAGTGAAAAGAAAAGGGGAGAAAATAAACATGAAAGCTAGAATTCAAACTTTATTTTAATTTTGATTCTGCCTGATGTCTAATCAATGCATGGAGCATTCCATTCAATGTTCTCAGAATAACAAAGAAGGTCCTTGCCAGTGAAAGACAAACAGGGTTATATGTATGAACTGTAGCTAAGATTTCATACTGTTCAGAAACAGCGAAATATAACTTCAGATCAGCAGGGATTTAGTATTGTCTGATATGAATTGAGAATTTCTCCCGTTTAAGTGGCCTCATGCATTGCCTGAATACCAATCACAAGTTTGCATGCAAAGACTAGTGTCCTGACAAAGATGCTGCTCTCATCATCCAGGTTTCTGGCTTCCAACAGGAAAGTTGAACACTGAAAGAGAGTTCTTGAGAGGTTATGGGGATTTGATTGACTCCATATGGAAGAATTAAGTGAAATGGAAAAATAAGTAAGAGAAATACAGGAAGGCGTATTTTATTGCTTATTGGGAGGAAGATTCCTTGAGTTGTGTTTGACCCGCCCTAGAAAGGGCACTGTCTGACTTGCTGTTACATAATGTCTGCAGATCTAGTACTAAGTGTTTAACTGGTTTTTCTGACTCCTTGGAGGCAGGCTTCTATCATCTTTTCATTACAGACGTAGTTTTTCAAGGGTGTCACTGTATATCCTACACATCCAGCTGAATCTAGTGGAAAATATGGCTCTGAATTTCACTTTACTCTTAGATTTAGTCTTAGGCAATTAACAGTGGTGGATACTTCTGATTTCTGTCTTGGTTTAAGACTTTTAATCGGAATTATCTTTAATGATTCTTGGCATTCAGTAGACACTATAAAAGTGCATCCTTCTAAGACTGACATATTAATTTCAATCCCAGTTCTCCATTTTCCTGTTTTCTGTTATCTTCTCCCCACACTTCCACTTGTTAAATTGTCTCCTGACACAGCTGGTGTAAAGAAGAAGAATTAATTTTCCAAATTTGGCACTGATATGAAGAGGTTGGAAGTGCAGACATATAATTTTTGAAGCAGTAGTAAAATTCCAGCTCATTGCCAACACTAATAAAGGATTATAATTTACAGACATGCAGAATGAACTTGAAAAGATATAAATGACACTGAATACTTCATAACTGAATGGACAAATCGTGATAACCAAGTGACAATAGAAAACCTTTGTACGCATTATGAGAAAACCAAACTACGTGACAAATGATATAGAACTTGGGTTGTAAAACTTCCAAAAGATCTTGGAAACCAATTATTCAAATTCCTTTCTCAAACAATGGGTTCACCTTATATGGCTTTATGTGCCTGTCACTGTTCCCATTTGTTCAGCAATCTAATTATAAAGATTTTTTTCCTTACTGGGGAAGCATTGGGGTGTAGTTTGTCCCTGGACTTAGAGCAGGGCATGATGCTGCAGCGAGCTGTGTGTTTTGGGATGAGCATATCGCCCTTTAGATTCTGGGGACAGGCAATTGGTTTCATATGAAGGATTTCAGCAGGAACACTATTTTCGCTGAGCTTCCATGCAAACTCACTAAGAAGCTAAAATGTACCATGGGTTTATCATTTAACTACAGTTAGTAGTGAAATTTTAAATTAATACTTTTAAACTTTTTCTGAGCCTTCACTGCTTGAGAGAAGCTCCCTTTGAAAAACAAGCAAAAAGCTTCCCATATTGCACCTCAGTTTTATTTTGATGCAAGGAATCACTCTGTGAGAGCTGTAAGCAGTGCTTATCTTGCAAGCTATTATTGTAACCTTGGAATCTTACTAATTTTTCTCTATTTCTTATATCCACTTTTTGGGGTTTTGCTTATATTGCTTTTGTTTTTCACCTAAATTACCTCAGATACTACACTTCAAATGACATGGAGAACTCTACCATTAAAAAAAAAAAAAAAAAGAAAGAAGTAAAATTTGAGAAAAAAAATCAAATAATCTTAACACAAAGAAACGTTGATAAAGGAGTACTTCTAAATTCTGTCTGGAATAGTGACAATATATGTCTGGAATACCTTATCATAAAAGAATGCAAATCAAAACTAATTTTCTTTTATTTTTCTTTGTTGACAGCAGATGTTGTGAACATTAAAAGAAGACAGTGAATATGTGGGGAGACATTAAATGAGGCTCTGCAATGACTGGCACTTCTGAGCTGTGGGGAATCAACTCATGAAGAGATAATCAAGTTTACTGACTTTGAGGCTATCACAGAGTTAGCTTTGTCAAGTTCATAAAATGGAGATGCTGAGTCAGATTATGATTAGTAGTTTTATCTAGGAGTTGAATTATTCAAAAATTAAGATACACTTTTGAAAAGAGGAAATTCTTTTTTTAAAAAAGCTTAGAATGCTGATTAGAAATAGGCTGCAAAATTCCAATCAGCATGCATCTAATTTTTGCTTGTTTGTTTTGATAAAATGGTTTATTTGAAACCAAATATACATTGAAAGAGAATAATGGTGATCTTAATGGTCTGTTTCACCTACAGGATCTTATTAGTCTAGCTTTGCCAAGTGCTCACTTATTTTGTTGGTTTTAGAAACTGATGGACATTTACGTAATGTTCAAATAAAAGTGAACCACAAGGACAGAATTATTTCATCTTTAACAGATGTCAGTGTCTCAGAACTAAATCCTGTCTGTTTACAGCAGGTAATAACAATGTCTTGCAGTCTGTCTTTGGCTTTTGATCTACATTAGTGTCTTCAGCAGTCTGTTGAATATTTAGCCTTATCTTGCTATTATATCAGTAAATATACACTTTTAAAATAAAATTCAAACTGCTAAGACAATCTTTGATTTTAAAAGGAAATACTTTTTTCATTCAGCTTCTGGTATTATAAAAGCTGCAAGATAGATAACATCTGACAGAAGTTTCACAGGACATGAACTTTACAAAGATTGGGAACGGCTATTCTTTTGTGATGCCGGGGAGGTGTTTGGAGATCACAGAATGAAGAAATGGTCAAGGTTTGAAGGGGCCACAGGGGTGGTCATCTGGTCCCACCTCCCTGCTCAAGCAGGGTCTTTCTAGAGCACATTGCACAGGATTGTAGGTCCTGAATATCTCCAGTGAGGGAGACTCCACAACCTCTCTGGTCAATCTGTTCCAGTGTTCGGTCACCTGCATGATGAAGTTCTTCCACATATTCAGGTGGAACTTCCTGTGTGTCAGTTTCTGCCTCTTGCCTCTTGTCCTATTGCTCAGCAGTACCGAAAAGAGCCTGGAAACATCCCGTTGACAGCCTCCCTTCAGCTATGACCAACAATCAGGCTGGTTGGTGTCATCCTGATTGATTGGCACATCTGCTGTATGATTTTTTAAGAACTGTCTCTTCTGGATTTAGGTTAGGATCAAGTCTAGTTTCCTGGGAGAAGCAGTAAAGAGGGCATCACGTCTCACACAGGGCCTCCTATTTCTGTGCAGGGTAATCCTACTGGCCTGTGCTTTGCAAAAATCCTGGTGATATATGAGTGTAAGCCTTGAAGGTCTTTCTGAAGAAGCACATAGTGAGAGCTGTAATGAGGGGGTTAGCCTACATGTGTAGAGCTATACAAGTAGGAGATTGAAGGATGATGTTGCATATCTGCTCTGGAAATACCTTTATTTGTCCCTGGTGTAATGACCTGAAAAGATTTGCAGGAATGTAATTTCTCCATCTGACATCTTTGAGCACTTCCTTCTATGTAAGGAGGGGAGAAAGATGCTTGCCCTTGAGCAGCTGAATGGTGATGAAAAGCAGGCATCTCCTCTGGACATGGTATCTCACCTAATTTTGGACTACTACTTTTAGTCAGACAAATTGTACCCATAATGAAAAAGGAAATAAAATGCGGGAGTCTTATGAGTTTTCCTTGTCACTGCTCTGCATGCTAAACAAAGCACAAGCTAAAGCAGATGGTGAGTATTTTAATGCCTTCACATGCCTGTGTATCTAGGGAAAAGAACTTCTCATCACTGATCGTTTCTGAGTAAGTTTAATAATTTCTATTCAAGTTTTCACAACACATCTAGAATCCAGGTTTTGTTAGTTTTTCTTTCTCTTAGTCCTTGTGGGTTTATTTGTTGAGGATTTTTATTTTTTTTTTTTTAAATCTAACACATGTTTGGGGAAAAAAAACAGTTCCTTGTCAAGAAAATTTACAGCTTTTATATTTTTCCCTGAAAGCATCTATTTTAGTTAAACTGTCAAAATATGCCAATCTCTTGACAGCCAGAAATTATGTGGGTGTCCAATATAAGGAAAACTATTTTGTTTTTAATTGTGGCAGCATCTGGAGGAGTGTCCAATCTTATACACCGCTCATGCCTATCTAATTTAAAGAGCTGCCAGCTGGTTCAAGCTAGGCACATGGGCTTAATTTTCTTTACTGCTGGAAACTGAAGAATTCCACTGGAGCAAGTAATGTCTGAACAGTGCTTAGTGTTACTCACTGGGGTATGGTGACAGCTTCATGGTGTTATAACACAATGCACTTCACTGAAAGCTCTGATTAATAACACTTGGCTGATTTTTAAAAAGTATTTGACCAGGCAATTGTTGCCTAGTCAGATCAATTTTTTAGAAAATCAAGAGAAGGTTTTTTATTGTTGCTTCACTGCATGTATAATTAATCCTGAACTCTTTCATTATAAATACTAAACATTTGCAATTTATGTTGTCTATATGTTGCTATCTTTCATCTAATGACTCTCTGGCCATGGTAAGACTAAACTACAGTTATTGGAAAATCAGCTGAGCACGTAAGTAAGTACCTACCAGACAGAGTCTACTACAGAAAACTTTCAGACTAAATGATGAATATATTTTACACTTGTAAACTACTAAGGAGTGTCCAAAGGAAGGCAATAAAGATGGTGAAGAGCCTCGAGGGGAAGCCATACGAGGAGTGGCTGAGGTCACTTGGTCTGTTCAGCCTGGAGAAGACTGAGGTGAGACCTCATGGCAGTTGCAACTTCCTTGTGAGAGGAAGAGCAGGGGCAGGCACTGATCTCTTCCCTGCGGTGACCAGTGACAGGACCCGAGGCAATGTCCTGGAACTGTGTCAGGGAAGGTTTGTGTTAGATATTAATAAAAGGTTCTTCACCCAGAGGGTGATTCAGGACTGGAACAGGC
Organism: Dasyornis broadbenti; assembly: GCA_013397935.1. Classification (NCBI taxonomy): domain Eukaryota; kingdom Metazoa; phylum Chordata; class Aves; order Passeriformes; family Dasyornithidae; genus Dasyornis; species Dasyornis broadbenti. The sequence goes on along the minus strand of VZRN01005828.1, from coordinate 623,720 downwards.
TCCCCAGGGAAGTGGCCACAGCACCATGCCTGACAGAGTTCAGGAAGGGTTTGGATAACGCTCTCAGGCACATGGTGTAACTCTTGGGGAGGGTCCTATGCAGGGCCAGGAGTTAAACATGATGATCCTTGTGTCTTCCAACACAGCATATTCTCTCATTCTGTAAAACATTTTCAAACGCATCCAGTGACCTGGCACACAGACGATGATTTTGTAAACCTTGGATATACTGGGAAACCATTCAATGAATCCCAAAAAAAAAAAAGAAAAAAAAAAGAAAAAAAAATGGTAGTGCCCTTTAAATGCCATATGCATTCAACCTTAAACCTATACATATTAAAATTGTCCTTATTTAAAGAAAAGTCTCCAATTTGTATCCTGACTTCTGGTTTTTCCTAAAATAAAACACTAAAAATATATTACAGTATATACACTTCTGTAAGTGATAAAACATGCCATATATATTTTTTCTGATAACGAAAGTTAAGGATGGTACTGTAAATACAGTCAATGCATACAGATTTTTCCTGCACATTGTAATAATGAATGCATGAGCAATTTCTCTTATTATGCTTGAATGATCAGAATATCATACTGTAAAGAACATAATTTATGCACACATTTATTTTTGTATTAAAACCACAAGTCATTATACATGTTTAACAACCAGTACTGTGTAACCTATTTCTTTATATTTCTTTTCCTGCAAATTATGCTTGAAGGGATGAGACTCACATTTTATCTGAAGCCTCATTAAATATGTTCTGGATCAAGAACCAGTAATAAATATGAAAAGGAAGGATGCGCTGCTCCCCTTCCCCCTGCCATCTTCTTGCCTAGCATATTTCACCATAATATTAAAACATTTGGCATGCAATAGAGAAAATAAGGGATGTACAAAGAGTGTTGCAGTAAGAAGTAGGAAACCCAATCCCAGTGAGATAGTGGGCAACATGCAAAGTAAGTTATCTTGCAGAAAACCTGGCAAATAGAAAAACGGCAAATATTCTGGTAGTTTTGAATGATGGCTCTGGAAGTGAACCTTTGTGGAAAGTTTTTTTAAATGACCTATCACAAATGGGGTTTGCTTTTCAACTTGAATTTGTACCAAAATTTGGAGGCCATACACAGTGTTTGGGGAATGTATTTGCCTGTCTTTTGGGCAAAGTCCACTGCTCTGCTTCTCTTGTTTTATGTCACAGAGCATGCTTGACAGGTTGTACCTCTAATGCTGTGCCTTTGTCTGATATACCTGGTTCTTCCTTGCCAGGAAGGCACACAGTGCCTACTGGTATGGTGGACTATAGTAAACTCCTTTTCTTTATTCCTACTTACTGCTCATAGCTTTAATGCAAGTCTGAGATTTTCCATGATTACTATGAGACTCAACATAACTTTCAGCTGTGAATGTTCTTTTTTGTCAGTCTTCTATCTACCAACAGATTAGCTAGTTCATGTCAAATCAAGAGGGCTCAGACGTACTTTTCAATCTGTTCAAATTGAAATATTAAGAAGAATACAGTATGAGTTTGCATTTCAAAAGTTTGCTTTTAAAAAATATTCATGATAAATTAAGCTTCTTTAAGAGAAGCTGGTAATTTTGAAAAACATCAAATTAACAGAAAGGGAAACATAAGCTTTATATTTTTATTTAATACGATATAATAGATTATGATACAAGTTTCTTCTATCCGTCCCAGAATCCTGATTTCTTTTGGAGAGACTGATTAATAATCAATGTTGAGTTCAGCTTTTATAGTATTGCATGCTGCCCATGACAGTATATTCAGAGACAGACCACAGACAGGAACAGTGTTGGTACATTTTATGATAAAACATAACTTTCTGCTGGAAAATACACTGGTGCAATCCATTCGTATCACATTGGCAGACCAGCCATCAAACAGAAATGTTATTTTTGCAACTTAAAACAAAACGCTTGTGTACACTCATTTAGGAAAGTTTTTGTCAGGTTTTTTTTTATAGTCACATGAATTTTCCCTGGCTATCCTTCACGTGCTTATAAATTCTCAATCATCCAGGTGACATAAAAATAACAGGAAAGGATTTTTCTCCAGAAGGCAAGAATAATAAATTATCAAAAATGAAGGTGCAGAATGAAAGAAGCAACATAAGGCCTGCATTGCCTACAAGCCACATAAGGCCCAAACAGCATTTAAAAGATCACAGGCTTGAGCTGCCTCCTGCTTTTTGTTTACAAAGTTTTCATTCTTTTCGAAGGTGCTCACTTACAGAAGTCAAAGTCATTGCAGATAATGTTGATAAACCAAGGATTCAATAAATTTCAACCTTGTCCAAGTAGGGTAGTTAGTTTGACAGATAAAAAGTATGGGAATAACCAAATGAGTAGCAATAGATACACATTCTCTTCTTTATTTATCCAAAAGGCTGAGATCCAACATTTATTCCTAAATGAAATTAAACAATTTCAATTTAACAATTGCCTTCAAACATTCGTCATTTAAATGCTTGAATATTTTGTAAGACAAATTATCCATGTCTGTTGGAAGAAATTTTTAAAACCAGGTTATACCTCTTCAGGTTCATTAACTCTGAATCTAATACTGTAATATAAATCATTTCCAACCCAATTTTCAGGAATGGAATTAAATATTAAAAAAAAATAAAAATCAATTCTTATGCCGCCAAAAATCACATCCAGAGTTACCACAACTGCTATTGTTAGCAAAGCCCATCTATCTTCCACAATCTCAAATCACTTTTAATTAATCATGGTACTGCAAGGTAAATCCCATTAAACTGGCGCTTTCTATTTTATCCCATGTCTTGTGTGAAATATTTCTACTAATAATGTTTCTGGCATTTCCTCTTTGAATTCACAGTTTTTCCTTAAGTGGAAAACAGCCTCCTGGTTGTGGTCTAGGTCTCATTATGATGAACTTATCATGTTATTAAAATCTTTTGGTGACTGTATATAATTGCCAGGGTTCAAAGGAATGACTGACAAGTTTTAATGCCAGGTCCGATACAGTGGACCTTCTAATGGGATAACAAAGACACGCAGGTTAGGATTCATCTGAACTAATTTTATCTATGCCTAATCACTGCAAACAAGTGCTTCCATAGGCTTAACCCTATTAATATTAAATAAAATAATTAAAATGGAAAGATTCATTTGAACATACCTGTCATTCTGTATTGACTAAAAAGAAAATTTCATATATAATATTAGCTGTATACTGCTTACGTAGCTAGAGTTAGAAGACATGAATTATACCTGCAATGCCCAGATGAATACTAACAACTTTAAATCTCAGCCTGATGAACTATTAATCGACTACATAAAAAGCCAGAAATGTAAGTCTTAGCACCAATTCTATTGCAATGATTGGGCTTTTTCATTGGGAGCAATCAATTTTGTTCTTCTTATTTGCCGAGATAGTAAGCTGTTAGCCATATGAATTGATAAACTAAACTTACAAGCAAATATGTTCATTTAAATGAGTAAAATGTGCCTCTATAAAAGACATTTGACTATCAGTCTGTATGAGAATGACTTAAAACATATCTTTACTTTGAAAACAAAAATGTCATCAATGACCTTGATTAAAAATGGTAAATTGGAGCTCTCTGAGCTTTGAAGAAAAAAGAGTTTCATATTACAAATGCAGAAGACACACATTCTTCTGCTGTTATTTATATCGTACTGATCATCCGCAGGCCACCCATCTGTGATGTAAGCAATACTATTCAGACCATTGAATAAGATTCCTATTCTTTTTCTGCCTAAAATGTTTCCAGAGTTTCTTACCATCACACTGAATATTCTCACTGGGGTATGGGTTTATTACCCTAATATACAGTTCACTCTCTGAAATCTTACAGGAAGAGTAAAACAAAATGGCAAATCTCCACATAACATGAAATGATAGAAGACACAAAAGTAAATAACTATGACTAATAAAATGCTGCACATCATTCCCGCTAATATTTTCCATACTGTGCTATGAAATGAAGTATTTTTCATTTAATTTACAAATCAATAGAAAAAATTCAGACCTCTGTAAAGCAGAGGGAAATTGGATTTTGATGAAGAATGATGCAGAGAACTATGATAGTTGTTAGTTTTGAGGGAAAAATAAATTAATTACTTTTGTGCAGAAAAATAGTAATAAAAGTCTTCAAGAACATCATCTGTCTAAACTTCCAGGCATAGATTTAAAGTGAGTTTTAGATCATTACTAAAGCAGGGAGTGAAGAAGGTCCAGAGACTGAATTGTCAGCATTATGTACAGTACTTTCATCCTCACATTAAAAATTTATTGCATTTACAAGCCATGTGGTTTGAAAGAATCTTTTCATGGCTGATTAATCTTTATTTATGCTAACAGGGATAAGCTTAGTGTCCAGTGATTTGATGAAAATTAATTAACTTACTAATTTTATTAAGGTGGAATTTGGAGACGTTAATTGCCAAAAGAAAAAATACACTGACAGTGATGCTGAGATTGTAACTGGAACTCAAGCTGTTGAACTTGTGTGTCTGTTGCCTTGAACTAACAGATTAAATATGAATTTTGGAAAGTATGTGTGTTCAAGTGTTTTGCTGAAATATGCCTTAAATATCATTATTTCCTTGAGACATGTTCTGATTCTTGACTGCTTGTGATTCTTAACTGATTTCTTATTTATACTACACCTTCAGCATGCAATAGTAGCAAACAAACGTTGTGCTCTTGATGTTGAACAAATGTTGAACACCTGTTTAACCTCTTACATTATTGTGAACTTGATGGTTGCAATGAAATAAAGGAAAACGAAAAACAAGAAGTAGATGACATCTTGGTGCTTACAATTCTGCAGCACTGAATGTAAAGTAGAGCTCTTGATACGCTGCCCTAAGTACCACATCAATGCCAATAAAAACAAATGGGGTGTTGAACTGATGCATGGACTAGCACCACTGAGTCACCTCTCCCAGGCACTGCTTTGAAAAGAGCTTTCTGTTTTCCCTGGAGGTGGAAATCTGTTACTTTCTAGAACAGGAATCCTCTAACTCCCTGTCAAGTGAGGATGCCCAGCCCTGGAGATCCTGTAGCAATTTACCATTGAATAGTTTTAAAAGAACACTTTAAAGACAACAGTGGTTATCTTCAGCCATGTCTTTAGTCAGGAGTTTACTAATGGCTGAACAGAAAATGGTAAGCAGAACGTTCTATGTAGCAGTAACTACTTGTGCCAACTGGTGTAAACACCACTACGTGATTATCTCTATGGCCCCATCCCAGGAGTATTTGAACTGGAAAATACAATTTTTTAATAACTATGTTTTTCTAATTACTTTTTAAATATATTACTGGCTTATTTTTCCACAAAAAGCAGTAAACACTGAGCACCTACACATTTTTATCAAAGTATAGATTGTTGCCAGGAGAAAATAAGAAAGTAGCCGCCATACCCTTCAACCTGTTAACAGTCAGGGCTGAAGTACTGCATTGCCTCAGTGATCTCTGCAGAGCCGAGCTTTTCCTTCCAGGAGGAAAAGCTTTGGCAGACAAACTCACTGCCTTTTCCCACTCTGTGTGACCTTTTGCAGCTTGTTATGAGGGCCTAACATAAACATGAATTAATACATGTAGAATCTGAAGAGAGATGTAGATTAATAAGCATGATATAAATTAAGAACCTACCTGTTTTCTGCCTGGAAGTAGAGGGAACAAACTCACTGTGGAAACCAGTATGTTCCTTCAATATACTTTGATCCTGGGTATCTTTCTTACCTGTGCTCCATTCAAACACAGAAGCTTGAAGTTCACACTGACAAAGTGCTATCCATCCTGAACAAAAGTAAAGGTCTCCATTGAATTCATATTTCCCCTTAATCTGATCATCTGCATTGTTCGGAAGAGAAATAATATCTGCTGAAGATTTCCTGCAATTCTTCCTATGTTTCTAGAAGAACAAGTATATTCTTCAGCATATAATATATATTTAAATACTTATTGACCAGGAGAGTTTGCTGCATTTGAGAGAGACAGTGGACTAAGCCCCAGAGATCCCTGTGAGGTATAAAGTTGATCAATTTACACCCACTTCAGTAAACTGAGGTTTAAGCAGCTGCACTAGGAAACCCTTGGTTATCTTGAAGGTCTCATCTGAAGACAAGACCTCCTCACTTATGTCCACAGGAGAGTTTATTCAGAGAAGCAAGAATGAAGATGCAGGTGGAGCCTAAGCTCCACAGGGTGCTGAAAGTGTGTTTTGTTTCTTCTGCTGGGTGGAAAGGTGCGGTTCTTAGGCTGCTTCTCTGTTCTTGATAAACTGCATGGGTGTTGAGTGCAATCTAGCAGAAGCCAGAGGAAAAAAAAAGGAGGGTACTATTTTTAAGAAAATTATATGACTTGAATTTAGAAGAGTTCTTGATTTTGTTTTCCATTATGTGTGTACTACTATGTTCAGGCTGCATAAAATGCTTTGCTTCTACAACAAAAGCCAAAATATATTCACAAAATAAAATGTGTGTTATTAATTAGAGGAAAATACACCAGACTATCAACAAATCTCCTGCATAATTAGAATAGTAATGTTGTTGTGCAAGAGTTAATAAAACTTTAATTTGCTTTTGATAATAATAAGCAATATATTCACTATATGTTTTCCGCTGAAAAATTAAAAGACTCTCTGGAATCTTCAGTGCCAAATATACGTACGTATGCACATGTTACTGAGCAATTTATCAAATAATAAATTTCTGTAGAGGACAAGCACATTACAGTCAACTATGTCATGCTGTTGTGAAAAAGCATCATACTGGGATGTATAAACAGCCGTACAGACTGCAAGACACACACAGTAATTACTGTTTCCAGCATGGGTGATGCCTTAGGTGATGTACTGTGTTCATTTTGTGCACCACAATTCAAGAGTGAAGTGGACCATTTGGACAGCAAAAAGATCGATCAAACATCTGAAACTTATGACTTTTGGAGAAGGGGAGAACACACTGGGGTTATTAAGCCTACAAAAAAGGAAATATAGGGGAGACACAGTAACAGTCTTCAAATTTGTGCTGCCTTCTGCCAAAGATGAATAATCTACTCTGCTGTCCCTGCTGAACAGGCCAGGAAATAGTGGCCTTAAATTGCAGAAAGGAAGATTCAGGCTAGACACTCATGGGAAAACAAAGACATCTGAAGCACTGCGAAGTACTATAATAAAGTTTGCAATGGCTAAAAGGCTTTAGCTGGTGAAAATTTGTATGGAGTAGATGAGACGAATATTTTTCAGAAATAACATGGATTTGTATGAAGTTGTTTTGAAGGCAAGGTTCAACTTAATATTGCTTCTATCCTGTTTTTTAATCTGTGATTCTGAGATATCCACAGCTGATTTTCAGTCTGGGATAAGAGGAGACTGCAATGCTCTTTTCTCTGATTTGAAGTACAGGGTATTTAGTTCAGACCAAAATTTCATGGCTTTAGTTTTGAGTCTAATGAGTTGGATTGTGGAGCTTTGAGGAAATCAGGGAGAAACAGAATTCAGGATTGAAGTGTAAATAGAATCAGCTTTTAGACAATCCAGGGAAAAAAGTTTGTAAGTACTTTGTAAGTGTGAACCTCATTGACCAAAAATGTTGTGCTCAATAGATCTTTCAAGCTGATCATGCTGAAAACCTTTGACCACATATTTGGTCCGGAAACTAAGTAGAAAGTGATATTCAGAGTCGGGGTTTTTTTCTCATAAAATTTATCTTGCCTTGAAAAACTGCTAGAAAATATAAAAGACATGACTAAACTTAACTGCTGGCAATCCTTTCAAAAAAAGATACATTTTCCTGACCTCTACAACTTCCACATGACAATGCTGCTCCTTCATATGTGACACTTAGAGTTCCTATGCCTTGATAACCAAATATAAGTGGCTGATGTGCTGTTCAGAAGACATTCATTGCTATCTTTTTGTAACTAAATTAGGCAAAATTCTTAACTGTATTTTTATATAGCCTAGAATTATATAAACTGATATGGTACTTTATTCTACCCTCCTTATAAGCTGTCTCATCTTATTCAGTTCTGTAGTCACAATCTACTGTAAATATCTGGCTGAAATATTCCTTCATAAAATAACTCTTCATATGATTATATGATTATGTATCTGCAATAAAAATATCTTTAAAAAGATGAGTGGAGTCTAAAGAAGCGTATGCTCTCCATAGTTATGTAAACTGGATTCTAAGTAGGACCATCCCCTTACAAATCACACTGGACAAATACAAATCTTCAAAATGTCACTTTTGCAATTTTTCAATGTTATACTGCCGAGTACTAAAGCTGGAAGTGTTTGTAGACAGTTGACAGAGCTCCCACAGAGAGGCACAAGAAGTGCAGCAGGACAGATGTCGTCAGCGCCTTTCCAGGAATATCTCTGCACAGGGACATTAGGCTTATGCCCCACAAAATTTTTCACTCAAGTGACTACCCCAAAAGTAATTTTGAAGAAAACTGTGAGTAAATGGGTGCATGCAACTGTATCAGCTGAGAGAAATGTAGTTTGCCCTGGTGCAGTTGCTGGCCAACATTTGTTGAAAATGTTAAAACAAGGGCAAAAGTTCATATTTCCCACTCCTGCTTCTGCATTTTAGGCACTGGATTATCACTGCTTATTTTTATCTTTCTTTTGCATGAAGATGAAGTAGATGAACAGTAAAATGAATGAACGTGAATATTTTTTCTGATTGTAAAAATCCCTCATTAGTGAAATAAACAGTAAAGATTTGCTTGATTTAAATATTCAGATCATAACTTTGGAGGAAGTGTAAAAGCACCTAAGCTAAACTGCAACAGCCAATTATTCTGTTCCAATAACATCTTTGGCTAAGTAAAAACTGTGATATATGCCTGGATCTATTAGTGACGGGTATATTTTATTATAGAGATTAATCATATAATAAAGATCAATCATTTGTTCTCTTTTATTTTTTAAATCAGAGAGACTTGAATGCTTGTTAAGATTCTGAGGGAAGGGGAGTAATTTATGTCAGTAATTCAATATCAGATTTTGTGAGAAAGGCTAAATGAAGGATTTTTGAAAACTAGACGCAAAGGCCAGGTTGCTCCAATACAGGCCAATTTTGCTCCTGTTCCATCACTGAATCTGGGATGCACTATTTTCTACAGAGCAACTGAAGAGACTGGCAATTTTCATTCTATCACATTACAGTTACAGCATGTCCTTTCTTATATCTTCAACCTTGAGGTATGTATATCAGCATCTTTAATATTTCTGGTTTGACAACACAAATCCAAGAGGCGTAAGATTATGGTATGCAACTATGAGTTATTTAAATGCATTTAAATAGATTTATTTCTTCACTCAGTGACATCATACAAAGAGTTCCAACAACTGTAATAGAAATCTGATAACCTTTTCTAGATGATTGAGACATTTTTGATTCATTGCCTGGCAGAGTAAAATAGATGTCAAAATGATGATATCTTCTGGACATTTTTCCTCTACCTGTATGCATTAATAATACATTTTAAACATGGCAAAGCAGTTTTGATTTCCATCTTGCAGTAATAGTTGAAATTAGAAGAAGATTACTATATACTGTGAGTATGAAGGAAACAGAAAGAAATGCTTTTCATTGATAAGGCAGAATCAGAAGTGCAAGAGAGAAAGCAAAACAAACTGCAATTTTAAAGATATTTCTTTATAATTTTGTGTTTCAAATTTTCTCTACCAGGTAACAAATTAAGCTAAACTAAAATATCCATTCGTTTGTAGTACAGAAGTAGTGGTGTTATTACTTTTCTCTTATAGTTTGAAAGATTGGATGAAAGTAATAAGAATTAAAATCACAGAAAAAATGTACAAGTGGTAATTTATATGCTAATTGTCTGTTCAACATTTAAGTAAGTTTGTATTTATAAATACATACCTTCACAAGTTGCTCCTTAGTATGATTTTTAACTCCTGTAAATCTATTTACCCAACATTGATAAATGACAGGAAATTATTTAAAAATATCCAGAATTCTGGAAATTCATGCTCTGTGTATTGGTTTAGGAGCTATCATCGTATTTTGGTACTCTCTTCAAACTGCGTACAATAATACTAAGAATTTTAAACAAGTCCTAGGGGTAGGAAAATATGTACACACAAATGAAAAGTGAGTTTTTTGTTAAAGAATTTTACACTTGTATATGACACAAGAATATATGAATGTGGCATTGTATTTAGTATTATGTCCCTATGCCACACATCACAAAGTCTACAAAGCGTTGATTTTACAACAGCTTAAAATACAGCTTTGTAGATCTCAGCAATGTCAGGATTTAAATCAAAGTAGTAGTCAAATTAATCTGCACTAAAGGAATCGCGAAAGATGTGGAAAAGACTGCAAGTCAGTCTCATTGAAAATGAAATAGGGATGTTTGAATCTCAGAGAAATATTCCTATCTTTTTTGTACACATTTTCACAGTGTCCAGTACTAGTAAAAATAAGTAGAATGAGAATTTGCTGTCAAATATTGTATCTGAATTAACATAATAAAAATATTGTGTTCCAAGAAAGCATGCATGGAACAATGAAGAAGAAGAAAAGAAAAAAACCAAAAGAAAGAAGTTTTGTCTTAAAATTTACATAACCTAATGTGTGTAAAGACCTTAGTCTCTCATGGGTGCATGGAAACCCGTGGGGAAATGGAAATAAACCTGAAGCATTAATTCAATCAGTATCTCAACATATGCGGTATCTGTCCAAGAAAGGCTATTTATAGAACCATCTGGACATACAGGATGCTGTGTGGGCTGATGGTGCATTGAAAATAACACTAATGGCCTTCTCACGTCTCGGCCCTCCCTGTGCTCTTAAAAACCACGTGTGACCTTAAATCCACAGAGAAAACAAGAATGCAATCCAATTAAAACATATAAAGTAACTAAAATGTGAATGCTATGATGTGTGGCAAACTGCTGTTTTGCTAGGCTTTTCTTTTTTACACTATTCAGAAGATGTATATAAAACCAGCACCTAAGATTAGGGGTATGAAACAGGTGGAAAGAAAATGAAAGCACATTTGGAGGAAGCCAAAACCAGGCATACTTTATGATCCTTCTCAAGAAAAAGTCCTACAAAAATGTATGGATTTGATTACCTACTTTCCATAAACTCTTAAATAGTCATTTATTTTACAGCAGAACACTAAACAAATGCAATATGGGTTTTCATTGCTACCAACTCAGCAAAACACCACGTAATACTGACTTTACAATCATTTTGCACTCAGCTTATATTGAAAGCAGTGTATTTGGATCAAAATGCTCATCTCTCCACACCTTTTCCAAAATTAGGAACAAACAAAATCTGTAGTTTAAAAAATGAAAGCAACAAACCTATTAATATTAGAACAATTTCATTTAAAAATATGAAATATTTCAGTTACTTCTCTGTGCTCCCTCAGAGAAAAATGTTTAAATGAGAAAATCCTTTGTGGTTTTCAAAATTAACTGACTCTCCTGTTGGCATTCAAAGCTCAGAAGCCAGCTATTCTTTTCCATTAAAATAATCCCTCTATGTCCTGGAATGAGAATGGCTGTATTCATGGGGGTGAGCATCAAAAAAACCAATGGTGGCTTCATTCCCTCTGCTAATTGATTTTAGTTAATCTTCTGAGAACTGTTCTACTTTCTCAGTTTCATAACAATTAGATTCTGCATTACCTACTAATGTACGCTAGTGACAACAAAAGAAAATAAAGTTTTTATGAACCCTGCATTAAAATTGAAAATCAATTTGGAATGCCTTCCTAGAAGGGTATGGTGCTGACAAAGAATTAACTGGTGTTAATACAGTACTAACAGTGTCTTGTGACACAGAGAAGTATATTATAGAGCTTTAAGTTTTACTAATCAAAGAAACACTGTAAAACTAAACAGGAAACACAATAGTGGACTACTGGTTTAAGGAAAGAAACAGTGGGAAAACTACCTTGTATTTATGAAACCAAGGAAACATAGCAGCGCAGATAAAAGTAAACAAAAATCATAGCCAGTGTCTGTGGAAACATCATACACTATTCATAAGATACAATCGCACTATTGACAATCATCCCAAATCACTCCAAAAGCAGCTGTGATAAAGCTCTAGTGCTTGAAGATTTTACATGGCATTCGCTAGAGGATAAAATAAAAATTATTAATTTATAACTTGTATACAGCACACATAGTATTTTCAACTTTCTGAAGCCCAGCTATTTACAGCTTTAACTTTATACTAAGAATAAGGAGAGCAGAAACAGGGCTGGCAACATGAAGGCTTTGCAGGAATAGACCTTGCTGATCTGAGTCTTGATCATATTTCTCCCTTCCTGAAGAATACAGCAATTTCCCTCTCATAGGTCATGAAATGTAATGCACAGAGAATTTTTCAGAGGCAGAATTTTGGTAATGGTAATTTGGAGGTGAGAAAACATCAAAGGTGATCTGAGATAGTATTAAAAGTTGTCTTTTATATTTTGGTTAGATTGTATATAAAGACTTGATTTTCTTATTAAAGGTTCAGCAGAAGTTTGTCAGAGTGCTTTTAAACTATAAAAAAAAAGTGTTCATACATTGAAGAGAACCTTTCGTTCATATGACAGATAAAGGAACACTCTTTCTGTTCCATAAATTCTTTTTATGTCATATATTTCCATATTATTGTTAACATCTTGTCATCTGAAATACCTTCACTTCAGGATAGCTTTTATTTTCATTCATCTCAATCAAAGGAGACAGTATTTTCTTTAAGTTCAGCATTATAAAAAGAGTTGGTTACACTGCAAAATCATAAAATAATGGATAGAAAATACATTAAATACTATACAGAGAAAACTACTGCCATGTTCTCAGTAGAGTCATAACTCTCAGACATATTCTATTTTACTGTTTTCTTCCTAAATCTATTGATTCTCAGTCTCTTTAGAGTTAAAGAGCTTGGTTTAGCTGCATTTGTGACTTACATGATTTCCTTTACTTTGAATTGTGCGTGACAGGAGGCGTGAGGTGATCCTCCTCCCAGCTTCTGCTCAACGCGTGCTTACACTGCTGAAATAGCCATTGTTCCATCTGTGCCAATAAAGTAGGAAAGGAAAAAATAGGAAAACCATTAAGAAAGTGTATACACTAAAGTCCTGGTTGTTCAAACTGGTTTTATATGTTTCTACACGTAAGTAACTGTGTAGTAAATCTGGGCATTTGAAATCTATGCAGCAAAACACACCCTGAGTTTTCTGGACAAGAAACAGTGACAGACTCTGTGCCTGACTGATTTAAGCCAGTTATGATACAACAATACCATCCCTTATTATGAACAAAGTATGGATGTAAACAGACTTTTAATCACAAACAGGAGTGTTTGGTTCAACTACTCACTCTAAAAGTCTTTTCAGGGTTTTAGTTTTTATAAGAGAAACACTGGTTAAAAATGAGATCGGATCACTTACTCTGCTGAATATGGTTTTACTTTTTAATTGAGGCATTTTTTTTTGCTCTGATCTTTAACCAGAGAGCAATCACAGCCAATTGAAGCCCCTGTTTTTGTCCTGCCAACTCAAACAGGCTTCACAGTTTGGAAAGCTGGGGCAACAGCCTTGCCCTTTGCCAGCACTGGAAATATGAAATTATCCTGAGCAGAAACTGGAGCAAGAAGAAACATCAGGCATGCTGCAATCCCATGGACCACAATCACAGAGAAAAAAGACCATAAAAGATTCAGCTTAGTGAGAAAATCATAAAGACCCTGGATGTTCTACACAGCATAGATTGGCACCATTTCTGCTTTGCTTTTTTTTCACCACTGAATCCAACAGTGTTACACAGCTTCCAACAGGCTTTTGAGCAATGGTAGTATTGTGGCTCTGAGCACTTCTGGCTCTGAAATAGAAAGCAAATGTCGAAAACCTGCTGGCAATGGACATAACACACCCCCTTCCATGTCAGCAGTGAGAGCCTCAGACATTTTGTGCTCTAGACACTTCCAGATGGCAAATCTTCAGATGCTCCTGATTTCTAAGATAAACTGGATCAGTGTGCTTCTATGGGAACTGGGACTTGGAGGACTGTGAAACTGCAGAGTGCAATTAGCTTATCATCCAGTAGTCAAGCCATGACATAAAGAGGTTTTGGCCCACCAGTTCACCAGCAGAATGACCAGCAGCACTTGCAAAATAAACACTTTGAGCCGGCTTCCTGCCAGCAGGACTGAGCTGACCTACCTATTATTATTGACGAGAGAGCAAGGACCTTCAAGTCTGTGCTGCTTGTGCAAATATGCCCTTATATACAGGGGCAAGGAGTTGACCTCTTTCGATCACTGGTGTCTCACACATCTGGGTGGAGGGTGCTGTGTCTGCTGTCACCTCTGCTCCGTGAGGGACAGTCCTGCAGGCAAATATATCCATGTCCTCTCTCAGCCTTGCTTATAGAAGCGTAATAGCTGGTCAAATAGGGAAACCCTTATTTCTCATCCCTTGTACCACCTCTTAATGTCTTATACTCAGTTATATATTGTCTTCTTCTGGTTAGAGCTATATTGATGCATTTGACCCTCACCTAGAAAAATCAAGCCCTGCACTAATTCCCTTTTGTTGCAGTTGTTCTGTAAAATATCAATCATCCTTTTATTTTTAGGTAGGAAAAGAAAGAAAGGAGACAAGGAACTCAAGTAAACTTTGGTTTTAGGATAAGTTTAAAGTGTTAAAACATGCTTCCCATTTCAAATATTTACCAAACATTATCATTATCATGAAAGCTTAGTGTTGTTTAAAAAGCCCAAATACCCAGTGAAAACTTTTTGAAGGGAAGGAGAGAATACTGAAACAAATCCATTTTTACAGGTGCCTTTTCTATCAGTTTGGAATCATAGTGACAAGCTATGATAAGGGCTGTTGAAATACTGAAGAAAACCACTTACTTGATTTGAAGTCTAAGCAGATGACTTAATCAAGTACAGTGGCACTTTTGATGTTATCTTTCATTAATAGCAAGTCAGTTTTATGTCTCACATTCAAACAGCTGCCTCCTCAGCGCAGAATTCTGCTCTTCATGTGTCAGAGCTATGCTCTGGTACGCCCTCAGCTCTGCTCTGTGTCTGTGCCTGGCAATTTCCAGGAGCTCAAAAGGCAATTCACGATGAAACAAAGTGGCATGGTTTTAATGAACGGGATTAAAGATTCTGGGTCAGGCAATCAGAGCAAAAAGGGGTCCCTCCTGATTTTGATGAAGTTTCAAGGAGCTAAATGGTGCAATAAAGAATGACTTTTGCAGTTGCCTGTCTCTCTTATCATTAGATTAATGCTGAAAAAAGTGACACTTTAAAAGGTTTAATGCTGAGCTTAGAGCTGTAGCACTGCTGCTAAGTGGATGCTTTTCTTGTTGAAAGAGCAATGCAACAAGGAAACTTATGTTGCTTCCTTTCTAAATTGCAGGCTGATATCCATTTATAGTTCTAATACTAGGTCATTATTGGGAATAGGGGACTGTAGTGTCCCCTACTTTCATTTTCCATGACTTCAATGACATTAACAGTTCTGAGTAAAGAATCCAGTCTTCTTAAAACTCATGGGAAGAAGTCCCTTCACATAGCATCTGCATTTCACTGTCTTGCTACGGGTTTCAATCTTGTTTGTACTCATTTTAACCGGATGATGTGCTGCATGTTTTCTCTATATAAATCCTCTGCCCCTGATTATTTGTCTAAAATTTTTACCCTATTTCAATTCTCTCTCCCAAGAAACACAAGATTTAATAAATACTTTTTAAAACTCTCTATGCTTCAGAAGTATATCTTTCACACTACATTTCTAGCAACATTTTAATTCAAGCAATTTTTCATTGAGAGGTTGACAAGAATAATTTCAGTTCAAAGCAGTTCCGCCTTTCTGATCAGAATTCTCTTTAATATTGTGTATTGGGTCTAGCTGAGATGGAGTTAATTTTCTCCACATCAGCCCTCACATTGCTGGGCTGTTTATTGGTAGTTAGAAGGGTGTGGCGAACACACTGGGGTTTTAGTTACTGCTGAGCAGTCCTTTCACAGCATCAGGGTTGTCTCTCTAACCCTCTCACACACACCTGTAGACTTGGCTTTGGGCAAAATCTTGGCAGAGGATGTAGGGACATATCCAGGACAGGTGATCCAAACTAGACCGAAGGAATATTCCATACCATGTAATGACTGCTCAGACATAAAAGTTAAGAGAAAAGAAGGTGTGAGGGCCGCTTTTGTGTTTTTAAACTGCCTTTATCTTGACCCATAGATTTTTTTTTGTTCATCTTATTTTCTCCCCTTCCTGTCCTCCTGAGAAGGGGAGTGATACAGCGCCTTGGTAGGCATCTTGTATTCAAACAAGGTCAACCCACCATGTGTTGGCAGCAAAATTGTACTGCTCATGTTTTAAATATAGGCTACGAGTCCTAAGGAAAATACTCTTTGAGTTCACTGCAACAATTACTGTGAATGAAACACAGGAATGCAAAATTTTAAACAATGCAGTATAATAATAACAAAACCTAAAACTAAAAAGACAAATACTTTCCAGGCAGTATAATGCACTGTCAGGATACAGCCATTTTTCTAGGGTTGCTAAAAGGCATTCCAACACACATTGATTTCTCTTCCATAGGTTAAATGTACTTCTGTTTCTTAACTACACCCCTATTTGTAGAAAGTAATTTCATACTGGTTTTGTCCCCAGTTCAATAACTTCTGTTTCCAAGGAGCTAAGTTTTATTTTAAGCTTAGAAAACAGCAATGTACTGCTTTGGGCTGACATAGTGTTAGCTGGCTGGTGGTTGGGGTTAAACCACAACAAGGAGCATAAATACTTGCTTAATAATATTCTGTCTGAAATAAAACAAAAAAACAGCTGTCTCCCAGAGTAGTGTTCAGACAAACAGGAAGAGTCCTAGACCTATAAAATGTGCTACCCAGAAGCCGCAATGAGAGCACCTTCTCTCACTTCACAGCTTTCTATGTATGCTTCACCAATGTAATAAGAGTGAACCTTGTCATTGAGCTCTGTTAAAAGTAGCGCTTTCACAAACTCATATTAAAACACAGTTTTTGCTAGTACCTTTAATGGTGTTTCCTTAAGAGGCTAAAATCACTTGTTCACAGCAGGAGTGGGGTGATAGAAGCATCTTTGGTGGGCACTTGGCATGCAGTCAGGATCAGCCCACCACAAATTACCAAACAGGTTGGTTACAGAAGAGAGAAAAATCACTGTTAATATATCAACATCCATCAGAACAAAGACAAAACACATTTCCTTGCATTTTGCTCTTCCTAGGGTGTAGAGCAAAAAGGGAACCCCTGTCTCTCTTGGACTTTGGTTTGTATTCTTTCCTCTGACTTCATCTTGGTCCCTATTGGTTTCACATGGACATATGGCAGTTTAATTCAAGATCCTAATCCTTCATGGAAGTTTATGCACAAATACTTTAGAATAAGTAGGACACTAGTGATCCAGATATGAAGACCTTACATCTACATAGGACCAACCTGTAGAAATCTACTATTTGATTCCTAAGGGCATTGGCACAGGTCAGAAGGTTTGATGACTTGCAGGGAACACTGAAATCCTCTTAGACATAAAACAGATCTCACCCAGCTTTAATAGCAAGAAATACTTCCATATTCAAATTCACTTACTTGAATCAGCTGCAGATCATCATTAGGAGTTTTTGTATTTATTTTCTAAAGTGATGCTGACAGATGCTTCAGCAATCATTGAAGTCAAAGCAAAGTTCTTTCTTAATTAAATCCAAGCAAAAGCTTGGATTGAATTTTTTCCTTGGTTAACACTTTGAACCTCATTCAAGGGTGAAGTATAATATTGATAAGATGTAACAAGCCTATAAAATGTGCAATTTTAGTTTGTTAATTTTGGTTGGTTTTTTTTTTTTTAGAAGTCACAAAATCCAACAAAAGGTGCTAGGATTAGGATATTAAAAGCCAAATTGTGATGCAAGCTTTTTTAGAGTCTTTCTCAAATCAGACATTCTCATCTTGTCTCACTTGTGGGTTCCCTCCCTACACCAGGAGTATGTGTAGGGAAAAAGAGTGGTGTGCTCCCAGCAGTACCATTGCAATCCATTAAGTTGTGACTCCAGCAGCTGAATATAGCTCCACTTACAAGAAACTAGCTTCTTCTATTCTTAAAACTGAGGAAATGAAACAGGACAGGTCTTAAAATCTTGTCGCCCCCTGCTGCTCAGAGGGCTGAGGACTGACTTGTGCGAATTAGAGTTCTCCATTAGTGATGGTGTAAGTGGATTTCATGCTCTGCGCTCACCTTAACCTGACGAGACTCTGTCTCTCTCTGTAAAGCCTCTCTGCCAATTTCCCTCACAGCTCCAAGCTTAATGGGCCATTCAGGAGCTACACTGCTCTTCACTGGCCCTACAAATAATAATTTCTATAAGCCTGGGAATTTTATCCACAGGTATTCCCCTCTCTACAGCCTGATAATTCACCTCTAATTACTGCTGCATGAACACCACCATTCTCTCAGGCACAACTCCATATCCTTTCTCCTCTGTGCCAGCTGGTACTTCAGAAAATCGATAGATGGCTAAGGCAAGCTCTCCCACTGCTCTGCCTTCCCCACATTTACCCGTCCTTAGCAATTCTAGTGCTTGCTTTCCCCGCCTGTGAGAGTTGCCATTTTTAATCCCTGTGCCTGATCTGATTTCAGGCTGTTTCAGACCTGATCTCAGCATTGTTTTGTGAATGCCCTTGAATGAACCTCTTCTGTGGCCACTTGAGAATTCAAAATCTTGTCACAGATTTTCAAGTCTTAATTGTGTAACAAATGGTGATGTTATTCCACAATTAACCTTCAGTTACATGGCTTCACTTCTTACACAAGACAATGAAATTTGTGCTGATGTAATTCTACATATAATTTGCTTAGGTGATTTTAATAAAATTATAGAAATACACAGTAAAAAATTACCACTAAAATTATGACTCTGAAATTAGTAGTCTTCAATAAAAAGGACATTTTAGACAAAAAGATATTTATTATTTATCCTTTTTAAAAGCAGATAAAGTAAAAAAACCCATATAAAAAATTCTTTCTTGTAATAGGGATCACTTACTTCATGAGGTCAAATATTCCTTTTCTGTATTCTCATTTTAGTAGTCATAGCTAAGGTTCAACAGTTCTAAATCTGAAGCCCTAAAAATAAGCTAGTTAAGATGATACTTTTGAAAACTGTAAATTTCTAAAAAGTTTCCTCTGAGTAAACCAAGGTCATAATTTCATAATTTCATACAGGGTGTTTTAAATTAACAAAGATTAACATACATTAACATATATATTAACATACATTAATGTGGTAATACTTACATCTCAAGTCCTGGTCAATGATATGTGTTGGGCATATTCCTGCTATGTATATGTATGTCTTCAGCTAGAAACTATTAAAAGACCAGGTGGTGCTGAAACAATTCTGATGCATTTATGTACGGATAAGGCAGGCTTTAGTATTCTGCTTGTCTTGGATAAGACTTTCTCTATAAGACGAGTATAAGGAGTAATTACCTGCCTGAGAGAATTTCTGAAATCGGTTTTCCAGCAAACTGGCTGTATCCTATTATTTCCTCCAGTGCTCTGCAGACACATGTTTTGTGTCAATGCATCCTGCTCAAACAAGCGAGATCACACTGAAGCAAAGGATCTTGCTTAAAAGGTTAAGATTTCAGTGCTGGGAGAAAATCAGTGACCACAGGACACTGAACTGTCTCCATCCTTCATCAGCTCCATAGGAGGAACAGCCCAGCTCCTTGCAGACTCACTCTTTTCATCAGAATGCTGGACAGCCACCCTTTGGATCTAGCTGTGTAGAAACAGCCTAAAAATTGCATCTGTCTCACAATGTGTCACCTGCAAGTGAGAGCAATAATGACTTTAGTTAGTTGTCATAAGGGAGAAAATTAATTTCTCTTCTTTTCTGGGTGTATAATCACTAGAATGGCATGAGTTGGAAGGGACATTAAACATCATCTCATTCCAATCCCCTGCCATGGGCAGGGACAGCTTCCACTAAACCATGTTACTCAGAGCCCCATCCAATCTGGCTTTGAACACTTCCAGGGATGGGACATCAACAGCTTCTCTGGGCAACCTGTTCCAGTGCTTCACCACCCTCACAATAAACAATTGTTTCCTAATATCTCACCTAAATCTGTCCTCTTTTTGGTTAAAACCATTCCCCCCTGTCCTGTCACTACGTGCCCTAGTAAAGTAAAAAGTCCCTCTCCAACTTTCTTGTAAGCCCCCTTTAGGTACTAGAAGGTGCTCTAAGGTCTGCCTGAATCCTTCCCTTCTCCAGGCTGAATAATCCCAACTCTCTCAGCCTGTCCTCACAGGAGAGGTGCTCCAGCCCTCTGATCATTTTTCTGACCTCCTCTGAACTCACCCCAACAGGTTCACTTTCTTCTCCTGTTGGGATCTCCAGAGATGGAGAAAGCATGTAAATTACAATAGTATTTGTGCATCTGGGAGTTTAAGCTGTAAAGATGAAATCTGTAAAGGAAAATAGAAGGAAAAATACCCATCAAGAAATCTTACATAGTAGAAAACAGTAGAGCATGTATGAAGGAGAAACCCTTAGCTGACAGTGAAGCAATAAATGGGACTAAATCAAATGACACTGTAAGGGCACAATTTCAGCACATAGACTGTGAATTATTGAGGATGAAACAACAATAGTATTTGGAACTGACTTATTTTTCATTCTCTTTGAAAATTTTACATTGTTTTATTAAAGTAGGAAGAGTTTTTTCTTTCTTTTTGCTGAGATTAGTGAGGTATTAATAAAAATGGATAGTAGTTTCCTGGCCAAGGGATTACAAACTCTTTGTAAGTAGTGGACGCCTCATTTCTGGATGCCCAACTGTAGAATCTTCCTTTGAACTGAGTTTTAACAAAATTACTGAGAAAATGTATTTTAAAAATAAAGTCCTTTCTAGAGTCTCCATTTGTGTAAACAAAAAATTAAAGTGAAAACCAAAGAACTGGTTTGCAGCATGTCCCAAGGCTTAAGGGGCATTGGCTTGCTCTTCAACAGTCTATGACTTACATTTGGGAAACCAAGAAGTCTTTCCTCCAGTTAAAAGTCAAAGCATACCAGAAAGGCAAGTGCCAGTTTTTTATTTATTTGTTCTTACTAAGACGTGTTTTTCTTTTTCTTGCATGTGACTTAATATTCCTTAACTTAAAAGGATAAGTATGGCCCAGATGACACATGCACAAGGGTTTTTTTGAGCCTCATGGTATTTGATCTTTAGTTAAGTGAAACATTGTAAAGGGCTTGCTAGGCCCTTCCCAGTAAAAGAGCTACATTTTAGTAGAAATAATAAGAAAATACAAGAAATACAATATATTAAATCACTAAATCTTGAGACACTGTTATGCTCTCCAGCACTACATAGATAAATTGGCAGAAAAATTGATATTCTGGAGAAAGAAAGTTTAAAATTACAAAAAAAAAAAAAAAAAATTGTAAAAGTTTTGTTGAAATAATTGAATTTGTTATACACTCTATATAGCTAGTTGTCCTGGCTATAAAAAGTTTATTTTTTAATTCTACTTGAGTGGAAAACAATTTTCATTCTCTTATTTAAAATGAACAGACAGCAAGTGAATAGACCTTTTCCCTGGATATATTTATGATTTGTGTCTTTTTAAAAATATATGAAAATTATTTAGAATTATTTTCAGGAAACACATAAAAACCACCTGGGAAATCTTTCTTGTATAGCAGTAGAACTAAAGTACTACAGTCTCTATTATTTGTTTCCACCATGAAACTCTGAAACTAAGGGAATAGATCAAGAAATGGATGGGCTTCATGAAGTTTTCGATCAAAAACTTTCAGACTTCCTGAAGGTTACATTGCAAGCCTGTGGATTGTGCTGTAATCTTAAACATTGCCATATATTTAGACAAATATTTTAGATGCATTGGAGAATGTTAATGTCATTTACAATTGCTGTGCAAAATCAATGGTATCTTAACAGATTTTTCCATTTATAGGTGAATTCTTAAGAATTTTATTTTCAAAATTATCACCTTCTTACAACACTGCAGACCCAAAGAAGATTTTTAAATTAGCTTCTGTTCTATAAAATTAGTCTTCTTATTATGCATTCCAGCATAATCGTACATGGGTCACTAAAATGAATAAACTTTGGTATATCAACTTTTAGCATTAAGAATGTTGATGTGTCAAAATAGTCTTCAAAAAGAGAGAAAGTTAGTCTCTGCATGTTTATACATTAAACGTCTTCCAGGAATTTTGTCTGGCAAAAATACAGGTGTTAATTTTGCTGATTTCTCCTCAGCTTTCCAGCTACCTTGAGTCATGCCGATTGTTTCAGCAGCGGAAACATAGGCACCATTCTTCAGACCACCCTTCCAAAATCAAAGAAAAAAGCATTTCTGAATACATTACGTGGCACAAAATTGTCTTGCAAATTGCGCATAAGTGACCACATATCACTGGTAGGGAATATTCTTTATATGGCTAAAATGTGTACAGTAATTTCTATCTGTTACTGTTTTCATTTTTAGCACCACGCCTTTCACTTATCTTTGAATACATTGTATTCCTTTTAGAATTACAGACCTTAAAAGACTGAATTTTGATTTTAATGCTCTTTCTTCATAGGAGAGATGAAAATGCTATCCAGGGCAAATATACCCCACATAGAGAGGCTATATTATTGATTAAACTCATCAGATAAATGTTAAATACAAGATGTAATGGATTCTCATCTGGCTGCTTTCACAAAAACCCTTTTGCAGCATCCAATCCTGTTTTATAGCATGGTCTGCCTTCAGTTTCACTAAGGCACTGTTCAAAGTACTGCTCATAGCTCCTGCCACAGGTCTGTTTCAGGCAGAGTGAATCTTCAGTTTTGCAGAGTGACATGATGTTGGAGGTTGGGAATTTTTCCATCCTGTGGCTAGAGATACCTTAACGAGCCTTAACGACTGGGTACTTAAGAGATAACGACTGGGTACCTAAGGGACAAAATATGCATTTAAGAGACTAAAAACATAGCCAGGTGTGGCAAGAGAAGAAAAAGGTGGCTGGCCGTGGGCAGAGACACACTTGCTCCCGGGACTTGTTGGAGGAGACAGTTGTTGTTTCTTCTTTCCCTTCACTGCTGCCGCGGGAGCTCAGCTCTGCCTGTTTTTTTTCTTCCTTGCTGGAGTCTCTGCTACCCTTTTGTTCGCCCGCTGGAGTGGACAAGCTCTGCCGCCCAGTTTGCTGCCCTGAGATTCCCTGCTGCAGCTCCGCTCGCCGTGCAGCCGCCTCGCCCTCAGCTCCGTCCGCCATCACCGAGGAGCTGAGCTCGCGCCACAGCGCCCCTGCCAGCCGTGACCGTAACTGTACCAAAGGGGAGGGGCGGTGTCTGGCAGCCCAGAGAAAGCTGCCACCGGGTATCTGGTTTGTTTATTTGTTATTGCTACTGTTATTGTTGCTTGTTTCCTCCTTATAGATACGAGTAAAGAACTGTTATTCCTTTCCCCATATCTCTGCCTGAGAGCCTTTGATTTCGACCTTATAACAATTTGGAGGGAGGGGGATCATATCCTCTAAGGCAGGTTTCCACCTTCCTTAGCAGATGCCTGTCTTCCAAACCAAGACACATGAGTTCCAAAGCTGCCAGCTCGTCCTGCCAGGGCCATGGGGTCTACACAGGCTCAGGCAAGCTGCCGACCTGGGGGCATGCGACTGGCACCCCAGAGTGCCACATCCAGTCCACAAGTGCCCCATATAAATGGCTTTACAGAAAGCTGCTGCTAGTCAGAGCCACAGATGCACAACAGGGATGGAGAGAGGTATCACTTCTGGGCTGCATTCACCTCTGGACTGTTACAAAAGAAAAGTGAAGGTCACTCTTTCCAGTAGATTCTTTCAGGCATGAATGCATTGGTATGTGCATATTTTGAGACAATGTCTGAGGGAAGTGTACAGGCTGGCAGGATAGAAAATGATTATAAAACAGCAGAAAATGCACAGTTGCTACAATTTTAAATTTCCCCTTTTTCAGACAAATCACTATAAATAATTCTGAGAATCTGATTTAAAGAAATTTGTACATGTAATATGTTTAGGATAGAAATTGTATTTTGTGGAACTTTACACATACAGTACAATCATATGCAGAATTGCAATTTTAAGATATGATTTTAATTAAAGATGGACATTAAAGAGTGAAAGGAAAATTTTCACACTTTGCTGACATTGTTCTGTAGTTTCAGTGACAAAGAGCTTCTCTGAAATGTGTCACATAGATCTTTGTTCCAACAAGGGAATCTCTACTGTTGAAAAATGCACATTTAAAATTTTAGTATACAATATAACTGTATATAGAGCATAGAACATAACATAACATTGCAATATTATTGCAATTTTACTCACTGGATATTGTCATTAAATTAGTGATGTAATTACGTTAAGCATAAAAATTATGGGAAGTTATGTTCTGTGACAGAGATAGAGATTTCCTGTTCTCCGGTTAAAAAGGAAAATTCAGATATGCCAGAAGCAAGTTTCACAGAAAAATTGACTTGTCCAGTTCTTGGTATAAAATAATTAAATAAACATGAAAGAAGAATAAATCCTTTTATAAAATACTTATGAAAGACTTCATATCCTGAAGTTGCTCAATTTATGTAGGGGGTGACTTTCGTTTTAACATCTGCCAGTCTTCATTGTCATATTGCAGAAACACGTCTTTATGTACAAGCAGAGAAAAAGACTGACAAGGTCTTTGCCAATATGGAAATCTCTTCTTTGATCTTTTTGGCCACAAAGGGTGATGAAAAAAACAACACTAATTCGCCTTTTGTACTTTATGGTTGATGAAACATTACCAGTTGTCAGAGGACTTTTAAGTATTCATGAATACTAGTGCTCTACAACATGGATAATACAAGTGCACTTGATTATTTATAACCCAAGACATCAAACTGGAGGCTCTGAGCCAGACAAGTGTTTAGTTTACATTCTGGCTCTTTATTCTGTTTTGCTTTTTGCTTATTTGTTTCTCCAGAAGAGATTGCTTTCTTTTCCTGAAACGAATTCATTGCTGAGAAGCATTTGTAAATCAAAGACCGGTCCCGTTTCCTTGCTGTCTTTCTCTCTGTGTGTTGTTTTAAGCTGGCTGTGCTCTGCTCACACGCATTTGAAGTTCCTCTTCAGCCATACCAAGTGAAGGGATGCCGTTTTCTACATTAAACACTGGCTCTGTGTTTGTGAAACCTGGCAACTGGAAAAACAGGTGTCTTAATTAAAAACAACTTTTCTTTTTTTTTTTTAATTTTGTGAATTAATAATGGTCAAAAATATTTATAAAACCTTTAACATTGTTTTTATGGAGTTTAATGTAATTCAAATGCCCTTCACAAGCTCTACAATGATATTATGGAAGATTGTTGTTAGATCACAAAATGCAGGATGTTGGTCAGCAGCTATGTCCATGATTTATCTGCCCATATTGTGCTGGTACTGTCCTAATATTTCTCCCTGTGCCTCTTGCAAATGCCTCTCACCTTTAGAACTTTTAAAGTCCATTTATATTTATCTCTTTGCATGACATCTTAAAACTGAAGTTCATAACTCCAATTTTTAGTCGTCTTTCAAATTGCTTGTTTTTTCATACTGGCTGAAACTCCATTATTAATCACCAAAATTAATTTCTAATGCAGTCACTATAGCAATGCCAGAATATTTCTTTTTATTCCTTTGGGTTTACATCTTGAGCTTTTTGTAATTATTTTCCCCTTGTGGCTGATTGTCAAGAATCCTGGTGTCATCTCACCTTATTTTCACTGATACAACAGTACCCTTCATCTCTTTTACTCTTTTTAATGATCTTATTCTCAACATGGAATTTGTTAATAATTCCTGATTTTATTCAATTGTGCCTTGCACTTTTTTGGTAGAGCCTGCTGATGCTTGTTCCATAATTAGAATATTTACAAATTCTCTCCCTCTGTCCTCTGTGTATTCTCCAGTACTTAAAACGTTATAACTTTTCACTGCAACAATTTTTTTTATCATCAAAAGCTTTTAGATGAGTAAATGAAAGCATCCAATTTGTATCTATAGATCTATTTCAGGAAACACATATGACTAATATATCTTTGGGAAATATTATTGCTATATGAAATTAGTTCAACATTAGCTAGGGGGTGTAAAATTATTTAAATGGGAGCATAGGGAAGTGAGAAATAACAGCTAAGAATGAAACTGATATACAACAAGACATAAGCCTGCACCATGACCATGTAATTTTAACTTTAAAAATTAACAGATTTTTTCTTGTTATTCTATAACATTCATTAAAATCTATTCATATTTTTTGCCACGTTTTAACATTTCATTTGTATTTACTAACGTGCCATGTTCCATTATGTTTTGTTTCACATATGGGTGGTTTTCTTACAGTCCTTTTTATAAATTATTTTCATCTTGCAGTGCCCAAAGACAATCTGTTCTACAATCATTCTAGAAAACAACTGCTTAATTAGTTGGCTGAATCTCCTCATCCTCTTTCCTTTCCTTGTTTTCTCTCTGTTGAAGTTTAACCCCAGCCAGCAACTAAGTACCACACAGCTTCTCACTCCCTCACCATCAGGACTGGGGTGAGAACTGGAAGAGTTACAGTAAAAATATTCGTGTGTTGAGAAAAGACAGTTTAATAGGAAAAACAAGAGCTGTGCATGCAAGCAAAGCAAAACAAGGGAATCATTCACTGCTTCTCCTGAGCAGGTGTTCAGCCATCTCCAGGAAAGTACGACTTTTTCATGCATAACATTTACTTGGAAAGACAAATGCCATCTCTCTGTTCTTATTCCCCCTGCTTTATGTACTCAGCATGATGCCATATGGTTTGGAATATCTGTTTAGTCTGTTGAGATTGGCTGTCCCAGATATGTTCCCTCTCAGCCGCTTGTGCAGCCCCAGCCTTCTCACTGGACGGGTGACACAAGGTGCAGAAAAGCCCTTGATGCTGTGCTAACATCACTTAGAAATAACAGAAACATCTCTATATCATCAACACTTTTTCCAGTACAAATCCAGACACAGTTCTATACTAGCCACTGTGAAGAAAATTATCTCAGCCAAAATCTTATGGATATCACACAAAGCATAATTTTGATTGGGCTTTGATAGAACTCCATTCTCTACAAAGTATTGTGAGTAATATTGGGACCTTCTACTTGCTGTTCAGCCCTTTTAAATCCATCAAAGATCACTACACAGGCTGAAGCTGAAAAAGCTAAAGGCAATGGAGGTGAAAAGCCAAAGGAAAGGAACTGTTAAGCTGGAAGATGATAGTAAGGAGGCAGGTAGCGTAGTTGCCACGACAGGGAACTGACCAACAGAGAACAAGAAATCATGCATCTGCAATAGTATGTGAGCACTGAAGAGCTAAGCAGGTGAAGGAACAAAAGGTTCAGCTCAGAGAAAGCAAACCTGCACATAGACTTGTTGCAGCATCCTAGCAACCTGGAGTGCAGGACTGTTTGGTGAGTGCTACTTTCAATTATAAATGTAGCTGAGCCTTTTAAATTTAAGCTTCAGAGATAGCTTACAGATGAACATTAAAAAGATGTGGAAGCCTCTCTGTGTGTGCTAGGTGTTACTCTTTGCAGGGCAGTTCTCTCAGCACCAGTGTGTGAGCTAAAAAACTGCCTGGATTAGATACTGATATGAGCAATAGTCCAATAATATCCATAGCCATGGGAAAAAGTAACTGTGCAGAAGGATTAGCATGGCAGCAGCTGCTGGTGTAGCCAAGGGCTGCAGCAACACTTATGGAGTGGAGCTGCATTGTTCCCATATTGATGGTTTAGCTTGCGTATACATCCCTGTATCCTGGGGCTGCAGAAATCAAGATTCCTTATGGTGATGTGTAGGACAAAGAGATTTATTGACCATATATCTTCAGCATCTGAATAAACATACTTTTCTCAAAATCTTAAATTCCTCCCTGGCATGCACAGTGCCTAGTGTGATAGAGGAATGCATTTCCGTGGATTTTCTAGTTCTTTCTTCTGAATCTTTTTCTCTTGTCAGGACTCACAAGAATATTGTCAAGCCATTGGGTCTGCACAGCCCCCGTCCTGACTCTATACTGCTTTACGCACAGTATTGTAAGCGGGGGTACTCCTGCTCTGCCTCCTTCTCCCTCTCCCCCCCTCCTCCTCCAGGGGTAGAGACACCTGCAGTTGTCTCCCCCCATCGAGGAGTGACTTGTCTCCAACGAAGATCTCAGCTAAGTTCTGTTGCTCTGAGATCTGAATGGGGAAACAGTATCTGACTGAGTGTGCTTTAAATTTAATAGAGGAGGAGCAGCCTACTGCAAACAGCATTTGAGAGGTACTTTACTGACCTGGGCCACCCAAGAATGTGAGGAAAAAAAAAAGTCTCAGAAGACTTTTACCTTTCTTTTTAACTACGTGTGCTAAGCTTTCCAAGTGGGTTAGTCAGTCCTAATGAAAGGTGGAAGATCCTAGGAAGTGCACATAGTATCAGAAAGAAATGGAGTCTAATGTGTTTACGCCAACACAATTTATCTACTTAATAAAGTAATATATTTCTGTACAAGCAAGAAAAGATTCAGAGCAGAGATGTGTTTTGGTTCATCAGACTGACAATATTCAGTGCTAGCAGATTACATTTACAGATACAAGTTTTTATGTCCTGCTTTAAGGGATGAGTTAAAACATTTTTTTTTTCCTGCCAGAGACAATGACAAATTTTAAAGAACTTGAAAGTATTCATCCTAGCCACAGTGTGTGCTTTAACTTTGAAAAAAACCTGTGTTCAGCAGGGATGGAAATCGCTGTTTTATTAAACCTGTAATTTGTTGGTGTTTACTATTCAACTTATACTGTTTATAAAAATGATATTAAATGGTCAAGCTAATACATGAAGAAATTACATAATATTGCTGCCCGGTAACCTTAGTGTCCTGCCATTTTTCTCTGCAATAGAAACATGAAAAGGTGTTCTGCATTCAAAATAAAGCTGCATTAATACAATTTATTCTGTTTCACTTGCACATTATGATTTGACATCTTTAAAACATTCACAGAATTTTGAAAGATATTAAATGTAGCTATGTACCTTGAAAGATACTAAGCCAATTTTTGTCTCAGCATAAGTCTATTCAACTCCAAATAATAAAATATTGCAGACAAAAAGGGCTAAAAATATTTCAAACAGGCAGAATTATTCTCTACCCTGAGAGAATATTTCTACAGGAAATCAAGCTCTAACTCAGTCAGCACAGTGGGAAACAAGAAGACATTTTTTGTAAATGTTCTAAACAATGAAATGCAAACAAAACCCTCCAAATACAACAAATACAAGGAAAAAAGTAAAGAGAGAAAGAGTCAACTGAAAGCTCTGAAAAATCCTTAGGGACAGAAATGTTCTCTGGATCCCTTGTCTTTGCCTTGCAGGTCTCTGTCTCTGCCAAGGAATGAAGGATGGCTTTGAACGCTGGCCAGTTTGTATTTCAGACTGGTGATGTAGTCCAGTTTAGCTTCTTCACTAACAGAGGCTGGGGGTATAAACCCGTGGATCTTAGCTTCCCAAACAAGCAGACTCTGCTTCAGTACTGGAAAAGGAAAGGATGAAGAGGTTTTTTTCACAATTATTCATCATTTATCATTTATAAGATATCATTTATAAGATGGGCTATTGATGAGAAAGTACAATGACATATGAGTGAAAAACCACCACAAGGATCCTTGAAAGAAGACATGAAAAATGTTTTGGAAGTGAAAAGAAGAACAAGTTGTCCCTTGGTAGTACTACTGATGTGTCCATGACATGGCCTGACTCTTTACTTTGAACAAGAACTGAGCAAAAGAAAACTGTCTGCACTGAAAAACGCATTTTTCTGGACAAAACCCTTCTATTTTTCACAGTAACTAGGAGATCAAGGTAAACTTAGTCACTTCTTCTAGTCCTCATCCCCATACAGGAATACAGGCAAAAGTTGCAAACTGTCTCACGCTGCAAGACTGCCCAGTTATCTCACAGGTGAAAAGGTCATTCCATTTCCTTATGAATAGACACATGAATTTGTAAATAAAAGGTAATAAAAGGTATAAAGTGCAAAGGAGAAAACATGTAAATTTAAGAGGAGTGTTTTAAGCAATTTAATCTTCATTCAGAGTAAATATAGGTACCAATTTCTAAGTGCCTGGTTTACTGTTGCTGAAGAGATCATGACAGAGAATGCAGAGTACTTAGAATCAAAGCTGTATGAAAACAGAAAACAGGGTGAGGGGACACAAGAAGGGGGAATGCTGTCTCAAAGCCACTGAGTCACTTGGAAGCCTTTCATGCGACAGTCTGCTGTTGCTGAAGCCGTGGCAGATGGGACACCCTGCAGAGCCATATGTTACCTGTAGCAGAATACCTTTCACAGCTGGATCTTTCTGCCTTGTACAGATAATTACCTGCTGTGGCAGGGCCATGTGCTCTGATGACACTGCTGGAAATGTGGTGGCTGCAGGGGAGAAAACGAAATGGGTCTTTGGATGTGAAAAGTTAAGAAATATATTTTCATCTGAGCAGCAATGGAAAAGTATTTGGTTGCGCAGTTTCCTTTAGGTAGGGATGCAGTGTGCAAAGCAGTGCCCTAAATTACAGTGGGCATTGCTCTGTGAAGCCAACTGAAGCGCAATTTTGAAACACGAGTCCTGAAATCATTCCAGTGGCACTGAAAGGATTAGAGGAATGAAGCACGAAGTGACAACGGAGATTTATACTATTCTACTCATACTATTCAGTTGCAGTGCAACTAGGTAATACAATCTCTTAAATTTTTAGAAGTGTCACAAACAGAGAAACCATTTCTAGAACATGTGTGTGTAAACAATGTGAAACAGGGTACTGCACAGGCAGAGGGGACCACTGTGATGGATGGTTTTGTGAGATCACTCAAAATCACTAGAAACCTTACCTCTTATTTCTTTATACACTGATTTAAGTAGAACATGCATAAAAGTTGTCTGCTGAGTTATTGAGCCTAGATTTTAAAAAAAAATTTTGATACCTAGCAATAGTAAAAAGACTTAAGAAGTTAGGAAATTATTCTGGCAGCAAGAAAACATTTATTTTGCAGAAATATTCTTTGGGGAACCACAGACATTCAAATCTTGGCAAAAACTCTAAGAATTAAATGGCAGATTTATCACCAGAATTGGAAAAAACACATATAAACATTAAATATGTATCTTCCAATACAAAATTGTAGAATTCTGTATTTATTGTTTACAATAACTCCTTGATCAAGCAGTACTCTATTTACAAGTCAAAAGATTATTTTTCTCATGTGAATCCACAAATTCGCTGTGGGTCTGAAAATCAATGCTGTGCTTCATCCAGTAACATAAAAAAGGTTTTATAACTGCACATATTTCCTATGTGAGAAGGAGCATTCAAAAATACATTTAATCTTAAATGGGTACTTACGTGAAGTTTTGTGACAAACCAAAACTTCTAAATACTACTGATTGGCTGGAAAATTCTCCATTGTGTGCTAATCTTCTCACATGACTTTTTTCCCCTCTAGTTGATAAAACAATGTTTGTGGTTAGAAGGTCAGATCAGTTGTTGAGGCTTTCAAAATAAATGAATTCAGGCTTGTTTATCTGCTCAAAACTAAAGAATACAACCTAAATGAAAAATATTCTATATATATATTAAAAAAAAAAAAGCATGCAAAAATGATGGAAAAATAACACCTGTAGCTATCGTATGGAAGTAAAATAATGTTCCTGTAAGTCTATGATATTTACTGAGTAAGAATGGAGAAGTCTTATATGAAACTAAGTTTGAGCTTAAAAGGAAGTTTTATCCTGGCGGGGTTTTTTTGATTGTGTTTTTAAATGTTGTTTCATTTGTTTGTTTGTTTGGGTTATTTGTGGCTAANTGAAGTTTTGTGACAAACCAAAACTTCTAAATACTACTGATTGGCTGGAAAATTCTCCATTGTGTGCTAATCTTCTCACATGACTTTTTTCCCCTCTAGTTGATAAAACAATGTTTGTGGTTAGAAGGTCAGATCAGTTGTTGAGGCTTTCAAAATAAATGAATTCAGGCTTGTTTATCTGCTCAAAACTAAAGAATACAACCTAAATGAAAAATATTATATATATANAAGTCTTATATGAAACTAAGTTTGAGCTTAAAAGGAAGTTTTATCCTGGCGGGGTTTTTTTGATTGTGTTTTTAAATGTTGTTTCATTTGTTTGTTTGTTTGGGTTATTTGTGGCTAATGAAATTTTAATAAACTCTTGAGTAGTCTTTTAGAAAAAAATAATATTGCAGTTTATGAAAATAAAATATGTGGAAGCAATAAAAATATATTTAATAAATAATCATGGTTCACAGTTGTAAACTTATTTCAGATGGATGTGAAGAAAATTTTTACATGTTAAATTTATGTCATGTAGTTAAAAAACCTTGCTGTACAGCTTGTTTTACATGGTAGAAAAATTTTACTGGCATCTGCAGCACAAATTTGGCTGCAAATATGAATTACAGAAAATCTGACCTTTTTACTACTCCATGATTATAAATTTCCTTTTGGAACAACTTATTTCCAAAAGGAACAATCTGACTACCTGATGTAAAATGTCTATCATCTCTAGAGAAGTCATTAGATTACTATTCCTACACTGACCTTCAGGTCAAAGAAGGTTTACTGATCCTGATAACGTAAGTGAGATCAATGAAACAGTGAATTATCTTGGGTGGCTAACACTTTCCATGAAAATTCCTGCTGTTTACAGCTACTAAGACACATCATTACAAGCAAAATATTTGAATTGCTAGCCAACAAATGTATGTACTACACATATACTCTGTTTTTAATTTCTCCTTGCATTCTTAGATAGAAAAATCCCTTTTCTTCAAAGGTACCAAGAAACAAGCATTTGGATTAATTTTAATAAGGTATCAATGTTTCACGATATTTCATTGACTAGCATCTCTTTAAATGTATTAGGAATCTTATAAGAAAACAACTGAATGTAAAACACCTTATGCAACACCTTTTCAGCTTAATCCGTTTTGTAGTTTATATGATGACGTAGCAATATTTTCAACACATTGAGCACTAAGAACACATCAATTTTGACTGTATTTCTCTAGTCAGTGGATAGCTTGGGGGTGGGCTTGGTGGTGAATGCATTCCCAGCTCTTCATTACACAGATCTCCAAATGAGCGCACTGACTGACTTCTGTCTTCAATGTAAGCGTTGTTGTAGTAGCTACCATCCACCTAAACTGCTGGAATAGAAGAAGGCAAAAATAGAGAAGGCAATCAAAGGAAAAAACAAAAAAGGAAGTGACAAGAAAATAAACAAGTTCTGAATAATAAGCCTGATTTATCATTCATCAGTCTTATGATGATGAATGAAATTAAACTGGAGTTAGTCTCAGCAAAAGATTTCCAAAACTGAAGATTAAAGGTTTGAAAGTTTCTTTTTGGATCAAAGGATATACTGGAGGATTAGAGGCTGGTTTTGCCACTGCATAAACAAATTTATTTTCAGTTTTGAAATTAATATTAAAAATTTTCATTTCATGCAAGCACCTCTGCAAAAGGATTATAAGCAGAATGAGGTAGCAAAATCCTGCCAGCATCCAAAATGTCTTCATTTTTCATTTGGGAAGAAGATTAACTTTTGCTAAGAACAAGTATTCAATCCTGTATACTTGAGCTGCTGCTGATAGCCAATTACAGCCTGTTGTGGTGATGATTTTTGTAAATGAGATGCTTTACATTTACATACATGCATAACATTAAAAGCATAAATCTTTACTTTAGCATCCCAATAAAGCAGCAGAGAATTTTCAGAGGAACTTAGTTCCCAGATATTAATGGGCACTATACTTTCATGTCTTAGAAAAAGATCATTTGCATATATAAATATTGAAGAATTACGCATGTAACATTAGGCACCATAAAGCATTGATTCATCTTTATTTGGAATCTAATAAAGCATTGGACAGGAATGTTTTTCAGATTATCTTGACTTTCTGGTCAGACAATACCTTATCAAAATAAGTCATTCACCACAGGTGTTACAGAACCCAGCGCTTGCAGACAGGTTTGGGGTTATTATTCCTCCAGAATAAGTTCCTTTGATGCAATTTGTGTTGCATCTAAAGGAAAACAATTTGCTTAAAAACCTTTATGGTTCAGAGAAAAAAATAGTAACCCTTCCGGTTTCAATAGGATTGTATAGTGCAATATTTGAAAATGTTCAGATGGGACACAGAGAAAGCAAGCAGGCAAATATATACTCTGAAATACACGGCTTTTGAATTCTAAGTTACCCCAATAGAATCTAAATATCTTCAGTCTTTTGAGCACATATGACTTACAAATATCAAAATATACAGATGTAAGTCTTAGCTCTAAATATTCAGTATTTGTTAGAACAAATGTAATGTTAAAATTACAGTGTGTACTTAACACGAGAGAGCAATATTACGACTTGTGTGTGTTGCACTAAATGCAATATAATATATATTGGAAGCAAACTGCAACATTTTCTGCTGCTTCAGCAAATACCTATTTCTATCTACAGCTTTGTCAAAAGACAATAAAGCAAAAAGCTTATTCATTTCACTATGGGGATGTAAATTTTATTCACTTAAAACAAAATTGTACTACAGTGCTTCTGGTTTTGTAGAAAGAGTTTATCATTGTCAGTTAGAAGCAGCAAATCTCACTTGGTAAAACTGTCTTCCAGAAGAAATATATGATCTTTACTTAGTGATAAACAATGCTCAGAGAAGAGGAGGTGTAATTTCTGAGATAAGTTATGTGAATTTTGAAAAATAAAAGTACTATCCACATGTACAGATTAGGGGGGTGTTTAATAAAGTAAATACTCTGTTTGTGGGAACACAAATGTTTCCAGGAGAGTGCAACAAGCAAGTTTCTTAGTAAATGACATTTCAGTTAAAAAGACCAAAACATTTTATGTTTAGCACCAGCAAACTTGAATCTCCATGCAAAGCTCAAGATTCTTATTCATTCCAAATTCCAGCTTCAATATATTAAACCCAAGTGCTTGGTACTAGACTAGAACAACAGAGTGGATAGATAGATGGAAATGCTGGGATGAGAGTACATGAATTGTGTGAATGTGCTGTGTGAGTCAGACTGGTGACAGGGCACTTGCCATGGTGTTAGACTGAAAGGGTTAGAACAAGCATCAAGGTTGAAATTTTTAGCATGTTTCTAAAATGTATTTAAAAATATATATTTAAAGCAAGAGAGCAGAGGAATCTGCACTTTAACCTAGGGGAGTCATCACATTCTGTGGCTCATAAGTTTCAAGACATGGATGCCATATACAGTTCACAAATGGGAGACCCCAGCACAGCTTGGGATCATGCCACTGCGATGTCCCCACTGCAGCTTCAGGTGCAGTAGGAAGGACAGCAAAACCCACCAAACTAGGAACTCCATCTAATCGGGTACCTCTCTTTATCTAAGCATGATAAATTCATTTCCCATTTGAGAAGAATCCAGGTTTTCCCTGTTTTCTGATGCATGCATATCTGTTCATGTTATGGAGAATGCCTACACCAGCGTCAGGGCAGACACCGGTTCTGATATCCTATCCTGCATCCCACGGCTATGCTGTACTATACAGAAGCGCCACATCACTGAGCAGGGAAAATGTTCGTACTCTACAGCCCCGTGAAAATAAAAGCCCTGGAAAGCACTGTGAATAAGCATTTTAAGACCATGGTAATTCTCTCATGAGACCTAGGTAAGCAGGTTTCAGTACATTTCAGGTACCAATATTCATTCACCTAGTTCAAAATCCAATCCTCCTCTTGCAAAAAAATCAGACTCTTTTAACCCGAGATTAATTACTAAGTATATCCTTTCAAACTATAATAGATGATTTCTTCAAATAAAAGAGCTGTTTCTTTTTTGGTTTTTTTCTGTTATAGCTATGACTGTTACAGATGGACAAGTATTAATAGTGGTTAAGATCCCAGATTACTGCAGTATCAGGAGTATTAGGGTATTAGGGATGTTCAATTACTGAGAGACTCCGTAAGTAAGGTAATTAAGAAATATATGTTATGTAGTATATGAATAACCTTTTATTATTGAGCTTTCTGGGCATTATCTGGGTTTCAAGACAAGAACAATTCCTATAGAATGTGGAGAGGCTCTTCAGCCTGCTGGTCTCACTGCTGCTATACTCTGCTTCTCTTTTTACTGATCTTAGATTTCAAACTAAAATATTATTAGCATACAATTGATTGTATTTAAGCAGTTTATTCACAGATATTCTCCCATCTGTGTGTCATAATATAACTTCTACCTTTATTTTATAGTGTATCACACCTGTGTGTTTATTGTGTGCTATGGACAAAACTCAAGGTTTTAAGTGGATTTGCGTCTTTTAGTGCTGTAGCAGAGGTAGGAAAGATGGAGAAAATATGTTTTATGACTTGCTCAGTTTAAGCAAAATGGATCACTGTGCCTTCAAGGACATCTCCAGTGGAGTGCAATCTCCAAATCAGTGGAAAATAAGCTCTGAAATCTCTCATCTTCACCCTTTTATTATTTACCCATTGACTAGACAAAATAAATTGACAAATTGTTATACAAAGGAGCAGATCCTTCTAAAATTATTCTGTATCTCCCTCTGAAATTTCTGTTCCCAAAGAAGCCTGTTATTTCTTGATCTCCCCGACTTCAGTGGTTCACAAGATATGTAATCATATACATACTGAAGAAAGCTTCACAAGAAAATTATTCATTAAAATCTTGCCTTTCCTAGTATATAAATAAAAGACTGTTTTTCTTCTCTTTAAATTCTGATTATTTCATGGTATATCAGAGACTACCCTGCCTCCTTCTTGGCCCAAGGCATGCAGCTCACCCTAGCCCATTTTTACCAGTCTAAACTCATTTGGCTTTCCTGGAAACAGAAAATTTTCAGCATATCTCAAGATTTTCCAGTCACCAGCATTCTGCAGAAAACTACCCAAACTTCTAAATACTGATTAAAGTGAAATTTGGCCTCTGTCTTTCTAGTGCTGCTGCACAGGAAACAAGGTTCAGGTTTAAGAGATGGAATCTATATTGTTCCCACTCGTTTGACTCTCATGGAGGAAAACAATTCCATGCTTTACTGATTAAAGAAATACATGGGATGAATCATTTGGAGACACTGTAAATGGCCCCTTTACTGTAATTTTGATTTCCTTTTATAGTAATGCAATTAAATAATCATAAACCCAAGGTTTTTATAAATGCACAATTTAAATCTTTTCAAGAAAGTCTTTAAGGACATAGAAATCACTACAATATAGCCCAAGCCCAGACGCCATGGTAATGACCACCTGCTCTAGAGGCCAGAAGAGCTGCCAGATGCTTTACTCAAAGGAAGAAGCAAGAATTTGCCTGGAATTTGAGGGGAGGATCAAAAAGCAGACTATGTATGCCAAGGCTAAAGAAACAAAAGTGAGTGTGATTTGGATCAGGCTGGAGTCAAGAATGGAGAATTTATACAACAATAAGAGAATCTGAAGTAAGAAAAGGGCAGGGTAGACCAAGGCTGGATGAGCTGACCTGCAACTGAGGAGGTAGAATCAAGATCTGGGTTTGAGGTCTGGAAGCAAAATAGTATCAAAGACAAGACTTCAGCCTGAAGCAGTTTAGCAGTCAAGTTTTCCCAGGTGCTGCCTAAAAGATTTGTGCTTGGCAGGAATGTATAAATATGCACTTCTGTTTGATGGATGACTCAGGGCTGAATGAACTGTTTATCATTTCTTATTAAGTATTTGAAATATTCATGTCCTATATTCTGACATAAAATAGGGGGTAAATTCCTACTCTCTGCACCAAACAGCTTCCTTTCTTCATAGTTTTTCATTAGGGAACTATGCCATTAAAAAGGATACAGACAAATGTCTTTTGCCATTTTTTTCCCCATTACACAATATGGGCAGAAAAAAGATTCTTACTGAAACACAGCTCACTTTTAAAAGCTTACTTGCTCTTAGTATCGCATTGATGCTAATGCTTTATAATATGTGAAATAGCTTTGTCATAAACCAATGCCTCCATTTTGTCTTTTACTTTACTTAAATATTTTCTTCAAGGGCCCTGTGCATAAATAATGGTAGTATTTTGTGTGTCCGAATTTTTTTCAATACTCTCATATGCCTAGAATAAATTACAGAACATTATTCTAGATGGGGAAAAAATAGGCTTGATATAAACTTCTCTCCACCTTAACAGTATGTGTAATGTAGTGCATGAAGAATATTCGTAGTTGGTGGTGAATTCCTAATGCCTGGAGCCGAACACAAGAGGCAATCTGGATATAGAAGATGCACAGGTTCTGAGGGTTCAGCCTTTGACCTGTATGCATGTGGCAATGAGACATCAGTCCCTCCTCTCCCCTAATCAGGCACAAAACTGACTAAAATAACAAATCCCTGTCAGTTAATGAAAGAGGATTTTCAACTGAATAACATATGTGAGGAGAGATACGATAGTGTCTGACCATAAATGTTGGAGTAAGAAGCTCTAATTAGCCAGGTGTGATCTCCATGCTACCACAACCACATAATTTTAACAATTTACTAGTAACTGTAAATTTGACAGTCCAGGGATAATGTATTTTTTTTGGTAATAATTACATATGGAGTCAGCGCTGGCCACAGCTAAACAATTTCTGATATTCTCTGTATTGCAACATGCTGCTGCTATTTGCTCTCTAGACGTACCTGTCATAGCTTTTGCCTTGTTGGAACAGCAAGCTTAATGTATCCCTACATTTATTTACACTCACTAGTGAGCAAGAATATGAGTCAATATCTCATTAATACAACTCATTGCTTTCTGTTGTGTTCAGTTTGAAAGGTACCTTGGTGCTAGAGGTGGGTCTACAACAGACTTGTGTGAGTGTGCACAAGGCCCATGAGCTATCTCACATCACCAAAGTGGAAATATCTTTTCCTTACCTAGTAGGGCATTTGTAAAGATAAAACACACAAGTTGTTGTGAGGCACTCAGATACAAACCTGAACTGGACAGGGCTTTGTCAAGGGGTACCAAGTAAAGCATGTCCAAGAATGTGAATGCTTTTGAAAGATAATGGATGAATAGCTTACGCCACTCAGGGTCCTAAACTAACCTGTACAATGAACACATTGTGACAAGCACAAAAGACATTGTGTTTTCTGCTAAACATTTTAAAAGGACACATCCTAGAAATGGCTTAAGGTAGCAGAGAAGGATTAAATAAAATATCTTTGTAATTCCATAATCGTATTTTTCCAAATTAATTTTCTTCTGCTCAAACACTTCAAAAGTGTTTTTGAATCAAAGGCACAATCAATAAAGGGCACAGCCAAATTGGGTGTGGGGGGGCACCTTACCTTTGTGGACAGTGAAAAGGGAATTTTTGTTGCATCAGCAGATTTATGTCACTGGAAAATGAATTGTAAGTTTGTTTCTGCTCTGAAAGAGCAGCAACAGAGTTGAGAAAAAAATAGAGAAAGCTAACAAAATTAAGAGTATCTTTTTCTCTACAGTTTTATTAATATTTGGAAAATCAGACAGCACAGTACCTTCAGTGCAGGAAGAGAAGTTATTGAAAAACTGAAAAGGAGCCTGCAGTCATAAACAGATCCCACTAATTACTTCTTCCAGGTGGCTGATATTCTATAACCATGGGTATTTAAGATTTGACATGCTATCCATGCAAGATTTAAAATTCCAGTAGTTGGGTCAGGACAGACCCCATGTAGCTGCAAAGAGAAGCCACAGGAACT
This sequence comes from Dasyornis broadbenti, assembly GCA_013397935.1. Taxonomy (NCBI): domain Eukaryota; kingdom Metazoa; phylum Chordata; class Aves; order Passeriformes; family Dasyornithidae; genus Dasyornis; species Dasyornis broadbenti. Next base: position 583,808 of record VZRN01005828.1, on the reverse strand, counting down.
GATGTAAAAGTCCAGCCCAACTTGACCTTTGCACAGTGCAATGACAACGTGAGATGTAAATTATTCAATGGTAGCAAATCACTACCAAAATAAACAAATAAATAACCATCTGCCAGAGTCAGCATAGACATAGTCTGAGTGCAGGGAAGAAGCATGGACCAGGAGAAGCAAAAGGAAATAAAAGAAGAAAAGAATTAATAGTTACCTGCAGCTGGTGCCTCTGTGGGTGGATTATGCAGCTACAATATATCTAACCTATGTGTATTTAAAATGTTCAGAGTTGCAATCAGCATGGGTGGGAGCAGAGAAAAAGATTGCTGTGTTGTAGATGACAGCATCTGCTGGCTGCCTCAAGCAGGGCCATTTGTTTGGTCGAACAAATCTATGGCCACAGGGAATTTTTCCCAGCAAATTTACTGATGCTACCACTTGTGTAACAGAAGCAAAACTGAGGAACAACTTATCATGTGACATAGATGGCTGCTGAACGAATATGCCATAATAGTTTCTTTGACATGAATTACCTGAAACAGTGGTGTAGGTTCCGAAGTGACAAAAAATCTGGAAGTGAAAACTGAATTGAATTTTGTAAGGAATACACGACTACATTAGGTATATGTAGTAGCTTTCCCAAAATATTTCAAAAGTAATTCAAGGCTCTGCTTAATTACTTGTACATCCTCCTAGGCCATCCAGAAATGCAGTATTAAATCACTTTTTAACTGCACATGTTAGTGGGTTCTGCTCTTCAGCAACCCAGATATAGAAATTAATGTGTGCCAGCAAATTAAATCAATTTATTTGCTGGGTTTTAATTTCATTAACTCATGATAAGAGAGATTGAGTTTAACATCTCTCCCTTTTTGTACAAATAACCCCCCTGGTGACATATCACATGAAACCAAATTACTGCACATAACAAAATGACACCACAAATACAAATGTATTTCCTAATTCAGTTATATTCAGAGATGAAGAGTTAGTAAACATATATTTGGCACAGAGTCAGTAATCAACATCACTTCCTTGCTTATGGTATAATCTAAAGCATATGATCCCTGGTAACAGCAGAAGGGGATGAGCAGTCCATGATGGTTCCCATCCCATTTGCTCCTTGTTTCTGGCCCTCTGATTGCAGCAGGCAAAGTGGGGGCTGCTACAGAGCAGTTCCTCGGGGCACTCCTGTGACAGATCTGGGCTCTACACCAGCTCTCTATCGGATAAACTTCCAGCATTCCTCTGAAATTGCAGCCAACTGATTTGTGAACCCATCTGTTTGGGACATGCAGAAGTAGGTTTGGCATCTGTAAAATTAATGTCTTTCCATTTATCAAGAGCACTTGTCATTTCTATTGTAATGCAAGATAGGTTAGTGATTTCTTGTCAACAAACTCTAGAAACTGAATTAAGCAGAGCTATTTCTTGTTCCAAAGAACTTACAATACATGTATTTCATAGCTGTTTTTTTACAGGACCATTGAAAGGACTGACATTGGTATGAAATGGACATTTGAGCTGTGGAAGAACAGAAGCAGAGAGATGTGCCAAAGCATGACTGCCTGCATCTCAAGTAGCAGAGGCAGTCAGAAAGCCTGGCTGCAGGATACAAAGCAGCCCTGGCACAAGGCTGTGTGAGGAGTGACTGGTTGGAATACATTTTCTCACGGCTTTGAAGCAATGCTCCTCACTGCCATGTACTTCAACCTCTCCTTAGCGTGTCTTATCAATTTAGTTATTTTTATGTGCAAGCTAGAACTGACAATTGCGGTTAAATGAAAAGTGTTTCAAAGACTACTGTAAGGAGTCCAGTCTTTATACGACCTGAAACTCACCTTGTGATTTCTTGAATAAATATCACTAAGATAGTGGTCCAACATGTACCAAGCTTCAGCAAAAATGTGCAGCATGAAAGCAAGCAAGACAGATTATGATTCTCTTCTGTGCTTTCAATTCTCTCTCGTCACGCTATCTATAAGCAATGTTTGTCTTCTGCATTTGCTCCCAGAAACATGAACACCATTTTAGACTGATTAAAAGTACAGGAAAAATACAAATAATATTAATTTTTAGCTTGTATGGCTATAAACCCGATGCTGGAAACTGTTGAACTGCAGCTTGCTGCTATTAGCAATACATATTTTCAGTCCTCAAGGAGTTAATGACAAGAGGACAGATAACAGCAATCATCCCCTGAGGGTTAACTGATGTAATAGCCTTTGCTTGTTGCTCCAGTCACTGCTGCAGAATGCCATGATTTCATAACCTTATATATAGGATCCAAATAAATACATTGCCTTCTATATGAAAGCAGGACCATTTATCAACCCTGAGGATATTGTCAGGAGAAAATAAGGAAAGTCAAGTGCAGTAACGCTCTTGATATACGGCTTGATGACACCACAAGATGTAAAACACAGCTTGGAAAGAACAGATACAACCAAGAGGTTGCTTTTCCTCAAGGCTACCCCTCTCAGGGATGTATGAAACAGTCTTTGAGAACTCTGGAGAGACCAAAATTGCATACAGACATAAATGAGATAAAGTTTCTTTATCCTTTTCTCTGAAATAATTTTGGCTACTAAAAATTGGCTCTTCAGGAAATGTCAAGCACATATTGTGTGAGTAAAGCAATTATTTCTTGTAGAGTTGGAAAGATGCTGAAAGATTCTGCTCTTGGACTTGGTTCAAAGAGAATTTGAAAGTTTGGGAGCTTATCTGCAGCTTTTGGGCAAAATTAAGTGTGCATGTGCACATCTTGTGCACCTTTAACTTGCCTCTGCAATGGGACAATGGAGCAGACTAAAGAATTTGTTGAGATCATGGCTGATTCTTAGGTCCAGAGTACGAGTAGGGTCAGTTATGTACTATAATATTTCATGTCCTTACTGAATAGTACCTACCCTTACAGAGATCCCAAGGGTAGGAAGTTGTGGATATGATGGATAGACTGCTCAATGGATGAGGAATTGGTTGGATGGTTACAGCCAAAAGGTAGCTGTCAATGGCTCAGTGTCCTGATGGCCGCTGGTAACAAGTGCTGTCCCTCAGGGATCTGCATTGGGACCACTAGGGTTTAATGTCTTCGTTAATGACGCAGACGAAGGGATTGAGGGCACCCTCAGAATATTTGCAGACAACACCAAGCAGAGTGGTGTGGTTGATGTGCCTAAGGCATGGGATGCCACCCAAAGGGACCTGGACAAGCTCAAGGAATAGGGCCATGGAAATCTCACGAAATTCAACTAGGCCAAGTGCATTTAGGAATCATATAATTTTAGAACAATTTTAGATTCCATAGATACCAAATTTTCATAACAAAATAAACATATGATTATGAAATAATAATTAGATCTTTTCTTTCTAGAAAGACTACATCTAACAATATGTTCTGTGCTGAAATGTTTCTTTTGAGTCTTCAGTGCTTTAAAAAAAATCCTGTATCATTCTGCACCTATTTCCTAGTATAGACCTGATGCTTTTCTGTTTTCAAGCATTCATATTTTTATATGGAGAATAAGAAGAAGATCATGTCTTGAGAAAAAATTGATCTTGACAGATCCTGAAGTGCTTTAGAATAATTACTTGGAGTCATGCAGACATTTTTAGCTTGTTTATATTAGGGGGAACTAGGGAAAAAATTACTTTTTCTAAGTCTTTATTTTTACAGAAATTGTGTACATTGATACCTCCAGCTGATGGTATTTAGGTACTGACAATCAGCTGAAATTCTGAATTCCTGAAACACTTTTATCCTCTAAATGCTCTCATGGTAGATTAGTTACATAGTGAAAACTAATTGTTCTGTTTTAAGCTAAGTGAAGCAATAGACTTGTGAACTACCACTATTGCTTGTTTAGTTGCCTCTCTAGCTTATTTTTTTTGGAAAAAGATTATATAGCAAACTAAGTCAATAAGAAGGATGAGTCAATAATACAGTATATTCAATGTGTGTTCCAAGCAGCTGAACAGTCCCCTCAAAGTAGCTAATGATAATCACTTAATGTATATAAGTATTATTCCTCTTTAACAATGTATGAATCACTTATTCTCATAGGTAAATTCACAGTGAATGTTGTTGGTTTGTCTAATATATGAAATACTTTGACACATCTGCAAACACAGCATCTTAACTCTAAGGCTGCATTTGAAGAAAAGGTAAACTGTCTTGTATAAAGCTATGCTGGAAAATACCCGGGAGATTGGTCAAGGTTACCTATTTTAAAATGAAAACTAAAATGCGTGTCCAATTTTTAACTCAACATTTCAACAAGAAATGTTATTTAGAATGAACCACTAGGTCTCCACACAGGCAAAATCTATTGCTTAGGAAGTTTAAACTGTTAAACTCCCCACTCATTAACAAGGATTCCTCCAGGTAAAATTCAGAGGGATGGACTTTGGAATAAGAGCAATTATGCTTCAATGCAACGTTTTTTTTAAATAATAATTTGCTTTCGTTTTGTCCATCTACTTAGGTATATTTAATAATAATATAAATAAAATTTTTAAAAAACCCAAACCACAAACAAACATCAAATATAATGTATTAGTTAAAAAAAAGAGGGTATTTAGTTACTTTTGACTTTTTAACTTCTACTGAAAATCTCTACATCATGGATTCAGTAGTGGCTGGACTTTTCCAGCTCTAAATGGCTTTTATTTCAACAAATCAGCTCTCCAGGCATTTCCATTAATATTAGTTTTATACAACCAGTTGACAGGTCTTGAAATACATGTTTAACAGTAGCAAACACTTCATTTCAGATAGTGGAGATATAGTTTAATGAACAAGACACACAGATTGTTTTTCCCCTAAAGTATTTTCAATTGGCTACCCATAAATAATTACTGAGAACGGACAAGTAGCCTCAGAGGTTGCAATCCTGCTTCATCCATGACCAGCACAAAGCATTATTTTGATAGCTCAGGTGGTATTTCAGTGGTACAAAAGCCTTGCAAAAACTTTTGAAAGAGGATGAATTTCAGCCTAAAAGAATTACAGCAAGATTAATATGATACTGAAGAATTAGGCAATTTTACAAAAAATTGCAAATATGGTATACAGATGAATTAGACCTTGATAACAGGTATGGAAGACAAATCTGACAAATGCTGCAAGGAAGTCTCAAAAGAGATTTTATTAATACACATGAGTATAAATCATTTTGAATAGCTGTACCAAGTAATGCAACAATGTTACTTATCCTCTGAAGTTACAAGTATGTAACAGGAACACAGAGCAAAACCTAAAAAAAAAACAAAAACCAAAACCAACAAATGCTGGATAAACAGCTTTATCTTCAAAGATGTGAACAAAATTTATACCTACTTTCAAGATTTATTCCGGTGGCAATTTTTTCTTTTTGTGAAAGGCAAGTGATATAGCTGTACTGGAAAAAAAAAAGCAAAACCAAACACAAACTTGAAGAGAACATAAGAAAAATTTTTAAAGATAAGTTCATTTTTTCAATCCACAAAGTTTGTATTTGGAAATATCCGTCATGCTACTAGAGTCTTTCTGTTTCAGCAGTCCTTATATTTGACCCATGTACTCCTCTATTCAACTCAAAAATTGGTTTTGGCTAAGACATGACTCTTGGCATGATTAAGTTTATCTTTCAGAAAGTGATCCATTTGTGAATAGTTACAGAGTGAATGTTTTCATGTAGTTGTATCATTAATTATTTGAACCCTTAAAAAGAATTGTATTTTATTTTGGTGTTAACTTGGGATTCAAACAAGACTCCAGCCTTTAACAATTGTTGTGTGTTAAATGGAAACTGATTTTGTAATGCTTCATCATCCTTTTATTTGCATGCTTCATTCAAAAAGTCTTTGTTGAAAAGGTAATCAAACCACACCATTTACATTTCTCCTCAGTACCCTAGAATTGTTTGGCTGGTTATCAGTGGAGTTTTAGAAGTACAAGGCAGCAAGCTGAACGAGACAAGTAGCGATTCATAAATATTTTAAATTAACATGAGAATGTTCAATGTTAAATAGAGGTCAGGCTGAAGGCTATGAAGGTCACTCCAGGTTTTAGTTGAAATACTGTTTCTATTTGAACTTTATAAAGTTTTCGGAGCCATTCTGTTGAACCAATGATGCTGAAAATCAGTTATTTGCTTTCCTAGCAGGGTATATTAAGAAAATTTGTAAATTTTTTCTCTTATATCTAATAGTCATCCCATCCTTCTTTAAAATAGTTTTATTTCTAAAATGCTTTCATTCTGGAGCTCCGTGATGTGTAACCTAATGACAAATATGTATTGATGCATACTTTTAAATGGTCGAAAAGATTGTCCAATGACAGGCTAGCTTTCTGGTTTTTTGGGGTTTTTTTTGATTGTTGAGTAATTTCCCTGGGCCACACTTCAATAAAACCAACAAATGGCATAAGGAAGTTTTATATAATGACCATAGAATTTTGGCTAAAATCAGGACTTCAATATGTGCCAGATCCTCTTTCTGAGAAAAAAAGAAACTGTCATTATAAAAAATTTGTTCCTTGGTAGCTGTCTTCATAAGACAGAAAGTTCCATGCCCTGGATCTTAAATGGATCACTTGCTCTCCAGCACCAATTAGTCTATTAAAGGGATGATAGCCAGCATTTTGGGGACAGTTCCTGGGAGTCACTCTGTCCATGTGAGCAGCCCCTTGTTTGGTCCTCTGGAGTCCTGAAAAATCAGGATGCCAACTTTTCAGCTGCCTCCAGTTACATAAGAGTGCACTGACTGCAAACAGTAAAATATATGATCACTAATCATAACAGTGTAATTAGCACTGGGAGGGAAATATGTTTCATCTGCATGTTTGTGATGTGCCATGTAAATTTGTTGTGGTATGCAAATGTTTTAAAGTAGATTAAACAAGGAAAAATGCAATGAAAGTAGTTATCTGCATATACAAGGAAAAATGCAATGAAAGTAGTTATCTGTATATTTTGCTACAGTTCCTCTAAATGTAAACAAGTTCTGGTTTGGGGAATTAGAAACATTTCTGAATATCTCCTGAGTTGATAAATCTTTTGTATGAAATGGGAATAGACTATATGGAGGGGGTTTTGGGTATTTTCTCTTGTTCTTTGCAATTAATTTTTATCTTTTTGATTTGTAGTTATTTTAAAATGTGTTACTCATCTTCATTTTCAAAGCCTTCCAGCAAGTCTGCATTTCATCAGACAATGCAGAGCAGATCACGGACTTTTTGTATCATGCAAACACATTTATCTCAAATGTTCTGTCATGGTGGTACACATTAACTCGCACTACAAGGTGATTAGGGATCACTGAAAATTCTTCTAGCTAATGAGAAGCCAACCCAATCTCTCAGCAGTCAATTAAAAAGGTAATCTTCAGTAGACAGCAGTTTTAAAAAGCATCTTAGTGTTAACATAGCCTGAATATTTACAAGATACATAGAAGGTTAAACTGGTGATTTAGATTTTTATCTTGTACTGTAATAATGTCTTAAGTTGCACTCAAATACCTGCCTAATTTGAAGCTTCTGATAATAAAACCAACTCATATGAAAGAATGAAACACAGTCAATGAATTACAAGTAAATATTGATTGAAATAGTTCTGAATTTTCCCATTTTTATATAAGAGCGCTTTTTTTTTCTTGGCGAGATTCAGGCATTTCCAAACTTTGCTGTCCAAAATATAAAAATCTTCAAGAAAAAAGGTTTAGGCTAACCAGCTTCCAGATTTAGAAAAATATTTTTAGAGACTTCGATATTTTAGTAGAAATCATCCATTTTCTCACACACTTGATTTTTTGTTAAAAATCTTTTTTACATGTGAGAGATTAGAAATTATTGCAAGATGCTTATAAGTGTGATAACTATTTATGATTACTTTTATCCTTTGCTTTATGATCCAGAGAAATTTAATCATATGTCTTAAAATGAATACTGGTTGCTCAAGTAGTACTCATTTTACAGCACTAGTGAACTATATATTCATTTCAGGAAGTCATTGGGAGCAACAGCCTACTCGAGCTTTCACATGGAAATTATGATGATTGCTAATACAGGACATACACTTTCAAAAGAAAAGGATCATCTTATTTAAGTTTATATGATGAACTGGTCAAGTCAATGGTTGCATGACATCAGTAGCAAACCTGGGCTATCACCATGCAAGGATATAAATCTTGGCCATTGCCTACCGGCATGTTTACTCTCTTGTGAGGCTCAGATGTGAGTGTGCTGCATTTTAGTAACTTAAACGTCTTCTTTCAAGATGTTTTCCACAGGCCTTTTTACGGAACTGAGGATAAGGTGGACTGAAAATGAAATTTTGCTTGATCATTATGGGGACAGAGGAAAAAGCTGTCCCAAGGGACCTCCTGCCGGTAGCATGCCTCTGTTCTTCCCCAGAAGAACCAGCCCAAAATGTTTCTTTTCTGTTCAGTAACTGCCCCCAACAGGCTTGTCATTACACACCTGGAGCTGAAGACTTTTTGCAGTGATGGTTTAAAATGTCTGTTCTTCCCTTGGTGGTCAAAAGGCAGACAAGAGAATGTTGGTGATTTTTTCCCTCTGCTCAGATAAAAGGAGTAAGAACTTTAAAAAGTATAAACTTGAGTCTCTGTAGTTGTTAGAAGATGTATGTGTCTTTGTTAAAAGATGTGTGTGATAGTCAAAAGGTAAGGATAGATTGTGACAATTAGCTTAATTCTAAAATTTAATTATTTCACTTTTCTAATGTGCAATAATATCTCTTGGCTCACACTGATGTTTTTCCAACATGAAATTGTGTATCCTTCAGTGTTTCTTATATTTGTATTCTTGCATATATCAAATGAAAACTTATACCAGGGTTTCCAGTTGACACCTGTGGCTATTTAAGAATCAATTACAAACCAATTTTAAACACAGCATGGATTCCCATACAGAAATACAGAGGACAAGGAAGATAAGCAACAGATTTTATATATATTTTTTCTTTATCAAAAAAGCCTCTGGAAGGAAGTATAGCCTGTGAACATTGTTTAATTTCAAAGCAAACCTAATGCTTTTGTTTGCATAAGAACTGGTCTCTGTGAGGGAAAGCTCTTCATACAGAAATAGTTCACATTCTGGAGAACTTCATGTGCCAAGAAAGTTATGAGCAGTTGAAGTTCCTTTGCTCAGCTTTCACATTCTCTTTGAATTACTTGGCTTCTGATTTTAGGCTTTATATATGTCAGCTAAGCATCAACTTTTCATTAACCTGCAGAGGTATTCTTGAGGGACAGCAAATCAGAGAAGGAAACTGTTAATAAATCATGTCAAGTTACAGCTGAATGGGACAGTAAGACCTGAAGCTGGCCCTAGAATGGCATGCTTTCATAATTTTGAAGGAAGATTGTGCCAAAGACACCTTTTTGCCATCCTGTCTTGAGCCTTACAGCGTTTTAGATTTGCTGAGAGCTAGCCTGGATGTGATTGACTTTTTACTAATGTTTTAGGCTTTTTAAACAGAATATCTGTAAGGAACCTGAAGACTGAAATAGTTGGGGGGCAGTATATTTAACAACACCATCCCTAAATTCCTAAAATACCATCCAGAAATTAAAGATAAGATAAAATCCTGGCTGCTGTGAGGAAAAAAAGCCCAGACCAAAAACCTGCTCTCCACCTTTTGGATTCATTACTTCATTATTAAATTAATATTGGGATCCATATCCATTTGAAGGTCACAGTGCTTAGCTATAAAGCCTTAAATAAGTTAAACTCTCTTGATGTCAAAGATGCCTGCATTTCAGTTGGGCATCTGTATTTAATGGGGATTCATCAGCCTCTTTTCACGTGGGTGAGCAGCAGCTTCAGTGTGGTGACCCTGTTTGCAAGCTTGTTATCGTGAAGAGTTATACTGCACCCAAATATGGGAATTTTGAGGGTGCACTTTAATTTCTCCTGAACTCATTCATCTGAGATATGAGGACTGCTCTTACTACTGTGATATTTAAAGTTGGATTATTAAACCCACCCTCACATTACCCGTGCTGAAATTGCATTGCTTAATGAGTGAGAGGATGTCTTAGGAGATAAAAACCTTTTATTGAAACCTAAAAAATATTTCCTTTCAATAAGACAAAACGAACAAATTTGCAATTTCATAGCTTAAGGAAAATGAATAATAACATACTGTGTACATTTTAGAGGAAAACAAAACACCTGAGTCTCTCTTCTGTCATGGCATTGGTTGGTGCCATTGCATCTGATATGCACAGAATTTTCATGACATAGCAGTTGCAATAGATACTGCCATTGCATTTCTTTTGTCCGGTTAATTGGTTAATAGAAGTGCAAAGCTGTTTAGAAACTTCTTAGCATGTCTTAAGAACAACCAAAGTAGATATGAATTTTCTTGGGAGCCTAAGCATTTAATTTCCTTTAAAGCAAGAAGGTTCTTCAGAATAAAGACTGGATTTGATTTTCAATTAAATGAATATGAACTTAACTTTGAACTCCCTGAGCTTTTCCTAGAATGCGATTTCTTATTCAGATAACAGTGAAAGTTGTATTCAGTCTTCAGTGAAATCTTCCTAAATAACTGCAAGCACAGTCTTGTGAGGAAGAGGGAGAGGAACATCCTTTAATGCACTCAGAAGAGTCCTGTGGTTACAGTTTTAACAAGTATACACTTGATTCCTGTGTGTGTTATAAAAAATACTGAATTGATGAGAGTAAATTGGATGGTTATAGCTTGTAGAAAAATCAGAGATGTAAAACCAGGAAACGATAAGAGAGAAGCTGAAGAAAACGAAAAATCCTTGCTTTGCCGGAAAAAATATAAAAAAAGCGAGCAACATGTTGACTTTTTAAATCATGGGAAGAGATAAAAACGAACCTATGGAAAAAAAATAGAGCAGAAGGTTTTGCAGAGGACTTGAAAGCCCTGCACTATGAAATCAATTACTTCCCAGCTAAAGAAGAAGTGTTCAAAGACAGCCAAGAGTGCAGAACTCTCAGATGACACAGATCACTGCCAAAGCAGTAACAGAAAGCAAACATTATGTGCTTTGCTTATTTTTCAACTGCATGTATTTTGTCACTTTTCCCATCTCTGAGTGCCCTGAGGTCAAGTCATTTTTTCTTTGGTAAATTTTATGGAAAAGTCAAACAATGAATTGTTTGGCTTGGACAACAGTGGTGGCATGCAGGGAGTCGGGGGAATGTATGTGTGCATTCCCTTCCTGAAACCTGAGATAGGTGCTTGCCTCCAAACTTCATTCCTTAGTTCTTTATCAGATGGCTTTTTGCAGTGACTCTTCAGTGCTTTAAATAACTGAGACAATGATGGGGTAAGAGGGAAAGCTCTGTGATATGAGAATAACTGTTCCAAAGACAGGAGCTAGAAAACAAACTTAGTTAATCAACTGTTTGAATGGAGGGAGGTTCCCTAGTGGAATTTGGTGGGCTTTTGGCTCCATTTGTGCTGATTAACACATCCATGGAAAAGTGAGTGAGCAGGAAGGTGACAAAGCATTCATCTGACGCAATCGTATTCCAGATAGAAAGGATAAAGGCAGTGAAGGACTACAAATCTGCTATAGGAGACTGCTTGCATAATGAAAACAGCACGTGAAGTCTAGTGCAGAGAATCATAGAGTGCTGTACATGGGAAAAACCTGTATTTTAAATTTCACAACAAAACTGATGGGTTTTGGGCTGACCATTTTCACTGAGGACAGCAGTTATGGTATTTTAAATCTTCCTGAAAAACCCACTTACTCCTTATGCTTCTCTATGGACAATGGCAGAAGCAGCCTGTTATATCCATTCTTTCGCTTAGAAATAGTGCTGCCAGAGGTACACCAGGAGTTATCTCTAGATAACTAGCCTTTCAAAATGCTTCTTTTTTTCAGCCTAGAAATCTGCAGTGGGTTTTTTGTGTCACATTAATCTAAGGTCATTTGTTCTCCTGATAATTAGCAAAGGACACTCATGGTGCCCACTTAGCGTTGTGGAATACATTTTTATATTTGCAGCCTCGTGCTGGGCACTGGAAGCACTGTTATCAAGCTTCCAAGATGATATGAATGTCAGATTTTATAGTGGATGTTGACAAGTGCACTTTAGAAAAGCCATAAATGTGAAATCTGTGGCCCACTGTGTAAAAATGGTCAGCGACTGAGGATAAAGGTTAAAAAGGTGGAAGCAATAAATCTGATTTAAGTGAAGGGCTCTTCATATCTATCTCAATACCACATCTTAATGAAACAGTATTTTCCACATCACATAAGATTTCTTCGCTTCCTTTTCAATAATTGCATAGAAACTTGAAAGAATAATCAAGAAAACCAAGTAGTATATGAGAGTGCTGAGTTGCTGTCTGCTTATAAGTTTTCTGCCTTTTTAAGGCCTTTTAAGACATCTTTTATCTAAAGACTGAAATGAAGATTACACTTGAGTGTACATTACACTGATTTAAAGGGGGACTTTGGTGACTTACATCTCTGGACAGTTCTACCAAGTGTTCAATTTTTTAAAAAGAAATCTGTTATCTCTCAGACACAGAATAATTTTAGACTCAGACTTCATTAAAGCCGGTATTGGAACATAGGATTTTCAATATTTTTTATCTGCAGTCAGTCAGAGGAAAAATACCTTAGAAAGAACCTCATTTAAGTCAACAGGTTGGCTTTAGTGTAAATGATTCCAATAACAATGCTTACTGACTGCCAATAGAAAAGCAAGAAATTATGTGAGGATTTGAATAATTCAAGATAAATCAGTAAAAAACCCCAACTGCTTTACTTTTTCTATAGGGAACTAGGAATTAATTTAATGTGATGTACAGAATGAACTTATTCACCTTATTATAAATTGTGTAAAACAAGCTTTTGTATTCCCAAACACTCAGATATGTTAATATTTTAGCATAGACTTTAGGCACCTATGATGGCCTATTTTCATTATCACATATTCACTGTTCAATTATCTGCAGTCTGAACAGTCCAATGCTTCTTTACGTCACTTGGAATGAAACATTATTAAATAATAATGGAACCTAATGATGAACATCAAGCATGAAAAACCTTCAACAGAAAATAAGCATAGAAGAGGTGACAAAAAATTTGAAACTAGAAACAGTAACAGAAAACTGGAGAAAAGAATGAAAGCCTAAATACCTATCTATCAACATAAATGAACAAAGAAACTGCATAACTGCCTTGAAGGTCACCTGTCAATTTTCACAAGACAGCTGCTGAGAAATGAACAGACATCGATGAGTCCACTGAGAATTTTGCTGAATGTGGCACAGCCCAGTCAAAAGTGCTCAGGACTCACTGCCACACAGGTAGAAATCGAGTGACTACTTGTTTTAAAGCTCAGGTAATTATGCTTAAAACAAACAAGCAAAGAAACTCACCAAGAAGAACAAACCACTAGGAAAATAACCCACTTTATTTACGCTGAATTATTGCCAGTGTTGGACCTATGACCCAGATGAGCTGTTCTAATAACTAAAGAAGGACTTTCACTGTATAGATACACAGAGTCTGAACGTTTTAAGAGATAAAATACTGTTAGATCTTTTTTAAGGAGTATGCATTATAATCAGATTTTTAGATCTTTCTATTCAAGAATTCCATCAGCCTTTGGTACCTGTGGCTGTGGCAGCTTTCCTATGTCATTCTTTTCTATTGCTCAAGATGGCAAGACCTACTTTGAGAGAAATATGTTAAGACAGAGGCAGCAAAAATCAACAAGACTAAGTAGAGACACATTTCAGGTGACAAAGCAAAGGATAAAATATCACAAAAATTGAAGGGAGCTGTCCCAAGATTCACTCAAAATACTTTCTCCTTTGAAGTCAAACCAGTACTTGCGATATTTTGGCAAGCTGCCCTGACATTAGAAATATTGTAGGGACAGGCAGCTCATTTTCCAGTTAAGAGTCCAAGAATGGCTGTATCTAAAGATTTGTAAAACTAGGATCTCCCAGCAACAGCTTTCTTTTCCATTGTGTGCTTTTCTTCTGAATTTGCAGGTTTATACATTTGTCAACCACTCTACTTCAAAAACTCCAGCATTTCTCCCTTGCATCCACAATATTCAATTATCTGTATGAATTTGCAAATCTGAGACATTAAAAACTGAAGGAAATGCAAGTTATTTGGATGAAACTTTAACTAAGGTGCGGTTTTGAGTTTTTGATAAATGAATTGCTTTTTTTTCAGAGCTGGAGTCAGTATGTTATTACATTGACTAGACTGCAATCTTTCTCTCTCTCACCCTCTCACCAATCTCTTCCCCCAGCCACTTTTACTATAGTTTTTTGGTTGCTGTTGTTGAGGCTAATATCAAAAGCATTTTGAAGGGATAGTACCAACAAGTAGTGTCAGAGCGTCACTGAAAATATAAAAGAGAATCTGTCAACTGCTCATCCTACAAGTGCTCAAAAACTCAAGAAGGGCCACCTTTGTTTTTGGTTTTTTTTTTTTTT
>VZRN01005828.1:544517-569339 GCA_013397935.1 Dasyornis broadbenti | reverse complement strand
TTTTTTTTTTTTTGTGGAAAAAACACAGCAGCCAAAGCTTTTAAACTCGTTATCAAAGCATAAAAATTTCAATTTGCAGGATTAGACTTTTTTGAAAAGAGGTATTATCTTTGTAAGCTAAAAATAATTATCCAGAGCCTCTGTGGGGGATAGGACAGTAGATAGGAAACTATTTCCAAACATGACTGTGTCAACAATGAATGTAACTGTGAACAAACTGGAGATATCTCTATTTGGTGAAAAGTTTGGTGGTAAAAGGCTTTTTTGTCTTTTCTGCTGCTGAAAGTCTGAGTGGTTGAATATTGACCATGTGAATGCTCATGTGCAAAGAGGGGATTCATTTTGCAGGGCAAGACAGTGCCTGGCAAAGCAGGAGAGGCTACGGTTCCCCTGGAGAAGAGAGCTGGTCCCCTCCTGTCTGCACTGGAATTCAATGCGTTCCAGCCAAATTGGATTCCAAATTGCAACAGAATCCTGGTTTCTCTTTGAATAGCATGTGACAACAGAGGTGAAATTTGCTTCATGCAGTTGGGGCATTTTTGAGCTGGGACCCCCAAACCCAGCCACCACGCAGTAAGATCACAAAGTGCCTTGTGTACAAAGTTTCCAGAGTGATCCTTCACAATATGGCAAACCAGTTCAGCAAGCAGAAAGACAGCTTGGATGACTCCAGAGTGTTTACATATCCACTTTCTCATAGCTGTGTATTTTTAAAGATACTATACATTCATTGTTTGGAACAGAAAACAAATACTGAAATTTAAAATTCCACGATCAACTTCTTTTGATGGGTTTTATTTCATCCTAAGAGATTCAAAGCTTTGGTGTCAAACATTTTTCTGGATTATGGCTCAATTTTAAGACCTGTGAGCACCAGACTTATTTCTCAGAAAATGTAGGAGATCGCTGAGGCACTGACACGCAGTGGATGAGCAATCAGACATACTGCCTGGTCACACACAGCTGAGCACATCTTTTGCTTCAAATATATGGTATACAGCTCCACTTGGAAAATATTATCTGAATGATATTGCACCGGGACGGTTGTAAGTTCAATTCAGACAGAGGAACAGAATCACGGGCCTTCCTCCATAAATGCACCTCACAAATATCCTATTCAATTACACACTGTTTATCTTGTACTATTCCTCCAACTTGCCAGGATCACATTAAATTTAAAACCTCTCTTCTCTATACTTGCAGTCCCCCTCAGTTTTGCTCTACATGCATGCAAATTTAATAAGCTGTCCTCAGTTCTCTAAGAAGATAAAAGGAGAGCAAAGATGAGTTTGAACAACCACAAGGAGAGCCCCCTTCTCACCCTCCCACCCTGATAATAAGCACGCACCGCTAACCTGCACGTAGTTTTCCAAACAAAATTCTACCTCAGCTGCTCCTTTTCCTGCTTCTAGGAACATTATATAAGATGGTATCAACAACCTCACCGAGAACACAAGCACCGCCTGGTTTTTCCCTGTCCACAAGGTCTGAGCCTCTGTCACCGCAGGGAGTTTGATTGCCTTAGCAGGATTTTGTCCTGGTAGATCCATGGTAACTGTCACTAACCTCCCTGGTACCTTCTAGGAGTTTGCAGACTGTTCCTGTGATTATTTCTGACAATCTGTTTCTGAGAAATGTGTACTTTTTCACTCTGAAAGCCTTTCTTTTTCCCCTCAATAAGACTGGCATCAACCAAACTCTTTGCCAGACTTTGCCCAACTTCCACACATCCAGTAATTCACCAGAAAAATTCATAATGAAATAGCAAAATAATGAAGCAGTTAATTGTATAATTCAGTAAATGTAACTTACTACTAAAATATCAAAAGCTGTTTATATGTATTATCTACTTTTTATTTATCTTTTTGTCTGTAAAAGGTTTGTATACTATTGGCACTCTTTATGAGTGATTGGAACTTTTCGTAATTAGTATTTCTGGAACTAAGAATTCATGTAATAATTTGGTTTTTTTTGCATTAATTTAATCATCAATTTTCTGTGTTACAGGATGGAATAAATATGTATGTATTTACCTGCAACAAAGGAAATGTTACTGTGAAAGGTGATTGTGTGAACTAGAGGTCAGAGAAAAGTAAGGACGTTTAATATTTTCTGATAGTGATGAGAGGCCTACATGAAAAAAAATTTAAAAATTGAGAGGATAGTGAAATTGCACGCCCTTCTAAATAAGTTTTTGTGTGAAAACAAACCATGCAATTTATAGCTTGAATTCCAAAGCAAAAAGGAGAAAAGAAACCTCACTAGTGTCTAATTAATGACTCTTAAAAAAACCAACCAACCAAAAACCTAGAAAACATGCTAGAGTAGTCTGGATGTATAGAAAGCATTCAAACATTATACCAGACAGCAAAAAAAAAAAAAAAAAAGAAGTCAATTGAAAGTTCTGGATAAGAAAGTTGCTCACCTGAAATAACCTGTAATGTCAATGAATGAATCACTTTGAACACTATCTGTGTTCTGTCTGAAAGCTTCATGTGAAGCAGTTTCATTTGAAATAACATGGTGTCCTGGTTTCAAACTACAATCTATTAATGGGAATGTCTAGATCATTTATCACAGGACTTCACAAAAAAATCCCTGAAATATCATTAATTAAAAGTCTGAAAAAGAAGGCATTAGAAGAGATTAAAAATTACTAATTTAAAATAAGAGAGGGAAATCAGTTGTTCATTTAACTTGACTTCTACTGTGAACAAATAAATAACCAGCTGGGAAAATTTTACTGAATTTGGTACAAATTTAATTTCTTTGGCAGACAAAAAGCAATGTTAAGAGATTTAATTTATATTGCTTATTTTTAAATTGTCTAAATTGCCTACTGTCTAAATTAGAAATTCCAATTTATTTAAAATAGGAGCACAAATAAAGCACCTCTAGTCTTGCTGAGGCCCAGACTTCTTGTCTGGGATTCAAATCTGAGGTGTCACTGCTGTTCTGCAAATAACTACCTGCATAAGCAAAGCAATTGTGTGACAGAAGTAGGCTTGCTTAAACCAAAGATGGGCAAGATATACTATTATATTAATATGAAATATTAATTTTCTGTTACAAAAATTGGACATTTAAAACTGATAGAGAATAATTTAAGATAACATACTGTGAAAGATGGCAATATGGGGTTAAAAATCCATATATAATCTGTACAGAAATCAAAGAATGGGTTTTTTGTATATATACACTTTTATCAGTGAAAATTTCAAAAACTAATAAAACTTCTCAGATTCTCATCATGTTGTGAGGAAATTGATGATGGACCTATTGATAAAAAGGCAAAACAGATGGAAATCTGTCTTCGAATATAGTGGCATTTCCACTGTAACTGCTTTCTGAGTAGGAAAAAGGAAGTAAGTGACAGCACTGAAACAGAAGACATAGGGAAGAGAAGAAACAAACTGCAAATACTGCAAATAATGGTGAAGTAGTGGATATCTTAATTTCTGGGAGCAAATTTGGATTTACTTAGTCCTGTCTGACAGTAACTTTTTCTGAGTAATAATGCAAAGAAAAATTTGGTTGATGCTTGCAGTCATTATAACCATTTTCTTTTTATTGTATGTGGAAGATGCCATCAATATTCAAATTGGAAATTTGCTAGAAACAATGAAGTCACAGTGGATGTGGATCTGGGCAGAGACAAGGCCCTGTGGTAGACAAGGCCATATAACCCACAGAACTGCCAGATAGGGTAGGATAGAACTTTCCTGGCTTCACAACTGGGAATGATTATGCCTTGGAAGTTGTCAAAATTAGAGCATTCAGCAGTGGGTTAGACCATGAAAAACTAAATATGAGGACTAATAAGTTGCATGGCTGCTTTGTGTGTGTCCAGTACAGCAGAGCCATTTCAACTTCAAAAATAGAGCAGATACTCATATTGCGAGTGGGATAAGTAAAGAAAAAGTACATTGAGATCTCTACCACATTGGCTTATTTCCCGTCTAAATATATGGACTTTTAAGTACAGACAGGAAGATTATTATACTGTTTATGATTATGTAATTCAATTTATAATGTGAAGTATTTCTTACAGTAAGCTGCCAGGTCCTCTTGTTTTCCTTCATTCTTACAGCCACTGGCATAACCCACAAGTTGTTTATTTGACCAGTATATTTAATATACTTTGAAGTGGTCACACATATATTTAATTAAAATTTTAATATTCTAAGAAAGTCTGTATAAATTTCCATTTGATATGCCATTTAACACTTAGCACCTTTTTGTCTGCTTTTACCATGCACAGGTTCCTGTAAGTTTAGTTTCCATAGAGTAGGTAAAAAGTTAAGAGTTGGTAGGACACGGTAAACTGAATTTAGGGTGTAGTTATGCTTTAGTCTTAACCAACTCAACTTATTAAATTCCTCGGTGTCTCATAAATAATGCCAGGTTATTTAACAAGATATATCATCTAATGATGAAAGAACATAGCCTGTTGTATTTATACTCTTATTGGGCTGGGCTTTGTAATTCAAACTATCATCATTTGCTCCATAAAGGCAATCATGCCATATCAAATACCATAACAGACCATTAGCTGTGATAATAAGTAAGCTCTCAAATATTTTCTCTGTTAAGACCCTGTTAAACTGCCTGTTTTGATTTTACACACTTTCTGTCTGAAAAAAAATATTCCATTGTCCTGACTGTGCAGATGGCCATATGTCTCTTTTGTCATAGAACTAGAGTTTCCTTCCAGTAGCAGATTGGGCAAACATGGAAAAAACCCCACCCATTATACTCAAAAGCTTTTGGTATCTGGTTGAAGAGATCATAACCATCCAAATCCAAGAGCCAGATTGTATCTTCCCTCCCCACAAACCACGTTAGATTTGCACATTCTCCCCATGAGATGTGTATGGCAGCAACTGGACAGCTGGTACAGATTTTCTTTCTTTTCACTCTGTGCTTTCGAGGGGCTGGACTGGTGTTTTGTTTAGGTTCCAGAAATGTAAGCTGGTACATGGGCTGGTGTGCTGCTGCTGCTGCTTCCTCAGAGATGTAGGCTACTAGCCTCCATCTGGGTCATGACAACAATTTCATTTCTGATCTCTGTACAGGCCTTTCTCCAAACAATCGTGTTTTCCTGAGAAAAGCTCTCTTGTTATTTTTGAGAGCCAGGTTTCAGATAGCCCGCTTGCTGCCACTCCACAGGTTTGCACTTCTTCTCTACATGGTACTTTCTGTAATAAATCCTGATATTAGGCTGTAATGAAAATCAGGGAAATTCTCTGGGTGAAATGGAGGTGAATCTGTAGGTTAAAATTATTTTTAATTATTATGTATATAATTAATATTTATATATATACACATACCCACATACACACACAGATATCATTAAAGCTGAAAATGAAAATCCTGAAAATGTATGGATTTGTTTGGTATGAAATTCTATGAGCTAATAAACAATTTCAGTCTCTTGGGTTTGCATGCAAGATTTTGTTATTCACTGTCAAATCCATTTCTATCTTTCTCTGGATTACTTGCTTTGGGATGAATCTGATGAGATAATATTAAGTCCTGGTGACAGTAAAGTTGTATTTTGACAATGGGTCTACTCAGAAAAACACTCTTAAAATTCCAGACAGATTTGTCCTTTAAACATGTCTTTCCTCCACCACTGTCTGTGTATGATGCAGAGAAGGGTCATAATAACTATCTTAATTACACAGAACAGAGTAAAAGTGGTAATTATCATCTACAAATTTTCACAGAAACAAATATTAGTAACAACCAGTCTTTATTGCCAGAGGAATAAATGTTTACATTTAGTCTGGCCCCAAATGTTGGACTTTAGGGAGAGAACCTGTATATAATTAGGGACTGATTTGAAAAAAAAGTATATTATTTTTATGGCTTTTATCCTTAAGTTGTAAATATAAATGTTTAATCTATATTTCATTGTGGGAGATTATTACAATCTCTGGAAATTATTTTCATTTAGGATGTCATACAAAGCTAAAAAATTCAATGTGGAATTTTACCAAATTCCCTGTTTATTATCTTAAGAATACACCTGGTTGCTTTTGTAGTTGAAAAAAGAGATACATAATTAGATTTTAATTCAAACAAAGAAAATACATTCAACAGTACCACAAAATCTTCTTGTAATGAGTTGGCCCTCAAACCTTCTGGATTAATGTATTTTTGCTACTTTTAATTTTGCAAGTTTTCACTTTCCTTCTGTAGGACTTTTGAGCTGTCTCCTATAACTGCATTTCTTGTAGATTTGCTCGCATTTAGTTTCTGCGTACAGTCCACTGTGAGCCCATGGACAGTACAGAAATGAGATTTAGGCCAGTGTGCCACTCCATCTAGCTTGCTGTCCTTTCCAAGGAAAAGATGAGGAATTGATGTGACAGCAGCAAGTGGTGCCCAGACACCTCACCTGGCTGCTGTTCCTACCTCCAGGGAGCAGAAGAGGAAGCAGCATCAAGTGAAGGCTTAAAAGATCTCCTCTGCCTGATAATACCCTCTTGACTTGTCTCTCCAGGCAAGGTGGAAACTGAAGTTGGATTTGGGCCAGTTCTTTAGCACTCAACATTACTGTTCAACTCAGTTCAGTTGTTCTTTTTTTCAGCAAGTTTTTATTCCACATTGTTTAAGCTTCTTCTGCTGTCTGTCTCAATACATTGAATTTCTAATTGCTAATCAGATGTAGTTTTCCTGATGGTATTACTAAAAGGGATCTTTCACAGAGTCTTTCTTTTTCTACTCTAGGCTGACCTCGATGTTTGAAATTTATTAGAATTGTTGTTACTAATATTTCTTCTTGCTGTATATTACTGAAAATACTAATTACAAGTATTCATATATGTGCACCACAGAGAATATTTACATATTTACATTCATACGCCTACAGTAAGAGAACATCCATATTGAAGAGACAGTTCCTCATGATTCACCATGTTTTCTCTTGGTTTCACAGCTTTGAAAACTCGCAACAACACTTTAAAATCCCCTGGTTTTCCTTCATCTTTTAAGGGTCAAGAGTTTCAATTATAGCAAATTAACTGAACTGATTTAGTATTTATCTGCCTGAGGGTCTTAGTCATTCCATATGTAAAATGAAAATAAAGACAGACTTTTCATGAACTGTATTGATTTTGTCATAGTGAGTTCTCTGATGGGTGTATTTGACACACTGAGCTTCTAAAAAGCTATAATGTAATTAATACTTCTTCTAAGTGCTTTAAGGGCATATCTCTGTCTTTAGTTCTAAGTCCCCCTGAGCCTTCACGATTCATCTGGCTCCTGCCTCTTAAAAAGAGAAAAGCAAAGTTAATAAGTATACAGCTGTACAAATTTATTTCTGAAGGATGAAGTCTATTGATATGACAGCCCATATGTTCAAATTTTGGTAACAGCCAGACAGGGTTAGTAACAAAAATTGTAACAAGAATTTCAAAATGACTGTGCATGTCAGGTTTTGAGAGACAAATAGATAAGAACTAGTGATACCACTTACAAGGCTGGAATATAATGTGAAAATTGTCTGGTTCTTATTTAAAAATTTGCACCAAATTTGCATATGTGATAAAAGATTAAATAACTTGGTTTCCCACCCTCCCAAACTAGAAAATTTTTGATTCAAAAGTCTTCAGATAACCTCCATTTTCAAAGAATAGGAAGTGTCAGTGATGTAACCATAGAAAAGATTTGCTGAGAAATAAACTCCATTTCTGTCATGCACATTCATTAAAAGATAATAGAATACTAGAAAGAGAAAAAGAAAATCAATACTCAAAGGAAAAAAAAAATATAAAACCCCTTATTTTCCATTTCCATTGTCTCCTTCAGATTTGCCATTCTTTAACAACTACGTGCCCTTTTGGGTGTCTGTGTCTCAAGTTTTGGAAAAGAAATCTTTGGCATTTCTTGTGCTCAAAACTCTTTTTCAGAAGGTTTTTATATTTACTGACCAAACAACTTCTATATCTAAAACAAGAAGAACAAATAGAACTTCATAGCATAATGTTTTTGCTCAAATAGATCATAGTAAGATAATATTTTTATCAAAACTGATATTAGAGATTTAAACTTTTCGATATGTTTCAAAAATTACCAAAATGTTCCTTCTGCTGCTGCACTGGAGCAGTGTTTTGGCTTTGCAAGATGTATTTTCCCCTATGTTATATGTAACTGTGCAGAAATTGTCAAAACTAACTATAACTATGCATTTTGAACTCACTTGTTCTTGAATATGATAACTGCTTGTCTGATTTCACACCAATGTACAGTGTATAGGGTTAGCATCCATCTCTCTGTATATCCACTGCTGAGACTGAAATAGCATTGCCCTGTAAGGACACAACTGCATTTATCTAAATCCTGAACTAAAAAATAATGAATGAAATCAGCTGTACTCAGAGGCTTTTGAACACTAAAGCGCCTTTGGCATCAGCAGACAGAAGACACCCAGAAAAACCTCTATAACCGTTGTTGATTTTTTTTACATTTCCTCCTGTATAACAATTGTTGGTGTCTCTAATTTCCAACTACAAAGGATAAGCTGGTTGTTTTAAAATTTTGTTTCAGAGGTAAAGTAATATATGCATTTTAGGAGCTTCTTTTTTAATAAAGGTGGTGCTTTTTGTCATTGTGTTAGAAAATTGCATGCAGAAAGAACATGCATGATTGCAGTGCAAAGCCACATAACCGGGAGATTCATTGTTGCCTCAAAAGCTTTGTCAAATGTCTATTACTGAAAATATGTAAATGAATATAATTGAAATTTCAGGGAATGAGCAGACATCATCTTCTGTCTTCCAGCCTACCTTTTAAAATAGCGATCCCCTTGTCTCAAAACATTTGAGGACTGGTTAATTTTAATCCTACAACATTACCACTGAAGATGGCAGCTTTCATCCTCTAATTTAAACAAATACCCTTGTGTGTTGCAATTGAGAGTGTCTGAAATTACTATTTGTTCATAGTCAACATGATATGTCATTCAAGAAAGATCAATTTGGAAAAGGACACCTGCAGAAAAACACTACAAGGATAAACAGGTGACTGGAGATCCTGATTTAGGACACTAAAAATGATTGGCCTTTTTAATCAGAGAGAGGAGAGGGGTGTTTATTGTTCTCTATCATTCATTCAAGTGAATAAGAACCAGGGAAAGTAAAGAGCTATTAAAGTTTAAGGATGATTTTGGGGAAAGAATAAATGAGTATAAATAGTCTATGCATAAATTTAATGTAGATATCAGAGGAAGGTTTCTAACCATTAAGAAATTGATGTTCTGAAAAAGCCTTTGAACAAGAATAACTGTGAAAAAAATGCAATTAGTTATAAGAAAGAATTACTGCTATTTGTAGTTTGCAGTTCCACTGTTGCCTGCAGTTTCCAAGGACTGTAGAGATGACACAGAATTTCTTGTCTAGGGCTGTACCCACTTTCCTCTCAGTGTGATAAAGACAGTGTGCACTTCATTTGTTCTGTGAGTCACACTCACTTGCAGGTCTCAGACCTTCACTTATACCACTAGGAAAGATTTGTAGCTGTTGGGGAACTGGAGGATATTGTGCATTATTGTGTAGGAGTAGGACTCATTATTTCTCAGTCTTTGTACAGAAATACATACACTATGACAGTAATGTACATCTGTATCTTACCCATCAATCCTATAGCTGATAAAATAGTATATTTAAATCACAAACACTTTCAATATTCATGCTTTAAATCTTGCAAGGGAAAATGACTTTTAAAAAATCTTGTTCTGCTGTTAAAATATAGAGTTTAGCCTATAAACTATTGTTAAGTTCATCATCAAAGAAGCTGAGGATATCTGTAGCAAGTCCCTTTTTCTCATAAGGAAATATATAGGGCAAGACAGACAGTAACCTAAAAGCTTCCAGCTCTGCAAAGAAAGAGGTGGAAATCATGTTACATCTTTCATAGAGAAGCTTCACAGACACACTGCTGCGGAGAAAGAAATAAGCAGTGTGTGAATTCAGATTTGCAGAGAAAACTTCACTGCCAAAGCCAAGGGCTCTTGAAGCCTAACATTTTTCCTCAGAAATGTCTTATAGCTCAAATATTGCAGTAGTGGCACACTGAAATGTCTTATACAAGAGGTATTAAAGATAAGATTGAAACTATTGTCTGAGGAGATATTTAATATTCATGAAGACAGAATTATCAGAAAGTACCAGGTGACTAAATAAAGCTCTCCTAGAACTGAACACTGAACACTGAACACTGTACAATTATTTCATATGTGAGTAATTTAATGAATAGTAATCAACATTATATTTACGGACCTTATAGCATCTATTGTGATGATCATTCATATTAACAACATAAGAAATGTAAGACATAGCACAACACAATTTATTAATTAAACTTCATGGAAACAGTGACTTCTGGGTAGATACTAACCAAATAAAAAAATACAAGATGTTTTTTAAGTAGTTACAGAGGTAAAACAAGCATTAAACTGGAAACCAAAATGTTAAAGAATTTATAGAAAACTAAAAATTCTTCTACTCTTTGCTACTAAAGCAGTAAAGCTTTAACAAAGTGACCTGGGAATCACCTGGGAAAGTGAATAAGCAAGGATCAGATTTTTTGGACGTCATATGTTGCAAGCTGAGGTCCAAACCTGTAAAAGTTGGCACAGAGGCACAAGAAGACACTTTGGAGAGTGATGATCGGCTTTCTTCTTAAAAATAATGATCAGGATAAATCAAGCAAGAAGCAGAATTCTTGGGAAAAAACAGAACAGAAGTTAAAGAAAATCACATGGGAAGTCGAGTCCTTTGTAACAATGCATATAAAGATGATGATGATGTAGCAATCTGTTCTTGTTTCTCCTTATTTAGATACAGTTTTTCAAGTGATTCTGGAAAAGGATCACCTTACTGTGTCAAGAGCATTAAAATACAATTTCAGCCATCCTGCATGTAGGTTCGTTCTTTGTCAGTAACCCAGTATAAGCCCATGTCAGAGTATTAGGCAGAAGCTAGCAGCTGAAGAGCTGTGACTGGCCAAGTAACACTTGAGAGAATAACTTACAGTGCCCAGTGCCAGTCACATACTTTGGGTCATTTGGCACAGATATTCCCCCCAGACTTGGTCTCTCTTCAACAGCAGGAACAATTCGAGTACATTCAGACACTTTAGTGAAATAAAATGTATGTAATGCCAGTGTGACATGACATAAAGTTAAACCTCCCCACAGCACACACAGGACTTGCTCTCCAGTGGAGCTCTCAGCTCACAGAGGCAGTGTGTGATCCAAGTCTTACTCTGTGCCTTTCTTTTGCTTCCTACTCATAACAACCTGAACTCCCTCTCCAGCTCACCAGGGGACTGAGCCCTTTGCTTTCAGGTGAGCCCTGCCTCTGAGTTCGTCACACTTTTAAGTGTGATGTGAAGCTTAATGCACTGCCTCTGGAGGTAGGCTGCAAGTGAAGCTGCTTCCAGGGCCTAGGAATGCCGGTGTCATGTAACGAAGCCAGAGAGAAAAGCAGCACAGAGCATGGTAAAGATCACCTGATAATTTAACTAGAATTGTGCATTTATATCATCCAAATGAACAATATAATAATTAAACTGGAACAACTGTCAGGACTTCTTTTAATTCAAGTGGGAAAAACATTGATTAATACAAAAATTGTACACATACCATTCCCCCAGGTCTGCAATAAAAACATCTGAAATGGTGTTCAGTGTTTACATCTCCCTGCAATGTCCTTTGATTACTTCTCTACACTTTCTTGAGAGCTTCAAGTAAGCTTCTGAAATATATGTACTATTAAAAGATTGATCCTTAAGTATCAGCCTGGAGAAGGATCACTTCACTGTGCTTTCTCCTGTGGCTCATTTGATGATGAGTTAGTTCCTCTAACTGCTCAGTACTGATAATTTTTCTGATATCATTCCATTACTGATATCAGTACAAGATATTTTTTGACGACTTGTTCTCATCTTCATTTTTAAAGTATTTGATGAAAAAGTCAAAATTCATGTTAATAAAACTCCGCATATAAACACAAATGCTAAATTGCTGTATTTGTCTCTAAGAATGGATATGCCATGTTAGAATGAAAATTTGCATTAAGTGATCCTCTACTATCCTCTAATACAAAACAAAGGTAAAAAAAATCATACAGAAATTAAATCCTTCAGAGAAATGACAATGAGTGCTTCTTTTTTTTATAACAGAGATGTCTGGAAGACTTAGTGAAGTCTATAAAGAAAAGATGCAGAAATGAGACAACCAAAAGTCAAAATAAAATAAGCAAATATGACTGGAAATTGCATAAACAGTAACAACTACTTTGCTGTGTTAAAAGGTTCCCTGAAGATTGACTAGACCTAATATTTGTTCTGGTTAGGAACTAAGAAAAAATGATCGCCAAGTTATCTTCAGACGAATAACATTTAGTTCCCTTTAGAATTCTTTTCTTCAGAGAGAATGTTGTAAAGGGGACTTGAAGTAAAACAAGCGGTCCCACAGGTCTTTCTGACTGCTACAACTTGTCTATTACACAAGAAAAGAAGACAGAAAAAGCTAGAAAAGAAATATAAGGAAAGAGACAAAGAAAGGAAAATGGTATGCATTAAAGAATTTTCCATACACGTACTCTACCACCAGTTACTTACCAAGTCTATGCACTCGGAGACACTTGCTTCTAGCCAAGCCTTAAATTCACCTGAAGAGATCTCAATTTGCTTATGTTGAAAGGCCTGATAAAACATAGGTCTTAAAGTGAAGGCTTAAATGTTTGCTACATTTCATATGTCTTCATGCTTTTTACAAGAACTTTATTTGAAGTCTCTACAGATGATGTAACAAACATTTCATAGTTCAATCTCATTAATTCAGTAAACTGGTACCGTGTGATCAGGGTAGGAGAGTAGTAGAAATGTAGAAACCGCAGAAAGGCACTGCAGGCTTCAGGGAGAGCAAGTATAACTCTGCTTTCCTGTATAATTCATGTGTTAGTTTATCAGAAACGTTAAAATTTCAAAATTTCCAAGAAGCCAATTAACTACTGGAAATTTCACCATTGCTTCAGATATCATATATCAGAAATTACAGATACAGGACTTGCAGAAATCTACAAGCAAGAGCTGAGTCAGATGAAACCTAGATTCTCTTCATATTACTTCTGTCCAAAACACTTTTCACAATTATGGACTCAAATGTCTCTTGAGAGTTGCTAAAAACTTGATAGAATTTTGCTGAGAGACATGAACAGAAAATACTCTGAGGAAAAGGTTGCATGCAAGGCTCTGCAGAATGAAGAGAACAGGGGAGGTGTTATCTCCTAGGGGTGTATAACTGGTAACAACCTCCCTCTACCACACATGATACATTTTCCTTTTTCCTAAAACTCCTTAATAATACCCTCCTGCCCAGGAGCACTTACTTGTTAGGACCTACATTTTCTCTCTGTTCCCTTACATCACCACTGGGAGACTAAGACCTTTGTTTAGCTTTCAGGTAGAGGGAGCAGAAAAAACTCTGTATTATTCCTGGTGCAGACTTCTCTTTGTGTAATACCTGCTATATCCTCCACACTGATTTCTTCCTACTACCCGTGAACCAAGGACCACATGCTCAGCTCTGACACTGCACAGATCCAAAACCTCAAACTACTGAGGAAACTCTCTGAGCAAGTTCATAGGAGGATAAGAAATCAAGAAATTACACTGTCAAAATGAAATCATTATCATATCAGGGAGCTAAGAAAGCTATTCTGCCTTGGGAATGTGTGACTATGGGAAAAAAAACCCTGTGAGTCTGGCAGGGGTTGGGGTTTTGGGTCATCACATCAAGTTATCAGCCTGTGCTGGTGAGCTCATTTAAAATTACCTCTCAGGAACAGGGAAGAGGTAACTTACAGCAGCTACAGAGATCATCACTTTCCAGTTTGGCTGGGGTTCTCTGGGCAGCAAAGACTCTTCAGGTGCTGTGTCAGAAGACGTGAGTACATGAAGGGTTAGCATCACAGACTGCTAAGTCATAGACATCTTCTGTACATTAATCAGTAAATATTTGCTTAATACTTGTAAGTTCTGTATATTCTGCTTTCAAAGATTCTTTGCACAGAGCTAAAGAAGACTGAACAAACTGATCCAGAAGAGATCTATCACTGGAAAGTTCTCTTGTGACCTGTCACTTCTGCTGCACTCATGAAAAAAAACCAGCCATAGCTCAGCTATATTTCTACCCCTGAAACACCAACATATATTTGAAACCTAGTGGAAGTAGGCGGATGTTTAATACCTCTTATGACTTGTACCAGAGAGCCAGCACATTTGGAGAGAAAGTGAACATAATTACACCCAGAGGAAGCTTCAAGGAGAGCTAGTATTAAGCATAAAGTGTCATCAGAATTTGCTCAAAAGCATACAATAGTTAAAACCACTTTTATTCTATTGAAGAGTGCCAGTTTTTTCCCTCCTTTATTTTCACTACTTCATAAGACAGTTTCTGTTTTCAAATCGAAAATTTTTTACAAGATGCTCAGAAGTATCGAGACAAGTAGAATAAAATCATATTTGTTCAACAAACAAACAAAATGCTGTATCTGTTATCATAATCTTACTTACTTAATACCACAAATGAAATTTTAAAATACCCCAAAAAGCCACAGTCAAAAAGGCTCTGAAGTTTTAGCAACATCATCCCAGTTTCTTGTACTTTTGTTTGTTTGGTTTTTTGGGGTTTTGGGTTTTTTTGAGAAAAGTAGGAGTTTGAAACAGTGCTTGCAGTCACATTTTCATCTATAACATATTAAACTGCTCAAAAGAAAAGTAACTTAAGTTTGGAAAGGCTAATTATTGTATCTCAGCTCATGATGAATTTGATTGTGATTAATGAAATGTAAATATTTACCCATAACATCACTCCAGTAGTATCATTCTACCTATTGAAATTCCCCTGCATCAGGTGATGAGTACTGGTTTCTACACAACACAATATCTAAGGTCTCGCTGAGGAAAAGCAATATAGTATTTGCAAATCTTTTATGGACAAGACACCCATATATTCTCTATAGTTTCAAAACTGCATTGGTCATTTCTAAATATATTTCAAATATATCCCCTTTGAAAACTCTGCTATTCTACTGTATGTGCTAAATAAATAACAATGCTTCAAGAAAAGCACTTTAAATGTTGAAGGTGCTATGTAAACATTCACTACTGAAATTATTTATAGATGTTAGACCTGGAAGGAGCACTCTAAAATTTTTTTTCCCAGTAACTCTATTCTTAGAAATTAGGTGCCATTTCAGCCTACTTAGAAAACTTGTTTCTGTCTGAGAATGGTTTCCACAGCTTTTAAAATTGAACCAAATTAATATAAAACAGTTAATTTGTTTAAAGCGAGTCTTGCTTCATGGATGCCACATTTTCCTTCAATTATCTTCTTCGTTTTAGATGCAGTTGCCAAGGATATTAAGGAGTAGATTTGCAGCTGGAAGGCAGGAAGTGCTTATTTAGATATTTTATTTTTCTTTACAAGTGACTCTCTGTTGCATTTGACCTATGAACAATGAAAAGTTAAGTTTTATAAACAGATGAAATGCTACAATTATTATTGTATATTATTGTATACCTTTCAAGGGCTTTTTATACATTTTTGTAAGTGTAATGATACATCTTTCACTTGATATATGAATTCCTGTATTAAGCTAAAGGCATTTGTTGATGGTAGAGAGTGACTGAGAAAAAAGTAATCCAGAAGAACAGAGGCATTGTGTATATGCAGGCTGGGATGCAACACAGTTGATGGCAGCTCACAGGTCCCTCAGTATTCACTGTGGATGCTGCTTTACAGTGTTGTGGCAGAATTTCATCCAGAAGAGACTAACCTCGGCTCTGTATATTCACAACTTCCTGTGCTTCAGGAATTATCAGCAGAGTTATTACCAACAGAGGGCTGCCATGTGGGCACCTTTGTACTGAGAAGTCAGGTACAATAATATTAGTCTTAGGTAAATGAAATTTATGCTTATGGCTCTTCTAGCTCAAGATTAGAAACAAAACTGTCAGAAAAAAGTTCATTTCAGAACTAGTGTTTGAGCCATCCTTCTGAGTTTTGAAAGACTTTTCTGACAGTTATTAACAAGCACAGTTTTAAAATGATAGCTGTTTCTGGTCACTATCAGCAGTCTCTGGCTACTGCAGAGCAAAAGTTCCTGCTCCTTTTCTGGCAATACAGAAACGGCACTTCAGTGTCTCATTCAGGGTCATCACTGGAAGCTTTCATCCAGAGTATTCCATTATTATTGACACTGCAATAGTGTTGATCTTAAGCTCAGATCCTTTCAAGGTAAATTGATGTATTTCTTAGAAGGTAGTTACAACTATAAAACCCAAACATAATGTCAGGAGAAAAACTGGCATCCTTCTCAGCCAATGTATAATGTCTGAAAATTGCTACTCTCTTGTACCGTCAAGCAGTCATCAAACAGCTTCTTAAATCAAACAAAAACAAATGAATGAAAACTTCTAAATCTCCCTTGATTTAGAAGAACATATAGAGTATAATAAGAACTTTACAGTCCTGTAATTACTCTGGTTTATTTTAGCAAGATCTTTCTCTTATATTAAAACTGCCATTAACTGATGTGATGAGGATACCATTAATTAAACCTTTTCTGGATTTCTTTTTGTTATTTTCTTTTCATCCCATAAATACCATCCAAACCCTTCTGAGAACTTGTCAACAACACTTTGGCTGACAAATCAGAAAAATTCTTTCAGCAACATCCTCTTTTTCCCCAACAGATCTAATATATAGCTGGTATTGACTTCTCCATGCATTGAATTCCTTGTACACAATTTATAGACTCTCTACCACAGGTCAGGTATAATTTAGACACACATTGAGTAATGTGGAATCGCGCAGAAGTACATGAATTAAGCATGTGTACTGGGGCCTTTGATTGCTTCTGTAGTCTGTTCACAAGGTCTCCAGACTGGCACAAGCTCAACCTGGCTGCTATCTTTAGACTGACTTCACAGAGCTTTCTGCTTCTGTTCCAGTGTGCACAGCTGCAAGAGGAGTAACATAACATCTTCCCTCTTAAAGAAGGAGAACCTACAGCATTCACATTGCCTTTCTTTCTACTTTTTCACATTAGTGCCAGAATGGTGGTGTTTTGTTTTTTTTGTTTTCATTCGGTTTGGTTTGCTTTTTTATGAACCTGTATAACTCTAGACCATTATAAGTTATAAGACTTTAATGTTAAAATATATCTTCCAGCCTGCATAGGCTAGAACTGCAGTTTGCAGCACTAGCACTAATTTTTGTGACAAATTCTCCAAGGTGAAGAGCATTATTTTTAGAAACCGGGTCAGTGGATAATTACGGAAGAGGAAAAGCCAGTCTTACCTTTGTTAACCTCTGTTCTGGTTTTGGTTGCAGTAGAATTAATTTTCTTCACAGTAGCTGATATGAGGCTATATTTTGGATTTGCAGTGAAAACTGGGCTGATAATGCAGAGACATTTTTGTTATTGCTGAACAGGGCTCACGCAGAGCCAAGGCCTTTTCTGCTTTCCGTACTGCCGCACTGGAGAGGGGTCTGGGGGTACATGACCACATGCACATGACCCAACCGACCACAGGGCTATTCCATAGGACATAACTAAATAAAGCAGGAAGAAGAGGCGATGTTCAGAGTAATGACATTTGCTTTCCCAATTCACCATTACACATGCTGGAGCCTTGCTTTCCTGGAGATGGATGAACCCCTGTCTGCCAATGAACTCAACAGGCCTTTATAGGGATGGTCCATAGACTGCGGGAACGATAACTGTGTATATATCAATCAAAGGCCAGGAATGGTCATGCAAGACACAAACGGGATGGAATAAGGAGTAGAAAATGTACTGGTTTTGGCTGGGACAGAGTATATTTACTTCTTAGTAACAGGTACAGTGCCATGATTTGGATTTAATACGAGAATAGTATTGTAAACACACTGATGTTTTGGCTGTTTCTGTTTAAGTCAAGGGCTTTTAAATGTCTCATCCTCTGACAGTGAGGAGCTTCACAAAAAGATGGGAGAGAGCAGAGGAAAGACAGCTGTCCTGAACTGACCAAAGAGACATTCCATACTGTAGAATAATATCATGTTTAGTATATAAACGGGGGGAGCTACCCATAAAGGAACTGATCAATTCTTGGGAACAGCCTGATACCAATTAGTGCGTAGTGAGCAATTGCATTGTGCATCACTCGTTTCTCATGCATTCTGCTACTCTCTCCCTCTCCTCATAATTACTATTATTATTGTTTTTATTAGTATAATAATTGAATTATTAATAAATATTATATTTTGTATCAATTATGAAGTTGTTCTCATCTCAACCCAAGAGGTTTACCCTCTTTCTGATTCTCCTCCACACAGTGGGGAGTGTGAGTGTTGTGGGGGAGATGGGGAGTGAATAAGTATCTGTGCGGTACTTAGTTACCAGCTGGGGTCAAACCTCAACAGCTTACTTCAGATGTTCTCTTACAGCTGATTACAAAATCTTTAAAACACTAATAGAAGTTCAACACTTCAATATATAAATAAAATAAAAAAAATGCAACACCATAAGGAAAGAAAAATGACTTCTTTTGCTACAAAAGATTTTATATTTTAGTGTTTTCCTTAGTGATAGGTAAGTCTCTGACCTCTTATACCAGCACCATTTCTTACACACCTACACATTCTAATTCTACTAAGAAACTAAGATAATGAGCAGCATTTAAGAGGAGCCTTAGAGACCTTGAGTAAATGGTGATCATTTGGGGAGGTGCCCTGTACCCATTTTCAAGTAAAGTTCAGCTCAGGACAGGTAGAACACAAGATTATGTGCCGAATAAGGTGTGTGTCTTCTTAAACAATTGCCAAGGAGATAATAAAATACAAAAACTTTCCATAAGCGTTATGCACCACCTTCTCAACACACCCGATAACATCTGTTTGCATTCAAAACAGGGGTTAAAGGTGAGAATCACACCACGAGCTTCCACCTCCACTAGCAGCCAAAGGAAGGGACAGCGACTTCTGCTTAAAGACAATAAACCCACAGATACTTTTGTAATAGGTCCAAATTCTCCTTTTTGCTTCTGTTGACTTGTATGCAAAGCTGGGATATCCAGCCAGTTAGATTAGAATCCCAGACCAGTTTTTAAATGTTCTCCTACATCCTTGAGTAGAAAGTGATATGGAAGGAATTATTATGTATGAAAATACTTAAAGTTAGAAAAGTCATTGCCTACTTTAAATTGTGCTCTCAATTTAATCAACAATATCTGTTAATTCTGAAGATAGACAGGGTCCTATGGGAGAAGGAAGATAAGAGATTACGGTTAGCAGTCTCGCTCACCTGCTTTCCTGATTTGCTCTACCACACACATTACTTCAAAGCAAGCAGAATATATCTGGTGTCCCCATCGAATGAAAGGGTTATTTGTGTATGAGTGGAGAAAGCAGATGGTTTATTTCATTTGTGAAAACCCCTTTTCACTCCCAGCTGGAAATGTTGAAATGTGGGAAAAAATGTCATTTATGCTTTTGGTACAAAAAAATCTCATTGCTCTTGGCAGTGACCTCGGTTTGGAAGAGGAGGTGTTAGCCTTGCATCATTTCACATCACTGGCTGATCAGGAGTGGCATTAACTTAACTTTAACAGAAGCTCATTTTAGCTCTCTCAGCCAGAAAGGAGTCAAAGAGGCATGACACATATGAATGGTACAACAATGCAGAGATTACATTAGAGGGAGAAAAAAAAAGGAAAAAGGAGAAAAATATTAGACCTTTGTGAGGGTTTCAGGTCAGAATATATATAGATGGAATATTAACAGCAATACTGGGAGTTGTTTGCCAGCATTTCATATTGAAACTCATGTATCTTGAGGCCTCGTCATTGTAGTTTAGAGAAACCACCTTAGATCCATAAGTAAATAAAAATCATAACTTTTGTCAATACAATGTAATAATGAGCAATATCATGCCGTGGCTAGGAATTATTTTAGCTTTACCAGAATTTCTGTCTAGGCAAGAGAAAAAGGAGGTACTTGAGATATAGAAATAAGTGTTTTTAAAAAATGTGAAGGAAACTTTTTTCTTAATTAATGTTGTATTATTTTTCTTTTTTGTTTTGATTTTCTTCCAAGCACATTCAATTTTACATATATCTCCCTGATATTTTGAATTCAATAGTTGTATGCATAATGAAATATCCTGAACAAATATGCCAACATTTACATAGTTGCTAGGGTACAGCTAATTAATTTTAGCATAAAAAGTACTCAAGACTATTTAAAACACTGTCGTTTGAAAGACATATTTCTTTTACATTTAAATACATATTTTAGCATGAAAATAAAAGAAGACACAATGCCTGATTCAATTTTTTTTTTAAAACTTTATGATTTGAGGGAAAAAATACACAACGACTACTCCTGAATTCCCTTTGATGAAGAATGATGCAACAGTCAGTGCCACTACAAACAACACAGAGCAGAGAACAGACAGGTCTGCCCTGTATGAAGCTACACTGCAACACCACACTTTAGTTGAAGCTGTGGCACCATTCTACCCATTATTATTGTTCTGTCAGGGTCTGTAAGTACCATGGCTCACAGAACCAACAGAGCAAGAGATGTGCTGAGAAACTTTCTGAGAAGAAAGCTGGGCAGTTGCATCATGAGGTGTTGAAGAATGGTTCAACACCTCACCGAGTATCTGCTTCCACAAGGTCTTGCAACTTACCACACAGATCCTAGAATTTTGCTAAAGAAAAATATAGAATCATATCTGTCTATCTGGCTTATACTCTTTGCCTTCCCAGTTTGTCTTATGTTATAGCAAGGCCAATATTTCACTTTGCATTTAAAATGCTCTCTCTACTGAATTCCTTCTTTAATGCATCATGCTAAAATAGCTGGATTGCTAAAGTACATAGAGCACACTAGAGATAGAGAGGCTCTTGTTTGATATTTAATGAGATAAAGTTTCTATTTCATTACATTAAAGATTGGTGGTAGCACAGATAATGTACTGACTCTGTTAATGCTCTTAACTCACAAATAACAGCTGTTTCAGCTTTTGTTAATTCCTCTTTTAATCCCCTTTCTTCCTTACACAACTTTGGAAAACATTGCATGTAGTCTTACCATTTATATTACTATTGTCTTTACATGAGATTTCTTTCCTGTGTAAGAGCTCTCTCTCCTTTATTTCCACTAATAATTACAGGTTCATTACTGCCATTGCCCTCTCCTCTGCTTTCACTGCTTTCCCTGAAACCAGCCATTTGTTGAATTTCATTAGCATTAATACATACAGGACAAGGCTTAAGAGTTTCTGTTTCTCCGATTAGGACTAACACATTACACTTTGTAGGAGGTCAGAGAGGGTGTTTCTTTAGCAGAATTTTCCATTAATAGCATGAATATGATAACTCACCAGAAAAAGCTGCTGCAGAAAGCCTATTCTGTGTATGTTGCATAGGCAACAATCACTAGGTAAAGGAAGCGTGGAGGTGTAGATTTTTTTGCTTTTTTTTTTGAGAAAAACACTGATTTTGGAAGAGTCAAATATGTGCTGTTCCTATTGGCTTTTAGTGGGAGATAGCAGCAGCAGCAGTGAAAAAATTAAGCCAGATCTGGTAGGCTCTTAGTGTTAAGACTGACCAGTGAATGGACTTTTGCAAGTAGCACAGGGCAAATATCAGTGGACAGCAAATTCCCTGGAAGCATTTTTTAAGTTTTCCTGCAGTCATTTTTGGTATTGACCCAAAATTAGTTCTCACTGAAAGAAACCTCTTGAAATATGAAGACTCACAACAGGTGACTTGAACACTTGGATTTAATTGTTAAAAATAATTCCTTCATCTCCTTTGGGCTTGAACAATATTTCAAAATAGAAATGCCTTAACTAAGAGATTACAAAAAGTTTTCCTTATCTCTTATTCTCACAGAGAAAGTCGTAAATGAAAAAAAACTTTTCACTGATGCTGGAAACCCACAGTCCTCCTAGGTCAATATATTCTATCGGGTCAAAGAAACAATCTCAGTGACCTTTTGGAAATGAGTAATGAGTAAAATCGTACAATTTCTCCAAAACTGTCTCCAAAGAACTATCAGTATATAACATCTTTCAGAGATAGGATGCATGTTCAAATATCCTTATGCAATGGAAAGAATATCCAATTTCAAATTATAATTTTAGTTGTTTCATACTGAATTTCCAGACCACAAAGAGCATGGTTAGGAGATTTGTAGCCATTTAGGGATGTCAGCAAACAGTTCTGCTTTTTGCCTGTCTGAAACTGTGACAAACAGTTTGTTTATCACAGACTGTCATAAAAAAGAGCTAATTGCAAAAGTCAGGTTTTGAGGCAGATTGTATATGCCCAGCAACAATGAAAAAAATCACATAAAATGTTTTACTCTCGCCTCATGTGTAACTCTGAACTAAAATCACTGTGAGGTCCAGTGATTTCTAAGCCGTATCAAATAGAAAGAAGGCTGGCATGAAACTCATGGACATCCACAATCTTGTGCGTTCAACCCTGTGTAAAGCCAGCTCCCAAAAAGCTGAGGGAAAGCTCTTGTTTGTACGATGTTGGACAATGGCCCCTTAGGGGGGATAACTGTGGCTTTGTTGGAAACCAATTTCCATATATTTACCTTCCTGTCACCAAGTTCAAGAGGGTTTGTCCTGGCATGGAAAGCTGGCAGAGCAGAAGCAAACTAAGAACTCTGCCAGTTTGACTACTGCTTTCTTGTGAATAAAATTATCATAAAAAAACATGTGATTGTGATTATACAGTCTATAGCATCTTGTGAGAAGAAATTGAGAATTACAGGAATAACTCAACAGTGTTCATAAGGGTGTGTGACATGTCAGAGTTTTCTTTTTCTTTTCACAATACTGGCCTTGCTATAGATGCTCTCTAACAAAACCTATTGCTATTCTATTAAAAAAAGGGGGCTAAAAACTTTCCCAGCTTTCTGATGGGGCTTGGTGAATCTGGATAGTTATTTCCATTAGCATGTCCTGTTTTCTGACTAAAACCAAAATGTAATCATCTGTTTAATTTGCGTCTCTCTTTCCCCACAGAAGCCTTCTGAAAGCTAGTGGAGTTTCCGTGTGTATTGGGAGCAAACATTGAGGAGTGCTTGGCAAAATCCTGCAGCTTTCTATTGTCCTATACAACTCTATGGAGAATTATGATTGCTTCTTTTTTTACTGATTGGTAATATGGCTACTTGAATATCAACACTTCTAAATGAGATACCCTGGAGAGTACAACAGGCAAAATTCTTAGTCAGTTTTAGATATTGCTCCTGTCATTGTGGGGTGTTTTTACCTTGGATGAGGACAAGAAATCAAGCTGCAGTTATTTATACTGTGGTGCAAAGCACTAACCATAACAGGCATATTGGAGAGTCTTCATTTTCTGGCTTGATGTTCTTGAGAATCATCTCTTTAGTGGTATTTGTAAACATATTGTAAAGTTTAATTGTCCAGGCTCTGTTGAGAACTTGCCACTGTGCTGTTCCTGTCAGATAATAAGATTTATTCTAAAAGATTTATGATTTTATCTCATATAAAATAAAAAGCACATTGTGCTAGACACTGCATATTCTCTCTCTCTCTCTCTCTCTCTCTTTCTGTGTCTTTACTCTGACATTCTTGGTAAATCATGACTACTCCTACCTGCGAAAACTTAGGGATTTCTAGCTGGAAACAATTTAGCTTTTCTGGTTTGCTAGTTTTAACCACAATCAAATTCATACCACAGATCCCAAACTGACGTGATTTGGCAATCCATGAAGGAGAAATTTGCTATTAATGCATGGTACATCTGCGCTTCAGCAGTGTGAGTTGGTGTCCAGAGAATTTCAGAAAAAGTCAAGTTAACTACTCCCACAAGTACCTAAGGGTGAGACAGAACTTAATTTCAAAAGAAGTCAAAAGCTTCCTGCCCCAGCCTGCTGATGCTGATGACTCTAAAGGTTTGTTTTGTTTTCCACTGGTAGCTGACTATTGCTAAAACTGGTATACTCCCACAGTTACACTCACCTCATAAAAAAAAGCTATTGGAAGTATTTGGAAGTATTCCAAAACCCAGACACATGCATTATTCATTATACTCTTACAGGAAATAATTGAATCATGTTTATAGAGTCAATAGATGTACACACACACACAAAAAAAAACCCCAAACAACAACAACAACAAAAAACTCCTTGAAAGACTATAAGCTGAATAGCAGGTTTAACCAGCACAGAGAAACAGCAACAATCAAAATATAATTCCACTTGCAGTAGAGTGCACTAAAATAATAGAGGAGAAAGAAATATTTTAAGAAACTATAAGGAATCTGAACTATTGTTAAGCTGAACATCATTCATTGTTTCCCATGAGTTGTGGAGTTCTCTTTAATTTATCACAGCCAGGGTGTAGGACACAACTTAAAAATTTAGAGGAAATGTACTTAGAGAGATGTCATTTTATTACTGTTATAAATAGAACATCATTTGGAAGTTTTTGCATTTATAAATATTTCATGGGGTCTGATGGTGTGTTAGAATGAAAACAGAACAAAGCCTTAGGGTCACAGGCAACCCTAAAGGCATCTCTTTGCATTATCAAAGGCTAATCACCCCAGGGAAATACTCCTTTCAGAAAGGCAGACAGAAAGTTGCTATAAGCCTGTCTTTCTGAAGGGTACTGCTGACAAAAGAAACAGTAGAATTTCAATCTTCTGATTGCTTTCAATTGCAGTTGCAAGCTGTGTTTCCTACCCAGTCTCAGCTCATGTCACTCT
>VZRN01005828.1:493768-544488 GCA_013397935.1 Dasyornis broadbenti | reverse complement strand
TTTTTTTTTTTTTTGAGACAAAGTCCACTCTTTCTCCTTTCATAAGCACTTGGCAGAGAGGACAGGGCATAGGCATTCTGTATCCTCACTGTCACACTACAGCCTGACCCGACCTTTAATCAGCAAGGTCCACAAATTATGATATTTGTAAAATACTGGCCACCCTCACCCTTGAATGGAATATAACCTGTGTTTTGATTCAAGGCTGCTGAGTGAGAAGCCCTTCTAAGGTGAATCCTAAAAAACAATCTGTGTGAACTGTGCAATAGTCTTTCAAAGCTCCCCTTTCGAAAAGACTTTCCAACAAATGATTCATTGAAGACAGATGCTGTTTTGCTCTTTGTATCTGCTACATTTGAGAGCACTTTTCCCTATTTTTACTAGGTAGCTCCTAAAATATTTTAAATTTACAGCAGAAGATAAAGGTTTTTTCCTTTCCCTACCCCACCCAGCCTTTAAGAAAAGTAGTGAACTCTCATTCTCTTTAATTTCCTATCACATGGAAAAAGCCTAGTTTGTAATTACTGTACAGAAATGACTAACCTATTGCAGAGATCTCTTCTGGCCTTTTGATATTTATTATTTTATACCAGCAATGAATAATTCTCAGTGTGGCAAGATTCATGTACATAGAGGAAGAGAAATGCAATCTTTCACCTCACTCAGACACAGAGCCAACCCAGAAGTACTTTATTAGTTGTCAACTACGTCACCCCTAATTAGACTCAAGGGTCCAAGACATCACTTCACAAGAAAATTGGAGTGTGGGAAAAAGATGACGATTCCCTCTCTTATAAAGTTTAGATTCTATAATGACATCAGGGAGAAATTTCTTTCCATTTACACACTGATGATTAGTGTAGGTTTAGCAGTCTTTAACAAAGTTATATTTTTTCTTCAAAAGACTCATATTGTCATCACAGAAGCTGAATCAGTTATAATGGTATAAACCAGCTCGATACCAATGTGTGCGTGTACATGCACACACCGCTACTTGCACAAATGCAGGTATCACTATATTTGATCCCTTAGGTAATAATTGTAATTAATTGCAGTATTAAAGTCTGCACATGAAGACAAATTCTGATCTTATTTTTCTGAGAATTTTTGTCACTCAAAGGAAATTTTATTTTCCAACACATCCAGTCCAACCCCATCACTAAAGAATTTAGTTTAGATTTTCTAAATCAGAATTTAATTGCTTGGCTGATTAGACTACCTTGGTTCCCAGAGGGTACCACCTGTGGTGTCCAGCAGTCTTCTCTAGGCTGCTAGGAATCAATGTTTTTTTTGATAAATATTAGTTATCCATGGTATCATAACAATTTTCCCTATCTTTAATATCTAAGAAATTGAATTAGCTGTTATTTTGATGGAACTGTACCTGATTGCAGCATCTGCCCTACTGTTATCACTCTGAAGACCCAAAGCTAAGCTAAGCCTTGTATTTTACTCTTTCTTGATCAGTGCTAGAAATAGTATTCTTGCACACACTGGCATGCTTTCAGAAGGACTGAGCAAAGTCTGGCAATTTCTGAACCTGTCAGCTTCACTGCATGGAGTAGCAGGCCCTATATCACAGCTACTGCTGGTTTCTACAAAAGATGACCAAAACCTTCCACTGTATTCACACACCAGGAACTTTCTGCTTTCCCTTATTTTACATTGTACAGATTTTAAACAAGAGCTAACACCAAATAATAAACCAGTGGTGACCAGAAGTGATGCATCATGCTCTTCTTATTTCTACAGTGAATTGCAGCGTAATCATATATTGTAATAATTTATGAGCAAAGATTAAGTTAAATGCTAAGAAGTTAAATTCTATGACTTTTTTAATTATTAAAAATGTTTATGTAACTGAAAGTGATCTCTTGAGGTGCAATATTTTATTCACAGATTTCTCCTGTCAAACAAAGCTGTTTTAACAGGAAAAATCTCATCTCTCACTCTCTATTTCTCAAGCCTGAGCTCAATAAAGGCATTACAAACTAGATTCTCTAGCATTATGTATTAAAAAAAAATTATTATAGGCAAAGGCAATTTGGCTAACAAAATTTAGGAATGGTTAACCGCAATCAAAACTGGTTAACAAATTCCATTATTTCATCCTGTTTCACTGGCCTTACATTGTGGATACTGAACCATTTCCAGAGGATACAAACAAATAAAAAATTCCAAACCTCACCCTAAAATTTTGCATCCCAGAAAATACCACTGAAAGAGTCAGGGATAGGGACTGTTCTCTAAGAGCTAATTTATCAGCAGGGTTATTTGTATCACTATTTACTCTCCCTATGTACATCTTCTCATCTTTCCCTTCTTTTTATTTTTTTACATCTGATGTGAAACAGCCAAAGGACAAACACATTAATCATTCACAGAGATTAATTAATTTCCTCTCTGAAACAAATACACTTTATAAATTCTTGTTGCAAAGTTTTTGTAAAAAAGAGTTTAACATCTCAGTGTTAAAGTCACTGAGTATTTCACTAGCCAATCCCAGTTTCCAATCATTTAATCTACCAAACATTACAAAATTTTTTAGCCAGATAGCTTATAAATGCTCTTATCATCTAATCTCACATAAAAATTATTGTGTGTTACATCTTTTTTTTTCCTAAGGACCCTTTAAGAGTAAATATAGGCTCTGGTCTGAATCCTTACACAGGTTATTATTCCTTCCAAATTATTTGTACATCAGCTTTCCAGTCTTTATGTCATGAATGGCTGCACCAAATACTGGAATGTGTCTGTCCAAACCTAACAAATTTTACCTATTCACTCTGAATGTACACCCAGAGTTAGAGCATGTGACTATGGACAATTCACTGCATGAGTCTGGTTTTTGCACAAGGGAGTCCGTGAGGAAAATTGACCAACCTGAATCTTAAGCATGCAAACATTGGAAAGTTTTATGTTTGAAATGATCTGTCACGAATATGATGTGGCTTAATTAATGAAAGTTAGCAAGTTGCCGGTGAACCCGTGGTTAATGCAAGGCATGTGGAAAAAAGATACAGATTTAGTTATTATAACTTTATGTTAACTGCCACTACCTGTCATAAAAGGTTAGGATTTAAAGCAAATATACTGCAGTGCTCACTTGTAAGTAGAAAGAGCATACAAAGATAGGTGGACTTCACTGCCTACATTTCATATCATATAACATGCTGATACCATAATCTCCTGGTAGCTTTTCTTCTTTTAGTACTCAAATCCAGGCCACCCAACATTTCAGCATGAAATTGCCTGATTGTGACACAATAATAACCACTGGCAGCACAAAAATAGTTGCTCTTAAAGGATTTATAGATTTTGCAGAGTGTTATCTGGGCTGCCACCCCTGTCCACATCACTGATTCATGAGTTCATCTCTGCTAAGACAGCAACAGAATTACTCTGACACAGAGAAGTGATAACATCTTAGGGGAGAAGAGGGTCAGACTGTCACTTGGTGAATATCATAAAACATAAAACTCAAATGTTATAACACTGTAAAAACCCATTAGGTACCTCAGAAAAAAAGGGCCTTGCTGCTCGGATTCTGTCACGCAGCAATTTTTACTTTGATTACCCAAAGTCTCTTCAATCTGTCTCTCAGCATTACATCATCTATAAATTCTCTCTCTTTCTCAAAAGGTTATTGCATGAAGTGTCAATCTTTCTCCGGTATAACCTTAAAAAAATCAGAACTTTGTCCCTTTAAATCCCCAATTCTAGTAAAATTTTCTAGGAAAAAAACCACAAAAACACTCAGACAAGTATCTTAATCTGTTTCCAAAATAATGATACTGACTTTTACATAAAAGAGTGATACATTCTTGTGTTAAGGAAAGTATTTTCCTGTCACATTACCATCTCAAAGGAAAGGCAGACAACTATAAAAAATAAAATAAAGTATAATAATAGTAATAGTAATAAAAAATCAGGTGGTTCCTTCCACAGTAGGGTTAGAGCTGGAAAAAGATCTTTCAAGAGAGTGTGTGTAAAAGTGATCATCTTTCCAAAAGTAGGCATAGACTTTATCTTGGCAACTTCATTTCACAATACTGATCCAATGACCACTAATAATGTTTAATAAAAACACCATGTATTTTTATGCTTTTTTTTCTTTCATATTTAAATTCCTGTTCAGACAGTAACTGGTTATGAAAAACAGTAGTTACAATGTTCTTATTCCCATGTCAGAGGCAGAGAAACAGATATGTAAAGTGGTGTGTCCAAGGCCAGAGACCAAAGTAGCAGCACCACTGGTATTAGTGATTTTAATACATAAACCACTTCAAATGATTTAAGAGTGAGAAGGCTTAAATGTGTGTCATTTAAGAAACAAAGCCATTTTTATCTCCTTAAAGATGTTTATGCATAAATTGCCTCAAGGATTAAAAGGTGCTTAAGTACTAAAGCCCGTTTAAAACCTTAAGCTCCTAAAATGTTTTATGACCATAGACATGATGGGTCACCCTGAGAATATGGAAATGGACTATGACTTGATAACAGAGTTAGGTTCTCAAAAGAGAGGGCTTGCTCTAAAAATGGACAAAGCCTGTTCCTAAAAAAAAAAAATACAAATAGGGCCAGTGGCTTTTTGATCTTTTGTTTGAATGTGCTGATAACTGTCTTGGGAAAGTGCCTAGAAAGAATTCTTTCTAGGCTGATGGTCTCATGGAGATGTCAGTGAGAGTGATGGAGGGGTCATCAGCGGTGGAAGCAAAACAAAAAGGAAAGTGGTTCAGAGATGGAAATCGCCATTGATGGCACCAGTGAAGAACAGTTGCACAAGAATGGTGATGTTTGGGAGGCTGTTCCTTATTGGAATTGCTCCAGAAAGAGGGCTTTCAATCTGCACCAGACTGGAGTTTGAGCATGATTTAAATTGATTTAATATTCCTCTATATGGCAATGTGTTTAGGTTCACTCAGCCTAGATGACATTGGTATTACCACCTTCTGATCAATACCTCATTCAAAGAGTTCCAGCTCTTTGAGATCAGTTTCTAAACACCTCATATATGAAAGGAATTTGTTGAAACCAAGACCAAAAATAGATTGAAACTGTTTAAAATCATAGAAGGA
This sequence comes from Dasyornis broadbenti, assembly GCA_013397935.1. NCBI lineage: Eukaryota > Metazoa > Chordata > Aves > Passeriformes > Dasyornithidae > Dasyornis > Dasyornis broadbenti. The sequence goes on along the minus strand of VZRN01005828.1, from coordinate 539,410 downwards.
GCTTGCATACTATACATCATTTGAAAGCTGAGCAAAAGCATAAAGAGAACTGTTAATATTTTGTCCATTCCAGGTAAGCCTACACCCACAAAATCTGTATGTATCTGGCAAGATCGTGTTTTGAACTTGCCTAGATAGACTTTCTCTTTTTAATGCTGCGCTCAGACACACCTTTGTCTGTGCCTGCTTGTTAACTCCCCTAGTCGGAGCAGTCTCATCCTTTTTTTAATAGCAGTGCTTGCAGATAAAACTCTCAGTAGAAGTCCCTCACTATAATAAGTAACTAAAGAGCCCATTTTATCTGCAGTTTTGAATAAATAAAGAGACTATCAACTGAAAACTCTTATTTTTTTTTCTAAAAATTCAACCTTTTTCACTAAAATATTAAAACATTCTGAAACAAGTCCAAGTTCTGAAAGATATGAACTGCATAATGGATATACTTGTTGCTAAGAGCCTGACGAATGTCTTTCCACAGAAAATAAATAAATTGCTTGTATGTACCCAAAGCACTAATAAACAAGAGAAATATCCACACTTGAACAGCTTCTAGTAAGCTATTTAAATTGTTTTTGGAGGAAGATAACTACCCTTTAGGTTTTCTGAAGGGGCACATTTTGGATAGCTAAACTGATGAAATTGTAGAAGGATTTAAATGAATTCTTTCTGTCGTTACCTCTTTGCACAGTCTGTTTCAAGGAGAAAAAAAAAAAAGAAGCCTTTCAAGCTGTTGAAAGATTACTTTTATTTTAAACTGTCATACATTGCTTCCAAAAGGTGGTGTCAAACTTGGCTACGTGTGAAGAATTACGGAGGCTATGTCAGTTTCAAAATGTCATTGTCTGATAGAAATGCTTTTTCCTAAGTGAGTCCGTAAACTCTCCAGATATGTATCTGTGTGTGTGTGGTGTCAGAAAAACAATTAGTACTTACGAAACCTTCAGAAAGAAAATTGGTTTTGATTTTTTTCAGATGACCTAGAAGTATTTTGTCATCCCATGTCACTCCTCCTAGTGCTATCAATCATACAAAATTATTTTGTAGGCTTGCCTGCAGGTAGAATAGACCTTACATATTTATTGGAAGAGCTTGTGGCAGACAGATCCTCATCATCCCAGAAAGGTGCTTACCTGCTTGACTAAGCATTAAGAAGTCAACATGGTCCAGTGGAGAGTGTAAAAGTCTGAATGACAGGAAACCTATTTACTGGCTTTGTTGCTGATTCACTTTCAGGGAATTTTGGCATCGGTGTACAGAAATAAATTTTTATGAGGTAAAATAAGATATGAACTTAATATGTACTGTCTATCCTGTGTGGCTTGCTTATGTGAAAAATATTATGAGAAATGGAGTCAGGATGACCTGTTTCGGCCCATGGTTTTGCATAAAATTATATTTTAAATTTTTTCTCAAAAATAATTTTTTAGCAATATTTCTTGCATATGTGTCTGAGATCTTTCTAGCCCTGCTCCGTTTTTAGTGTAGATATGTGTGTATATATACGTGTGTATGTATGAAGTGTGTATATGAACTGTGTTCTTCACTAAATTTTGAGATTCCAGTAAGGAATCAGAGATACACAGAGATACATTTTAATATTTTCCAGAGTCTAAATTATAGGATCTTAGTATTCTTGGCTTTTTGTAAAATGAAAAAACCTGAAAACCATGTCTTTAGCCTCAATATTTGCTGGCTTTTGTCTCTATTACACAGTCATTTACTGTTTTGATTAGTCTGTGTTTTTTGGGTTTTGACATGTTTGCTTGCTTATTCTCCTCTGTAGCTGTTCTAAACTCACTCCAACAAAAGCAAATGGTAGGAAACTGAAAATGTAGGTAGACAGATGGCCCAGGAATGACAAAATTATTGGAATTAGAGAATGGCTTCCTAGTGATCTTTCCCACACACTGTATTCCCTCAAATTTTTGACATGAGGACTGAGAGTATGAACAACATATGTATACCACAGAAGAGAATGTATTTAAAATAAAGCCCCTAATATAGTGAGATACAGGAAAAACAAGTGAATTTTCTGAAAAATGTCCGCTTCAATTAGGGCAGGCACAACAGTGAAACATTCTGGGCAGAGAAACATTTCTAAACCACTGCAAATTTTTCAGTATGTGCTGAGAATCAGTCAAGAATGACTTTTTTTTCGTTTCTGAAGCAGACGAGGTCAGTCACCCTCATATTCTTACAGCAGAATACCTTCTAGTGCTACAAGTGCTTTGCTAGCGCAAAGCATTTACATCTGGTACTATCTACTTGGCAGTTTCCTTTAGCTGACACTGAAGCTAAAACAAAACCCCAATTAAGTACACTGAGAAATGTGACCAAAAAAGACTATTTAGGTGACAACGATATGAACAAAAAGCCTGTTGCTAGAGAAGCTCAATATTCAGTAATAAATCTCAGGAATGATTCCCATGCTCTGTCAGTGAGGAGGTGTGCAAGAAGCTGTGAAGGAGCACAGCCAGGACAGCTGATCTGAACTGGCCAGAGAGATGTTCCATGCCATACGATGTCATTACCAGTACATAAACTACTTCTGCAGGAGAAACTGTATCGTGTATCACTTGTTTTTCTTGGGTTTTATTCCTCTCCCCTTTCTACTACTACAACTACAATTATTTTTATTAGTATTATTACTATTAGGTTGGAAGAAACCTTTTAGATCACCAAGATCATACTATTGTTGTTGCTGTTATATCTGACTTTATTAACCTTAGTAAACTGTTTCTATCTCAACCTGTGAGGTTCCCTTTTCTTTCTGGTTCTTGTCCTCATCCATGAGGCAGAAGGGGGAAGTAACTGAGCAGCTCTGTGGTATTTTCTTGCCAGCTGCGGTTAAACCACAACAAACCCAAACACCTTCCAGCAGCCGCACACGCACACAGAATGAATTCAAGCGAATCATCAGGAAATATCAAAACTACTCTATTTGTGGTGATCCTTCATTTTATAAACTTCCAAAAGATTAGTTCAGTTTGTGTAGGAAGCTTTTATCATTCATAAGGGGTGTTCTGTTAGGCACTAGCTACTGCTGAAAGACTTGCAAAAAAGTTTGGTCATTAATTTCAACCCAGAGTCATCACTCCTTTAATAAAGACAGTAAATGACAGTGAGATTTTTAATGATGTAAATTTTAAGAGATTGCTGCACACCACATCACAAATTTAATCTGTTAACAAGTGAATATTTTTCCTATTCTGGATAACTTGTGTAAAATCACAGTTTTCAGTCAGCCTGTTCTGTAGCAGGAAGACTTTATTTGCATATAACTCAAAAGTTTCATATTTTACTAAAAGAAATGTGTAGACACTTGTGCACATTTAGCACAACATTGCAGTCTTCATTTCTTGTAATTTAAATATTTACTGTTAAAATTTTAACTTAGATTGTTTCCCAGTTTTCTTTTCCAAATTTTTAATTTCTGGTTTGTCAACATACTTCCTTTTATATTCTGTTCTCTTAATCTTTTGTTGTTTTTCGCCCTAGGACACGTACACAGTCCTTCTGGTTCAACATCTGGGTTTTTGTACCCAGAATTACTCTTTTTAAATTAGATTTTCTTTTGCATTATTTTACTGATCTCAGATTAGTGACTCATTATATATTTCTTTATATTTCTCAGGCTGGAGACAATTCGTGTATTACCAAGCGTTCCTGGCAGGAAATTCTGCAGGTGCAGCCCTGTACAAATTCACAGTGACTTTTCTGCATTTCCAGAATGGAATAAAGCTTCCTTTGTTTTTCTGTGATGTAAAAATGCTTCGCAAGTATTAACGTAAGAGAGAATTATGCAAAGACATTAAGAATCTGAACTACACCATACTTATAGCCAGTCTCATTACTGACCTGCTGGAGGAATCTGATCACATCATAGCCCCATGCAAACATATTTTACTGATGTGTCAAAAATTATTTGACTTATGAAATGTTGTTAAGCTTAATTAATGTGCTACGAATTTCTGAAATTACAAGTGCTAACAAGAGTTCAGAATTATTCACAAAACACTCAGAGTAAGACAGTAACTTTTTAAACATTTTCTGAAATTTGATGCTGCAGAATTTAGAATAAATTATGGTAATCTGTGAGTTTTCAAACTCAATTTTCCAAAAATATTTCCATCATAGACAGTATTTAAAAGTATGAGGTGGCCATAAAGATTCATGGAAGTAATCAAGGGGAGAAATTTAACCACTTAATATATAAATATAAAAAAATTATTATACCTTTTGTCATTAGCCCACAGAAGTGCTTTCTGATTAGACTTCTATCTCACTTCCTCTCTGATGGGATTCAAATGTACAAACCAAATTCCCTTCAATTCAATGAACCTATAGAGATGTAAATGACCTACAGGTTGTTCAGAGCCAAATAACAATAAAAATAATAAAATAAAATAACAATCATAATCACAAATAAAAATACAAAATGGGAAATGTCTAATGTAACAGCCATAGTGAACAGTTTGATAGCATCACAGGGGCATTTTTGTATAAGAAGTGCAAGCACAGAAAACGGTTACATATTTGTCTCGCTTTTTTATTTCTTTATTTTAGCTTTATACACTTTTTGTTCTTTTTCGAGTTTGTTTTGTTTTGCTTTTCTCCTTTATTCCAGCTGACAACATATTGCTTGACTGTAACCCTTCATATTTTCGTCCATTTTGACATCATCGTGTGCTACCTGATACGGAAAACCCAAATTTTCTGCCATGACCAGAAGAATGACTCCCTCCCTTCCTTTCACTGTTGGTGTATATTACACATCGATATGTAAAGAAGGTGCTTGGATTCAGAATGTTGTTTTCTTCTTCAGACTTAGGTTTAGGTTTTCCTCACAGAAGATCTTAAGTTCCCTTTTCTACATACAGAGCTGGTAATGATAAATAAAGATGCTTCTGGCTTACACTTGAGGAAAATCCTTTACTACACCACTTCACAGTATTGAACAGTTCAGGTTATTTCCTCAGGGGGCTACTGTGGTAAGTTAAAATTTGTAATTTTTTTCATCCTACAAGGATAAGTGGCCTGGTCAGGTGATGCGTTTCCTTTTATTTGCCCTCCGTGCAAATGAGATACCTATGGACATCTCAGAGGCTCACAACTTCAATTCTTATTTCTGATGCTGAAAAGCTTTACCTATTTTCATAAGGGGCACATTTCAGGAAGGTAATTGCAGTAATCAGTTCAGAAATATCCTGCAACAGCTACTGCTCTAGTTGATTTTTTGAGAGTAGAATTCACATGTGCAAACTAATTTTGCTGCCATTCAGATAATTAGCAGATAAAGATTAGTGAATAAATGTGAGGAGATGTCCTCAGACAAAAGACTCTACAATAACTAATTGACATTACAGACAAAGGAATCATTCTTCTGGGTAAAGAGCACTTTAGAACTCATTCATAGCTACCTGTTCTTTCAGTGGTTAATTTTTAGCCGTTGATTTGAAGTCTGAATTTAATAATTCTATGCACAAGAAACATTGTATATCTTTTACTCACTAACTGTTTTTTAGCAGTTAAGAAAAGACCTCAGTCATCACCTTGTCATTATCCCATAGCAAACAGGCAATTATAACTGACTTTAAATATGTCCATGATTTTGATTTTTTCTTGTCTCACTCTGTCAGAGGTAACTAAATCTACAGAGCAGAAAACCTCAGAAAATTCAAAGTTTAGATTCAGAATTTGGCTGAGGTTAATTTTCTTGCCTCTATAGCTTTTGAAAAATATGCTTGAAAATGTAATAAATATAGACTTTTACTGCACTATTTAGAGCTCTGGCCTTTATCTGTAAACTGTAATTTGCAGTTACAGATGTAAAGCAACATGGAAATTTGATCACCTGGTGCTGAGAAGACATCACAGAGGTGTTGGGGAAGAGACCACCACCTTAGGGGTTTTGTTTATATTTAATCATTGTACTAGTAATGACTTTCCATTAGAAAAATGAGAAAAATAATCCCTGCCGCAAAACACTTAAGACCAAAGCTTCATAAAGATTACTTGCATTGTACAGTTTGAACCAAGTCTTACCTGTAATTAATCTTACAAGGAGATTGATGCACAATGGAGATTCTTCTCCTCTGGCTTTGGACAAGACCCATTTTTAAAGGTCAGAGAGTCCCCTTTCAAATTTAAAATCAGAAACAAACCTGTGTGCCCCAAAATGCTAACCCTGAGACCTTGTCACAGTTTCCAGGTTCAGTTTGTGCATCTCACATGACTCTTAATGACTTGAATATGCATGGTAAACATAACCTCTTATGGACAGGGGTCTTCGATCATCAGGATTCCAGATGATAAAAGATCAATTTAGATCACTGATAGAACAGTTCACTGTGCAGATCTCTGAAAGTCAACAGCGATCAAGCAAAAGATTTGTTGAACACAGTTCACCACATCCACCAGGAAATAAATGCTGCTTCAATCTGACAATCATCCCTTATACTCACTAGACAAATCAGTCAGCTGGAAAGTGTGACATGAACAAGGGATAAAGTGAGTACTACATTATATGGAAAAGGATGAAGAATTGTATTATTGTGGTACTGAACACTTTGAATACAAATGTAAGAAACAAGGACTTGCTCACATTTAGTGTATATCACAGACATTTCCGTCTGCTAGTATTCTCTTCAGTCTACTTACAGGAAATGCACAAATTATAATGGAGAAAATACATATGTGAGAAGAATCAGGTGTTCAACTACCTGCATTGAAGAACATCATCTTGAGAAGCAAGTTTCTCCCTTATCTGAACTTTCTTATATTGATAGAACTTAGATTTTCTACATGCATTCTTCATGCACAGACTAAAATTCTGATTTGTCATAGAATCACAGAGAGGCTTGGGTTGGAAGGGACCTTAAGTTTATCGAATTCCATGGGCAGAGATGACACTTGCTATATCAGGTTGCTCAGGGCCCCATCCAACATTTCTGAGCAACCTGTGTCAATGTTTTGCCACTCTCTGAAGTAAAGAACTCTTCCTAAAATCTAATAGAAACCTTTCCTCTTTTTAAAACTAATCTCTCTTGTCCTATCATTATCTGCCCATATAAAAAGTTGCTCTCCTTCTTTTTGACAAGCCTCTTTCATGTTAAATGTCATGAGGTTCTTGTGGGTTGACTCCTCAAGTTTGTTCAGCTCTCTCTGGAGAGTACCCCTTCCTTTTGCTCTGTCAGATTTGAAATTACTTGATTTTTTTCTGAAAAGGACTTTTTTAGTACTTGTTCATTTTTATGCTAACAAAAGGTATTTACACCTGCTCATACCAGATAAGTGAGAAAAAACGAAATTTGTAATTGGCATCGATAATCTGTATTTTTCAGCATGCCTTTAGTAAATGATGATGAATAGCTCAATTGGCTGCTTAAAATTATATTAGTAGAAGTAATGTGACAAGAGACCGCTAACAATGCTTATTAATTGTCCCCAAGCTTAAGTGTATTGTTGCGTAGATTAAAAGTGAAAAGACCACCACCTGAGGCAAGCATCACTCTGAACAAATGACTGGGTTCATTTAAGTGATGGAAGCAGCCATAAAAAAGTCAAGCTTTTGTGCAGTAAGTAAGACCTTAAGGCTTGCAGTGGCTCTTGTATTTGAACCTGTGGTAGCAGTTTTCATATTGCTTTTCATTTGGCTACAGAACAAAGTGATGCTGTTATCTACAGGACACACAAACTGGCATTGGCTTCCAGTAACGCTCCTCTGAGCTGGCCGTTGGCAGGGTAAGGATGTAACAGGTCAATGTGCAGGCACAAGGAACTATCAACTTACACGTCTGTCCACATCTCTCCTGCTCGCAGGGAAGTGCCTCACGATGCTCTGCAGTTACAGGAGACCTTGGAAAAGGTTGAACCTTCTGCAGTCAGGTTTACCCCTACTCAAGGAAAGTGATAAATGATATATACATACATATATATATAGCTAATACCATGTTCAAAAAGAACAGTGGCAAATAATAATGACTACTCACAGCTGACTGCTGTCCAAGCCCTCTCAGCAGTGTGAGAGACAGTAATATTCCTAAGCATGGGTATGGCATGAGCAGAAGTGAGTGTGTTTTTCTGGTAAAAACAAATTATATAAAAATTGGTTCTTTAAAGTACTGCTCCCAGCCTACTTACATAATCTATTTGTCTAGGTCTTTCTTTGGGATTCAGATATTGCTTTTAATCCAATCACTGGTTCAGGAAATGAAGCATTGGATTATTCTGATGATGCAGATAGTGAAAAAAACTCACAATGAAAAATTAAGTAATTAAAATGTAGAATTGATCAGCATATTTAAATGCTGTCCTCTAAGTAGAATTTTTATATCCTTTCAAGGGTAAATTGGTATTCCTTTGAGAAATTAATGTAATTATGTCAATTCTCAGATAAGCTGAGAATATTGCTCAATCCATCTACGACAGCTGCCTTTTACTTCAATTTCAACTGTGGCGTGGCAGGCTTATAAAATTAGAGGCACTAAGGAACAGTCTTAGAGACAGAACAAGTCACATAACCCCAGGATGATAAAACTATTTTAGTGGTTTGTTTGAGGCCTGACTCAATTTTGTGAAATCAGTACATCAATTTTAAAAGTTTTAGGAAAGTATTGATCAGAATGCTGGTCTTAGTTAAACAAAGCATCCTTACAACACAGTACAACAGACATGAAATAACAAGACTATTACACAGAAATGCAAAATTTACAACAATTTTTGTAAGGACAAATAAAATGGTGTATGAGTCATGCTGTCCCAACATATCACTCCCTAAACATAGAAAACAAGAATTTCTTAAGAAAAAAAAATGCAAAACATCAGGATTATTTTTAACTTACCAGTGCTGGGAAATATAAAAACAATAAAAGTTCTAAGAAGCCATGTCATTTTTGAAAAAGGAACAGAAAAAGTCCACTGATATACCTTTTCTACCTCCCACATATAACCCAATCAAACAATTTTGTGTGGTAAATGCTATCTTCCTTTTCAGTGTAAAGATAAGGAAGACCTGGGATGTGAACCTGACACAGAAAGTAGTGAGAAGGTGCTAAATCAGAAAAAAAAGAGGAGAGAGAGAAGGAAGGCAAGGACCTCACATTTCATATAGAAATAGATGAACCACAAGTAGTGAACACTTTAGGTAAGGTAAAGATACTCTGGGTGAAATTCTGATTTCAAAGAAGAAATATAAATTCTTGGACTTTTAGTTGAAAATGGGATCAATAATTTGTAGTTGGAAGCTTATTAAATTAAATAATTCGAAGTTTTTGGAAATTTATTATATCCAGAGAATGACAATCCGTATGAAACAAACTAGTATGAGCCAAGTACCTTCAGTTAGCTTAAGACAAATGCACTAGGGCAAAAAAAGGGTAAAATAAAAGAAAAATTTGTAGCTTGACAGTGGAATTAATAGAAGGTACTGAAGTCATCTGAGGCTGTGGGTTACATAGCTATGGAAAGAGCACTGGTTTTTTGCATTCAAATTTTACTTGATTTGATTTCTGTTCTCTAAACGTAATCCTTAGCTGAGCTTATAGTATAGGACCAGTATTTATCTAAGGATTTTAACACTTATGTAAAAGAAACTTTCACTTGTGTGGACTTATTTTATGGACTGGGCAGAGAGATTTAGATTGGTGAGAAAGTAATTTCTTCTGGGATATGACACATAAAGCATCCTACACATATTTGTGGCTATAGGACTGAAAGGACCTCCTAAATAAATTTCTAGGTCATCCTGTTACTTTTACAGGCTTTGAAATAGGCTTAATGTAACTAAATCATGTCTGAAAGGTGTTTGTTAAACCTGTCTTAAAATCTCTGCAAGGTGTGGGTTGCAGTGTTTTGATATGTTACAAAATTAGCATAACAGCATATGTCAGAAATGCTTTCTCTGAAATCTCATTTAAATTGCACTTTTTATAAATTAAATCAACTTCCACTTGTTAAATTCCAGTTTGAAAACAATTGATTTCTGTTCTCTCTGTTACAAAGCTTTTAACGTGCATTCAAGAACACATATTAGAAGGATTTGAAGCATAAACCAGCTCCCATTGAAAGTCAAAGCAAGTTACTTGGAAATTAATAAGAGGAAATGAAAAAAGCCCTCAGAGTTGTGAATGATTTGGAGCAGGTGCTCTGACACTGGGAAATCGTTTTCTGGAGATCAGAGGAAGACCTGGTCTCCTCCAGTGCAGCACAGCCTGATTTCTTTCTCATTCTCATGGGCTGGAGGCAGTTGCCCTCAGGAAGTCAAGCCTGCCCTAAAATAAATCCACTTTGTGGACTAAGTAGGAACAAACATCTTAATTAATTGTCAGGAACAGTCTGTTTTAATTTATAGCCAAGATATTTTCAACTGACCACTCAAGAAAATTGGATGACTGGTACGGAGAAGTAATAGCAAGCATATTTGACATTTTCAGTCACTAAAGTGGGAATCACATAAAAGTTGTATCTGCACATATGCCTTCAATTCCAAACGGTTTCCAAAGGATCAATTGAAACCTTATTCTTCTAAAATCTATAAAAACTTGTGTTGTAATTAGTTTTAACACTCCTACAATTAGCAATAAGCAAGATCTCTCCACAATGAGTAGACAGTCACGTACAAATTAAATCACCTTGAAATGCATGGAACGTGTTATCTGCAGAAGAGGTTCCAGGACAATATTGTATTACAATTGAAAAGATAAAAAGCTATTAAGGAAATTCTGAAATGGCTACATTTTGTAAATTCACTCTACGGAGGGATATTTATAAGTTGTAAAAATCACAGCATCTTATATAACCACACCTGTTGATATACATGACTGATCAGAAAATAAAATCCTGAGCATTTGAATGTGGCCAAATTTGCCTCTGTATAAAGACAGAATCACAATCTGTATCATTTACCATTTTTTTTTAATTGCATATTTATCTGATTTGTTTAAACCCATGACTTACCCAGAAATCTTGCAGTAAAGATAATCTTTCTTCTATCTCTGCAAAGCTAATTAGGACCCAATCTCACTGCACCTTAAAAGTACCTTCATTATCTCAAGTCAATTAGTGGTTGATTTATCAATTACTTTTGTCACTGATGGTTCCAGAAACATTCTGCATTACAATGTGGCTCAATTTAATTACATCAGATTCTATCAGTACATGTTTTTAAAGCACTCAGCGTCTCTGGTAGTTAATAGCAATAAATGTATATGCAGGTTAAAACTGCAAAATATAAACTAACGCTTTCAAACCTTAACATGTGAAAGCAGAAGAGTATGATGAAATACACATTCTGATACTAACATAATTGAGTGTTACAGCTCTCACTTATTGCACTTTGATATCATTCACTCTTCTGGTACTCAACAGCTGTGTGTATTGATAGCTACAAAATATCTAAGGAAAGTGCATAACTAGAAAATCAAATTTTTGAAAAAAAATATTGATTGCAATATCATGAAGTTAAACTATACTAAACACTAAAAGGAAAATCCTTTTGTGGCATATAGAATTTATAAACATTACACATTCCTCTGATTAAAGATAAACTGTGCTTAGTTAAATTTCAGGCAGCCTGACTACTTATGAGAATATTGCTTCTTATTTCAATTTTATTTGGGGCTTTTTGTTCTTTTGGTTTGGTTTTGTTTCTTGTTTTGTTTTGGTTATTTTTTCCTTTTTTTTTTTTTTTCTTCTCTGAAACGTGAGCTCTGCAACACACAAAACTGCATTAGCTCACTGTAATTTCAGAAGAACCCCAGTAAGGTCTCACTGGATGCTGAAACGTGGCATTATTCAGTCTGTCCTTTCTGCAGAGATCATTTTAGTAGATTTCTCAAAGCAAGCTATGGTGGAAGATCGATCCTTTTGAGCCAATGCCTGTGTGTGTTGTTCCAGCCTTAGAGATTATTGCTAACAAGGTCCAGGTGAATCTGCTCAATGTTTTTTTACACCTGGATTTTAAGAAGTTGCAGAAGCTTTTCAGAGACTCAGCTTAGAAGTGAATGTTTAGAACTTTCTCATGGGATGATCTTCCCTTGTCTGAATTACAAATTGTAGTCATAGGTTTTAAATAAATATTTTCTTAATTATTTTATGCATGGGCTCCAAAAAAAGATCATCTTTGTAGCAATTCTTCATGAGCGAACATTGCATTAATTTCTTTTTATTTGAATGGATGATGTTTATGCTGGAATATACTGTTTAGACTTCTGGTATTTTATGCTTCCCAGCTAAAGCCCAGCTGTGATACTAATTCATCTCTTATTATTAAGATGTCCTGACACAGGCCTGGTTGTTGGGACATAAGAGGCGAATTTGACACCAACTCAGCTCCGATCTTATAGGAAGTCAGATAATTTCTTATCACTTCATCCCCAGCTCAGCACTTCCATATGGTTCTTTTATAAGCTAATCCACTTTCTTCTGAAGGACTGACTCCTCTATGTGACTTTTAATCATAAAAAAAATTAAGCCAGGTAGGAGGGAAAAAAAAATAGGGAAAGTGAAGGCAAGAAATCCATCTTCCTCTCCACAGCCTTCTGCTGTTAATATGTTTCCATAAACTGATTAATCATAAATTATTAATGTCAGCCTTGCTGAGATAGATAGAATGTATCTCCTTTATTGAAATCTGTCTCCCAGGCATTCTGCCAGTGGTTTTGACTGATAAGGCAATAGCATCTCTATTTGCATAATCATGCTGGTACCTGGCTGCATAGTTAACTCACTGTAGTGTTGACACAATGTCATATGATATATTTGTCCCTGGTGTAATCTTGATGGACCACAAACAGTACTTCTGGATGAGAAAATTATAAATAAGTCAGTGTAAAGTTATAATTTTGTTGTTGCTACTGTTTTAATGCATAGTTTTAATGTTATGCCACCTAGAAGAAATGAAGTTCATTTTAGTGTGCATGAAAGACTTGCAGAATGTGTTATGCTTAGAAAGTAGCCACAGAATAAAGTAAACACAGAAAATCAGACTTTTCTGGTTTTATCACATTAGGATATTGCAGCTTTTAACTTTTTTTTTTAACATTTATCATAGATGGAAGCACTTTAGTAACTCTGTTCGAATTCCTACCACCACCAAATCATTATTATTTGACTTCTATCTGAAGACAGTTACTTCATTTGCCTAAGTTTTCACACAAATGAAGATGTTCTGACAGTAGCCACTGAAGATAAATCCTTTCTATTGCTCATGTAGACAGGCTCTCTTACATTAGAAAGAGATTCTTAAAAATGAAACAGTACAGCCAGTCAGAACTAAGTAATATTTTTGGCGAGAAAGTGAGACTTATAGGAAAATTTTAAAAATCTATTAGGTAGCAGAAATTGTGACAAAAATGCTTGAAAATGTTAAGAATTACTCTGAATCAGTATATTTCTTGGCACCAACATTCTGAGATTTTATCTTTAGTAGTTCTTTTTCTCCAGAAAGATCATCAATAGCAGTGATATGTGAAATACCCTGGGATCTATAGCCCCAGTCTCCAAGTCTATTGAAGGGTTTTGAAAACCACATTATACTGAGTTGCCCAAATATTTTAGAAAAGTAGAGAGAAGTGGTACAAGATTTGAAGTTCTGCTACTGGTTCACAACACTTTCAAAAAGCAGCACTCAGACATTCTAGCACTAAATGGACGCAAAAAACATTTAAGTCTGCACCATTTTTATGTCTTTCCAGGCTATTATTTTTTACTGTGAAGACATGATATTTGGAGATAATATATTAAAAAATCATTTATTGCCTCAAAAAGGCAGAGTTACTAATGGGTATTAGCCTTTCTGTGAAAGATTAAAAGCAGCTTAACATATACACACACAGAGAAAGAGTTGCACATATGTTATTTACTCTTGTAAATAAATTTAATTTAGGAACATGCAACACATCTGAAGACATGTGCTGGGCTACTATAAATTCCATCCATTCCAATATTTTGTTGCTGTGATGGTTAAAGATTACATACAGAGGCCATATTGTTCCCCCAGAAACTATTTAAACACATATTAGTTCTTTCTCTGTTTTGTGTTAGCAATAATGAGGTAGGACTGCAGCTACTGAAAGGATGGAGAGGAAAAGTAAATGATTTTAAACAAGTAAGGCTTCCCACATACCTTATCAATTGATTTTTCTTCAGGCTTTTCTCTTTAAATAAGTATGTATAAATCTATTTCTGCATTCCAATTTTTATATATTGTGCATATATATGTGAAAAATTCTTTGTTTATAATATTTTTATTTAAACATACACTATTATTTTAATCTCAGGTGCTCAGAAAGTATCAGCTGCTCATGGAGCTGCTCATATCTCTTGGGGCTATAAAGCCTCTCATATGTGATATCTTGTCTTTTCAGCCTATAGCTACCAAGTTACACTCTTTTTTGAGAGTTTATTTTTTTAATATATAGGAAGGGTGACTGAAATTGGGAACGTGGGACCATTTGGGCTGAAGATTTTTACAGATCAAATACAAATAGGTAGAGAACTAAATGTTTTTCTTATGCTTCACATCAAAGATACCTAGAAAGATATTTTGTGTGTCAATTTGCCACTATAAGGTTATGTCGGCAAAATTGTTCTTTGTGGGAACTTGTTTGCTTTTCTGCAGAGATTTCTACCTAAATCTCAGTTAGAGTCATGATGCACATCTCTGTCCACTAGAAAGTGCTCTGACATTGGCTTCATTTCTGCAAGGGTTTTGCAGACTGAAAAAGCCATTATCAATTTGTGACACTTAGTGTTCATTGTTATAAAGGGTAAAATAAAAGAATTTGAAGTAATTTAACAGTTTAAGAACACCTTCAATGAAATTGATGGGCTTAAATATCAGATTTGAATAAATTATATTTCTGTCTTTTTATTGTCTGGAAAGATTATAGTAATTTCCAATATTTTGCAGCAATGTAAAGGGAAATGTAGACTTCTCCTGTCTGTGTCCAGAAGTGCTTTCAGTTCAATAGAGCTGGATAACTTTGCAGTTAATTCAGCCTAAATCCAACCGAATCTAAATCCCACTGAACAAAGCAGGACGTGTCCGATACCTAAGGCAGAAGAACCTGTGTGAAAAATGTGTAGTTTGAATGCAGTCGATACATACTGACACAACTAATTAGCAGGAAACATTCCAGCTTTACATGGGGGTCATAGCACTAGCTCCTCAAGCAAGTACAGAAGATGCTCAGGAAATGGGAAACTTTTGGATTGAGTGGGTTTTTTCAGCCTGAAGAAGCATACTCTGTAACTTCAGCACGTCAAAAGTATGTCTTAGCCGTCACCCTGGAACTAACAATGTGGTCAGAGTACTGTGTGCCATTCTGTTTTAATCAGATCCTTGCACAGCCCTAATGGAGTGATACACAAGATCAGAAACTGTGAATTCTAATACACGTTCATCTGGTTTTAAAAATCAGTGATTACTTGTGTGTAGTTTCATGCAGCTGTTCTATGATCATATATGTCATATAACAGACTAAAAATAAAGCTTCAAACCCACTTTTCTGTGACTTTACTGCAAGTAGCATGAAACACTGTTACTTTATGCTGAACAGAAATGAATGAGAAATGAATGACAGTTCTTATGAGGTTAATGCTATTTTACTTTTTGTTTAAAACTATTTTTTTATTACCAACGGTTTCAATTTGTAAATGATGAAACTTTAGGAAATCACACGAGTGTCAAAATCTGTTAAACACTCCTGATACTCCTCAATTTACTGAAATGTTGAGACAATGCCATATATTCTATGTGAACATGTTTTGAGTCAGAGTTAAAATGAAGGTTAGGGCCCTTAAGGAATGCTTCCTAGAACAAACTAAATCCCTCTAAAACATTTATTCTTACCACAGTCCACAAAATGACAACAGAAATGGTATACTGATTGAAAATTTTCCTTTAGGACATTTGGGTGTTTGGTGGGAAATGAGATATCATTTGTTTGCCAGTTCAAATGCAGAGGTAAGATAGCAGGGTGATAGGGTCATCAGAGAACGGACCGCAAAATTACTGGTTGAGAGATTACACGATACTGAGTTTTGGTTTATTCTACTTGCCAGTCTTGTTACAGCTGCATTTCAGAAACAGATTCACATGTTGCTGTTTTCTGTATTTGTGGCAATTTCTCATCACCAGACAGCCAGCAAGTAGGTGGGAATGAGAAACATTTAAAGAAATGGAATGGGTCATTGTGCTTGACATTACTGCTGTTTAAATGAAATTCTCAGGAAAGTGCACTAAGGCTGTAATAGGTTAATTTTCTACTCTGCATTGCAGTCGGCCGGTGATGGCTTAAGCTAAAACCTAGAAATGAGAAAGCCTCTGTACTACTCCCAGCTTTTCTGTGCAGCACGACTCCAAGCAAATAATGATAATTTCTGCTATGGACTTCAGCTTAAATAGCTGTTAAAAAATAAGATTTCAATTCTGTTTAAAGAGAATCTGAATAAAGATCAGACCATCACAGAAAATAAAAATGGGAAACACTTGTTTGTTTATTAGTCCATACCTAAAAATTGTAGAAAAGAAGTTGGGAAGTGGTCTTTAAAAAACAAAATGAAGCTAGCAGAAGTTCTTAGAGTCAAAACTGTTGATATTAAAATCCTTACTTTCAGCAAATGAGCTATTTATGCAAGAGAAAAATGTTATTTTTACACAGAATTTTGATTAAGAGTCTCAAATTTTCTTTGAAAACTGAAAGGTTATAAGCAAGCATGTATTCCTCAGAAACAGAAGATCAAAAGTTACTGAATATCATATTCACCTACGGTCATCCTATCTCAAAATAGATGCTGCAGAAGTCTCAAGACACCTTGAAAAATAAAACTATTGAGCAGGGTAATTTAGCAATATTTACATTTAAGGAATAAAATCAGACACTTATCTTGGTTCCTAAAAGAAACCAACATTTTTCAGTAATACTTTTTAAACAGTAGAGGATGTTAAAATAGAGAAAAGTATGCTTTGCATATCCGTTCTGTAGCTCTTTACCATGGATTGTTGACATTGGTTAAAATGGATAAAAAAAGAAAATATTTGTCTAAAAGGAATTGCCAAAAATCTACATTTCAAAAAAGTAAAGAGTTTAACCCATTGCTTTTCACCACTGAGTTCCTTGAAATTTCTTCTTCCAAATCAGGTACTATCTGTGATATACATGTAGAATCATAGAGTGGTGTGGCTTGGAAGCAACCTTAAAGACCAGTTAGTTCCATGGGCAGAGATGTCACCCACTAGATCGGGTCCCAAGGTTCCATCCAACCTGGCCTTGAACACTGCCAGGGGTGGGACATTCACCACTTCTCTGGGCAATTTCTCCAGTGCCTCATCACCTCCTAAGTAAAGAATTTCTTCCTAATATCTAACCCAAATCTCTCCTCTTTTAGTTTAAAACCCTTCCCCTTGTCCTATCACTATCTGCCCATGGTAAAAGTCACTCTTTTTTATAAACGCCCTTTAAGGACTAAAAGGCTGCAATGAGATTCCCCCGGCTCTTTTCTTCATGCTGAATAACTCCAGCTCTCTTGGCCTGTCTTCACAGGAAAAATGCTCCATCCCCCTGGTCGGTCATTTTTGTGGCCCATAATTTTATAGGATCAGAAAAAACATAGGTTCAAAGTATTTGCTGTTCCCTATCAGATTTGGGTTTTGGTAAAAGGAATAGTGCAATTACTCAGGACATAAGTAGTTAAATAGTAGTTATATAGTTGTACTTGTTAAAAAAGTAGTTAAAGGTCATAGAAATTCTATGAAGGCTGATGGGAACGTGTAGTTGCTCAATAGGATAAACAAAAAATACAACATACATGTATGCCATCAAAACTTCATGGAGGATTTTAAACTAATAAAAAGCTCTTTCATCAAACATGAAATGTTCACTTTAATCACTACAAATGCAATATTTGAGCAATATATTTGTCACAATATGAATCTATGCTATCCCTTTAAAAGGATCGCAATGCGTATAATGAGTCTGATTTTCAGCCTAGTTTTTAAAACATTTTTTTCAGAAAACAAAACAAAACAAAAAAAATCCAAATAAGCCATACAAAAATACAACATAAAAAAGCAGATGCCTATTCATATCACAATTAGTTTGAATCTCACTTTTAATGGGTACACTGAGCCACATCACATAATTTACTGAATTGATTACAAAATTACCCTCAGTGTACTTGTTCCTTTTTAGAAGGCTATTTTCAAAGTCAAAGTGAAAAGTGATTGGTTGCATTTACATATGATAAAACAAGGCATGGGCAGGGTGCATGCTGGGTCTAGTATCACATAATGCATAAAGATGAGATAGAATAATACAAACATTAAAATGTTCTTCGTGTTCTCCTTGGTGTGCTTTGACTATGGTCAACCACATATTTAGGCATTAAAATCCCATTATGAGACAAGAATTCAGAGTTTCAGCCATCACTTTCTTTAAACAAATCAGTAAAATATGACTAGGCTTGATGGCTGTGAGAAACTTTTTGGAGTTATATTCAAAGTTTATGAGCCATGCTGGCACTCCAGGAAGGGCAATGTTAGAGTCAAACGGTGACAAGATAAATGTGTAGTAGCAGATCATCTGTCTCAGCATCAAACTAAACAAGTTACATACTTGGCTATCATGTTAGAGGAAAAAAAAAGAGGGCTTTACACTGATGAATGCATTCCTTCAAACCACAGATTACCTATTGTCTCTAACACACTTATGAATCAAAATTCACTTTAGGTATACACTTTGTTCTTTTTGAGATTTCCTAACTGTCTCTTATACCTAAGGAAGATTTTCCAATATCTTTGGATTTTGCTTTTCTTGTTAGTTCTAACAGATTTTGCAAACTAAAGTGGCAGCTGCACTAAACTGAGAAAGAACAGTATATTTCAAATAAATATTTTATTTAAAACAATGCCTGGATTAAAAATTAAAACCCACTGTTAACATAATCCTATTTGTAGCAGGATTATTTTCAAGACAGAACAGTTGGTAGTTAATTTTTGTTTTCCTTTAATACTGAGTGCATAGGTCTTCATGGTACTGGTGTGTTTTCCTAAAGTGGCAGTGGCAAGGCAAAGCCCTCAGTCTTGAAGAAGTTTCTCCCAGTCTTTAGTAAAACATTGAGGTGGTAGAAATACTAGAGTTATTTGGTCCTTGAAGCTAAAAAAATGTGACCTAAGGAAAGAATCAGAACTAAAAAGGGAAGTTGTACTTGTACTTCTATTTCCTATTCTGTTAAAAGGGGTTTGTTAAAGATGGTACAACAGAGAAAAGTTCATTTTTTCTATTAAGTATCAATGTTTATATAAACAAAAGATGTATGGGGACACAGCCCTGATTTAATAATCAACTTTTGCATGGAAAACTCTCCCCTAGAAGCTAGTATGCTACAGGATGGACAGTAATCTCTTTTGATCAGGAGTTTCTCTCCAAACAAAGAGGCTTTTTCTTAAGGTATTTAAAGGGACCGATTTGAAACATCTTACAACCCAACCTAACAGAAATATCAGGACTACTCCTACTGCCTGGTAAGTCAGACAGTAACATACACAGTGCCCAGTAAGCTCTTAATTTCAAGCAATGCATTTTTCCCAGACATAATTTCAAGAAAGTTCTTTTCCAGTTTAATACCTGCAGGAAAACATTGACAACCAATCATGGTAACCTGCAGGTTTGACTAACCAAACAAAGACAAGAACCTGCAAGTTTGACTTAAAATAAATTATACAAATAGCACATTTTTTATGTACACCCTTACCCCGTTTTTAGGCTGCAAAGCCATATTGTTAACCATGTACACCTATTAATTAAGCAAAGAGTTCAGTTGTGATTGTGTAAATCTCTTCTGTTCAAGTTTGGCAACCTTTCAGTAAAATACAGGAAGCTGTATATACAACTATGCATACATAGTATGAAAGAAAGTTCTGCCTTTAAGCTATGGTGAGCCCCTTTATGCACACTGATATTCATGTAGCACATTGCAAGGGTGTTGTTAGAAGACAACACACAGGGAGGAATATATATCTGCAGTGAAAAATATTTTCTGTCACTTTCAGTGATGAAAATTACTAAAGTTTTACTTTTGTCTCAAATTTTCACTTTAAATTACCGGGTAAGTTAGATTACACACTAATATTCTATATTCTACTTTTATACTGAGAAAGAATAGAGACAACTCTTTACCTAATGTTATTCAATATTGAAACTCCGAATTTTCTTTCAATATTACTGCACTGAGTTGATATTTCTGTAATCAGTTGTACTGCTTGCATTATTGCAAAGATTTTTGTCTTTTGCTTTTGTGTAGGAAAGAAGAATATAGCAGTCTTCCAGTTCCTGAAGAGACCTACAAGAAAGCTGGAGATGGACTTTTTACAAAGGCATACAGTGGTAGGAAGAGGAGGAATGGCTTTAAAATGAAAGAGGTTAGGCTTTGATTAGGTATTAGAAAGAAATTCCTTACTGTGAGGGTGGTGAGGCACTGGTACAAATTGCCTGAAGAAGTTGTGGGTGCCCCGTGCCTGGGAGTGCCCAAAGCCAGGCTGTGGTATTGAACTTTGAGCAAGCTGGTCTAGAGGTGGCATCCCTGCCTATATCCTGGGGGTTGCAACTAGATAATATATGAGATATCTTCCAAAAAACCTTATTCTATGAGTCTGTTTTGAGGCCATAAAATATGCTATTCTCCCATCAATCCTGTGTGAGTGTTTTTTGAAATGTAAAGGATTAATATATTTTCTGAGACAGGGTAATTAGCAGGGGTAATATACTGAACAGGTATAAAATGACAAGAACTTTCAATATATGGATGAAATTACTTCAAAAAACATTATAGGGAAAATGCTAAAAAAAATATAAAACCCCAGCAGATCATGATACGGAATGCAATAAGAAGAGCAGAGATACCTGGATTGTCTGATAAAAATTGTGTACCCAATACAGAGAAAGGTGGCTTGGATAATACATACAGTATTTTTTCACAAATATAGTGTAGTGATGGGAATAATAACAGGACTAGCAGTGTTCAGTGCTGTGCATTCTGTGCACTGGTCACCGTGAATGGAAATGGGGGGTTTGATAAATTGTTCTGCGTGTTGACAGCTGAGGAAACACCTTTAGGTTGCTTTAGTGCATCAGTGTGTGAAGTTATGCCTTTTTAGCAACTCAGAATTAATGTTTGCTCGGGATGGGTTCAGTTTCATTCCTCTGCAATACGGGACACAGAACTTTTAATGTTCTCTGTCACTTTACGGTGTTAATAAAGCTATTTTTGTATTAGCCCTCTCACTGTGCGCTCTCTCTCTCTATCTTTTAACACCTAACAGCCTCTATATTTTATTGAAGTTGGTGTATTTCTGACGTAGCATATACCAATTTCTACAAAATTTCTTTACCTCAAAAGAGCTTCAGTTTGATCTACTCACTCATATTAGGCACAGCAACTTCCTTGGAGAAAACTGTCTTTCTGTTAAAAAACCAAAGATTCTAAACCCCTGCAATGCTGCTTGTTAGAGGTGAAGTTTGAGGTTTTTTCTCTATTGTTCTCAGAGCTGTTGCAGAACATCTAGACTTCTAAAAAAGCATCTTTATGGGATCTCACTTGGTGCAATAAAATTATGTCAGAAGAATATTTTGGGAAAAATTGTTTCTAAAGACACGGACAGTGTCTTTTCCGTTATTCCTATTGAGATTTATATACTACTGAGGAAGGACTCTTTCATCTACAGAGGCACTACTTGTCCTGAGTTTACCTCAGAAGTAAAATTGTGATTTTATAACATCTATTTCCTCCTGACATTTTCAAGAGAGATTTCTTCTTTCTAATGGTTTGTATGTTTGACAAGAAATGAAAAGTGTCTTTATTAGCGGCGTATAACAATTCTATTTAAATAGCTCCTGCATATGTCACTTTGAGGACAAAAAGTTTTCATGCATGCATTCTACCCGAACTTCATCTAAAATAGCAAAAAAAGAAAAAAAAAGTTAAACTCTTGGAAAGCACAGATACCATTAATAAGCTGAGTGGAAACCTGATGCATTCCTGGTTTAGTTAAATCTCTATGATAGATTTACTTGATCGTATTTATACTTACAACAAATGGAAAATAAGAATTATCAAACTGAAAATGGGTTTTCAGGACATAAAAAATCCAGAGCAAGCAAGTATTACTGAGGCAGATATAGAGATCTGACAGAGAAGAACCTGGGAACTACTTTTTCTTTTGAAAGAGGAGCAGCCTGTGACTTTATTTTCTTAAAATTACTTACTTCCTAGGTACTTTTAAATATGAATAGGGAACAACTGAAGGAAAATTCAGATTATGGAATGGTTAGGTGGCAATCTAATTTTTAGATATGTTTTTATTCTGCATTTTTAAAGTCTTCTTGTATTCTAAAGAACGAGAACATGCTCTTGGAAAGAAAAGAGCAACAAAGGGATGCAGAAGTTTACTCTTCTAAAGATTCTCTTCTCTGAGATTCCATTTTTATTTCAAATAATTCTTTATTAAGATACCCTTTCTAAACCTGTCTTAGTCCCTGCTCTATTTAAAGGCTGTGGGTATGAAGACAGAATGAAGAGAGATCTATTCTGATGTCTTTAAAGATGTTTTAGAAACAGACCTTTCACACAAATCTTTTCTGATTTGACACGGTTACTATGTAAAGCTATTTAATACAGCAAAGAACCATTCTTCTGTAATATTCATTATGTGTAGGAAAACATCTAATCATATGTTGCTCCATTGTGTAAATCAAAAATGCTGAATTTCTGCTTTTTCCAGTCCTAGCAGGATGAACAAAAGACAGGTGCGTTGAGGAACCTTTTTAAATGTGAAGTATAGAGTGCAAATTCTTTAAGCAGAAAAACATATACATTGAACAAATCAGGTACAAAATACATACTTAAACAACTTTGAATTAGATTTTCCATCTAGCAGATGAGAAACTGATGTAAGGCTGAATGCAGCAGCTGCTTGTGAGCTAGTTGTTTCTTTTTCTTGATTTTTTTTATTGTTGTTGTGTTTGCATTGTTTGCATCTAAAAATCTGATACTGCCCTTTTCATCTGATCAATATTAAATCTACATCTGAGATGAATACTGATTAGAAAAGTAATCAGAGTGAAGAGACACTGTAATGAATGGTCTGCTCCAGGGATTCTCAGCATTTTAAATTAACTATTTACTTTACCTTTTCAACCATGCAGTGTCCTACATTGGCTTTCATTTAAAATAGAACAGTCTAGCTGAACTTTTGCTTCCTTTTACTACCACCATTCTTCGTATTCTCCTAATTTGCTTTTTTCTGTCTTGCACACATAAAAATATTCATTTTTTTGCAGATCAGAAATCAATGTCTCACTGATCATATTGTGAGAAACACTGCTCTAGATGTACTAACCAGGGAGAGTATCTAGCTGATACTTACAAGAGAACCACAACAGCAGTTCTGTAATCTCCATAAGTACAAGAAGTTCAGTTAAAATCTCCAGAAAGACTCCTACAAAATGTAAGTATTCTAAAGCGTTACATTTCTTCTGAGGATTAGGGTGTATTCTACTAATTTTCAGATGCTTCTCTAAAGAAGTTTCTTGTATTCTAAATATTTTATTGCCCCACACCTAATAAATGGTTAAGCCCTAAAAATTCAGCCTGGGCATAATCTATAAAGGTCAAAATGAAGAGAAGACACAGTACTAGTGGAGCAATTCCCTCTTAGCTGTCTAGTAACACCTCAGTATAAAGAAGTGTATCAAGAAGCCCAGCAATTTTGGACAATCTATGGTAGATGGAAATGCAGATGAGAATGGAAAGTAATCTCTCAGTCACTATACACCGGCTTTGAAGGCAGTCACTAGGAATATCATTATATTGGCAAATTTTGAGACCTGTCTTATTTACTATGGACTTTCAGGACTGTAATGTGTGATTTACAAACTAACTGCAGATGCAAAAGAGACATATACAGAACACTACAGAAAAATCTGCAAAAAATGAGATCTGTTTGGTGAGGGAAAATTTTTACATCTGATATAAGATTTTTGTCTTCTATGTTCAATAAATATTTTGAATGGATTATCATACAAACATCCCTTGATCAGGCAAGGAAATAGCTCGCAACTTTTCATCCCTAGACGACCTTTTCACATTTGCAGGTGTCCTCATTCTAGAAGTGGAAAAAGTTTGCTCGCTGACACTCTTTGCGAGAATATAGTGAATGAAAGCTGAACAGAAGCTGCAAGTCCTAGCTTCTTACACGCACATTCTTAAATATTTCACAAAAAATCCCTGAAAATGTAGATTTGTTTACTTCTAATAGCCTATCGAATCCTAAGTTATCATCATGCTATTCTTCTATTGAAATGCCAAAGCTAATTTTAATTTCTCTTTTAGTAACATTTCTGGACTGATTTGTTAGCAATTATCTTGCAGTTCTATACCTTGGAGTTCTGGGGGCACTGCAGTGGGGTGAGTACTGAAACTACATTTAAAAATCTGGTGTAAAGGTAATTAAAAAAAAAACCAAAACAAAATCTCTCTAAATACCATTAATACTCTACTGACTAGTATTTTGCATCTCTATTTTTTTAGACATCATATCTTCTTTCTCATCTGAATAACCCCAACAGTTCGTAGGGATTTTAGGCTGGAAGCACAATCAATAACAGCAGAGAGTTAATTAAGATTAAAAGATACAGTGGAGATTTAGATTTATACGAATGACAAACATGGTAGGCATAATTCTAAAGAAACCTCAGCCAAAAACTGAATTTTCCCTCCCTTAGTTAAGTTGCTTCTTGTGCCTCACTGCTTCATGTCAGAGAAACTTTTGTTACTGATCAGAGGACACATTCTGCACAGGTTGTTGGAAACAAAAATCCACAGTGCACTGTGTGCACAACTCACAATCTGTTGCACTACTTTTCACACATATATTAACACATTCCACCTTTCAAACCATGGGGTAAGGGAAAACTTTTTCACATTTTTTCTTTATCTGTCTAAATGTGGTCATAAATCTTTCCTTTACGAATTTGATTCTTTAAAGGATGAAAATCTATATACATAGTAAATTTATAGCAATAGAAGCATGAATTTGATTAGGGATTTAAAAACATGAAAATATTTAAAATTATCGTTGAAACCTTCACATTCATAGTTACAAGGGGAGAAGGGTCATTACCTATTCTGGTGTGAAAAATACTGGACTAGAGAAAGCAGTTTTAAAAATTTTTTGAAACAGCTAAAACTGATAAGGAAAGAACATGCTGAAATTAAAAAATAGACATCATTCTACCTGAAGCATTGTTAACTGTAAATTCTCATTAACTATTTGCTTTTGAACATACAGAAGATCTTTAACAAGAAAGTTTAACTATAGAGATCTAAGTTTTCCCAGTATGAGTAATAGAAAGCTAGGGAAAGACTGAGGAAACACTTATCCACCCAAAGAGGAAAGGCAGTCAACATTATAAGAAAAACAAAACCCCAAAGGAAACAAATATCAAAACCACAAGTTATCCTGATCTTTAAAGAGCCTTTACTTTAAACATACTGAGATCATTAAGTTGTCCCCAAAATATCTGAAAAAATATCATGCAGAGATGTTTTTTTCCAAGGAAAATGTTCTTAGGGATTGAGATGACCCGATCTCCCTCTCAACAAGTTTACCCTTGTCTGTGCTCAGCACATTAAAGCCTTTATGAGCTTGTTAAAGATGCAGTGACCCATCCAGGGTTCTCATTTAGGAAGCATTTCAAAAAGCTCCATATAAAACATTACGTGTCTATGTTGTCTTTTTAAACCATTTAACTGAGATTGAGATGCTCTGTGAGTACATAAGCCTTTGAAAGACCAGAAAAATCACCATTTTAGATCAGAATCAAATAGAAGGGGCAAATGGCTTTCTTGATGCCTTCTTCAGGGACAATACTTTACTTAACCTGTCATAATGGAAGCTTTGCTGTACACATTTTCTTATAATCCAGATAAATAGATAGAATAATTTTAGATTTTTGGTTTAGTTTGGTTTGGTTTTGTTTTTTTTGTTTTTCCAATAGGTGGTATAGCACATGGAGTAATGTCTTCTAATATTTTACAATGTAGATTTTCCATCTAGAGAGTCTTATTTTTCTTCATTGTCTTATGAACCTAGATGAAGCTATAATTCTGGCAGGTAATATTACTTAAGATTTGCAGGAGTCCTAAAAGACATTTTTGGTATCTCAGTATGTGAAAAAAACCTAGACCTAAACAGAGCTTCTCTGTTAATGACTATCTTTCATGTAATGCTTGTTCTGACCTTTGATTTTATGGTGATAAACATTTAATATTATGTCTGTACTGGTTACATTGTTTTCATTTTCAAGCTGTAAAATGGATGAAATGAAATAAGCTAATATAGGACTCAGAAAATAATAATAATAAAAAAATCAAACATTTTAAGACATACCTAATATTTTTTAACTGGTTTTTGTACATTTGTGATTTCCCTGTTCTCAATTGACACTAAAAGCTCAAGCAGCCAATAACATGTCACAAGCTAATGTCCTATTGAAGTGGCAAAGTTAAACGTCCAAATTGGACAAACACTGAAACACTGAATTTTGTACAGCAGTGATGTGTTTAAAAGAGAAAGGTAATAATAAAAATTTTCTATTTCTTGCTTTTAAAAAAGGCTGGGATCCCTTGACAAATACTCTGTAATCCTGCGCTTCAGAGCATCACTGTGTAGAGCATCACAAGAGCAGGAGCTCAATTCCGATCTGACTTTGATGAACACGTGGGCATTTAGTGATGGTTAAAGACAATCTTCTCTGTCTGTGCTTAACATCAAGAGATGACTGAGCAACCCTCAGTCTGTCCAGCAGAAGGCAGGAAACACATCTCACAAATGACCATTGCTGACCATTCTTTAGCATCCTCAGTTTTTTTATCTTCTCACATCCCTCAGTGGTCATACATTTCCTGTCTTTGTCATTTTTAGCCATAAGGTTACCCAAAAAGCCTTAACTCTGTTGTGTATCTTCATGAGTGCAATCTGTGATCTCATGCTTTCATTTTGTTTAAGACATAAAATAAATAACAATAATATGCACTTCACCTATTGAAAGTGTCTTTCATATATCAGCTACTTGAAATCAGTGATAATTTTACTTCTATAGTACTTTCTGTAAATGTCAGAATATTAGCCAAAAAGATGGGTTGAGCAAGTTATTTAGCAGACCAAGGAAACCCTTTCTCTGAAAAAAAAAAAAATCTTTTATAAGTTGTTCACACTCTAAAGATCCTTTGCAACAAATAAATGTAGTAAGATTATTCAAAACAGATTAAAATTTTAAATCTTTCTTTTTCATATAAAACATTTCAGAGCTATGTATTGGAAATGCAGGTTTAATTAAGATTCAGAACAGGAGATGAAATTTGAAATGTGAGAGCACATTAGTATTTTAGTTTGGAGATGAAATGTGCTTTTGAAGAGAATCTCCAATCAACTCCATTTCGTAGGATCACAGAATGGGTTGGGTTAGAAGGGACCTTAAAGATATCTGTTTCTAACGCCCTGTCCTGGGCAGGGATGCCACTCATTAGACCAGATTGCTCAGGGCCCCATCAAGCCTGGCCTTGAACACTTCCACCCACAATCTCTCTGAGTAACATTTACCATGCTCCAATTCACACAATGGAGAAATCTTGGAGTGCTTGAACAGGATTTCATTCAGGAAAAAGTGAACTGAAAAATGCTGTCCCAGAGCATATGAATTTTGTTCCAAGTGCTAAGGGGCATTCAGGGTCTATGTTCATCTCATAGCAACATGAATACCTCATTTTATATCTGAAGAGAACACATGATGCTGCAGTTGTAACAGTTTAATAAAAACAGAGATAAAAGTATATCGCATCCTAGTAATTGCAAGAGGACTCCAGATACTACTGCAAAACCTTTCCTCTTACTGCAAACCTTTGCAGTTCTCTCTCATACCTATGTACCATTTGGTGATTGAAAAGAGACTTGAAAATCAGTATTCATCTTCGAATTTATGGGATTAAAGTGTTCCAGAAGCAATATGGTCACATTGTCCTGGCTGTGGTTTGGGGCTCCATGAATATCTGGGAAGTTTCCGCGTTCTTTCCAGGATGCTTTGACCTGTACACTTAATAGTTCCCCACCTCTCGTACATCACTGCACAGTTGTCTAGGCTAAAATATCAGATAAATAGTAGGAAGTCATGCTCAACCCTAGGTGATGTCTAATACTTTCTGGACAGCCTGGACAGATGACAGAACTTGAAAATACATCAGATGTTTAGATGGACTAATTGCAGTCCACAGGTGGTACAAAAATTTCAGTTGGATGAGGAAAGAGGGTGAGCTGCAAGATAATTTTAGCGATGAATGACAGATCCACAGTATGACAAAAGAAGGATGACTGAAATAGCTGTAACCTTGGGAAGGTACTGCAGAAAAGAGATAGGAATACCTGCAAAGAAGACACAGGCACCATCTGCAGTCTATACAAACACAGCTTCACTGGGGACATGAACCAATTTTTCAGTCTCAGAAAATAAGTATGTTTATTGGGAACATAGCACAAAGTTGTTCTGTCTGGGTTTCTTACACCAGGTTAAAGAAGTTTAACCCTGTCCTGGTTTCAGCTGATGTGGAGTTTCAGCTGGTACAGTGACATGTTTTGGATTTGGTATGACAATAATGTTGACAACAAAACAATGATTTTAGTGTTGCTAAGTTGTACTTACCCCAAGTCAAGGATGTTTCAGTTTCCCATGCTCTGCCAGTGAGGAGGTGTGCAAGAAATTGGGCAGGAACACGGCCAGGAGAGCTGTCCCAAACTGGCCAAAGGGATATTCCACAGCACAGAATGTCATGCTCAGTATATAAACTGGAGGGAGTTATTTTTCCCGGATTTAATTCTTCTCTGTCTCTCCTTTCCACCATTGTTATTATTATTACTATCATCGTCATTATCATAATCATTATTAACATTGTCTTTATTATTATCTCTATTAATATCTTTATTATCTTTATTTCAACTATTAAACTGTTCTTATCTCAATCCATACATTTTACCTTTAGGGGAGGTTGAGGATGGGGTGGAGAGTAAGGGAGTGACTTCATGGTACTGGGGTTAAGTAACAACAAATCTGCACTTTTGGGCACTGAAAGGCTGAATTGGGTGTTTTTACAGACAGAAATGACCCACTACAGATAGAGAGATACTGTTTTATGAAATGTAGTACCTGTAATTAAAGAGTAATCCTTAACTTGCAAACAAGGAGATTTACAGTCAAAGGAAAGCCATCTGGGATTCCAAAGTGCTTTCTGCTCAAAATAGATAAATTGTAAAAGGGAAATCTGAAAGAGAAATCAATGGCTTAGTAGACATCTATCATAAAAATAACTTTAAAGAACACACTGAAAAAGACACATTCTCTTGCCTGAAGGCAAGATTAATTATGCCTGTGTAATTCCTGCTTAATAATTATCTGAACTCTTCTTAAAAGTCTCCAACAATTGAGACTTCATAAATGGCGGCTCCACAGTCTCACCAGAAAAATTCTCTTCAATATCTTAGTAGTTTCTTTTGTGGGAATTATTTAAGTGTTCTCTTTTAACCAGGTCTCTTTCATTATAACTTAAGCCACTTTCCTCCCACCCTTCTCTCTGTCAGCTATATTTTATATTTTTGGAAAACACGTCCTCTTTCAATCTTTCCATGTAGGCCACATTTTCTAGTTCTATAAGTATTTTATATTATTTCTAATCTAATATCTGTAATCTTGCAGAATCAAGACAAGATATTTCAATTTTGAGAATCACTAGTATGTTGTATAGAAAAGCTGCCTCATTTATGTGACCATTTTCCTACTTGTTACTGAAATTTTAAAGCTTACAAATGAGGTGAAAGCAAAATGTTTATCAGGATCAAGTATCACACTTGAATAATAAGTATAGCAGTACTGGTTATCTTCTGCTAAAAGAAAGAGACTTTTGCTCTTGCTTCATTTGAGGAGTATGGCTAAAAGTTTTGTATTCTATTTGACACAGTAGTTTTTGATTCCATGTGGTGACAGAGGCTTACGTCCCTGCTTATCTGCTTCTGGATTCTTGCCCTAGGAGGCCAAAGTCTCTTTCTCCTTTGTTCATGAATGCGCAGTGCTCATTCCCTTCCAGATGCTATCAGCACCCAAGCATATGAAGCCTTACTTTGCGTGTGCAAATTAAAGTCTTTTTTGTTAGGAGAAAATTTTTCTGTTTTTTTCCTTGCATATTATTTCACTTAAAATGACCCCTTATTTTGTATGTAGTTCTACATCACACTTTCCTATTTCACATACAATGATTAGCATCAAAATTTAAACCCAAACTACAAAAGTAGCTTTGCTGTATCTTTCCTTTTTCATATTAAACATAAGAAATGTTGATTCTTACAGTAAAAACAAATGCTATTTAATCTTAGGATTAAATGAACAAGCTAGATTTAGGAAGAGATCATTCCTACTCTTATAGGGAAACTAAAAGTACAGAGGACACTGGCTGACAATATATAGGCAGCAAAGAAACAAGAGCTTTGGTAGGAGAAAGTCTCTATTTTGAAAGGAAGTAGTATTGTGTTGATAGCATGAAAACAGACTGGAAGGTTTAAGAACAGATGAAAACTGCCAAAAATGCTTTAGATGATTTCCATGGAAACGGGAGAGGCTAACACAAAAAGCTGCTCTACAAACAGCAAAGTCCAGGAACTGAGCTGCATTCTGGAGGCATAGTGAAGAGGACGGATAAAGGACTTAAACCATAGGAATCTTCAGACCCCCCACACAGGCATAATTTATTTTCTTGAGATCATCTCAGTATATGGAAGAAACTGGAATGCTACCAATCTGAAATAAACACCAAAGAAGCTTGTAGGCAAGCTTAGGAAAGCCCACCAATTCTGTCAAGCATTAGGCATCGCTGCATTATAACACTGCATCATTAGAACATTGCTTTAGCACTTCTCTTTCATGTGTAATCATATTTAAAACATAGATATTCCTGAAGGCTCAGATTTGTAATATTTTGGACAAGATGCCAATGTTGTAAGAATACACTGTGTAAAATAGCAGTCCATCATTCTTGCAAGTAATAAATCCAGAAATTATAGCAATATTCTGTAGATATCAATGACATTTTTTCCATGTTATTACTGAGGACTTCTGACATTGCCCTGGCATAGAGACAGGCTACTCCCAGTCTAAGCTGGACACGTGTGCAACGGGAATCACTGAAATGAGTGAAAGCTTTGCCTGTTGCAACGTGCCTGGCTGTGTTTTCTCTACAATGTGCCACTGCCACTTCTCTTATGTAGCTTTGGTGATGTTTTCTACTCCTAATAATAGACAGTAAAGTTAAGAATCCAAGCAATTTATGCTGGGAAGAAAATAACTATTGAATTGGTTCCAGTAATCTCATTATATTTTCCACCGTACATCTGTTACAAGGCAA
The DNA here is from genome assembly GCA_013397935.1 of Dasyornis broadbenti. Taxonomy (NCBI): domain Eukaryota; kingdom Metazoa; phylum Chordata; class Aves; order Passeriformes; family Dasyornithidae; genus Dasyornis; species Dasyornis broadbenti. The sequence continues at coordinate 507,910 of VZRN01005828.1, read as the reverse complement.
AAATCTTGTGACAAACACAGAGAGGCAGATTTTCACCTAGCAGGAATGCTGCTTGGCAACAGTTTTGAAGAAAACATTTCAGTTTTAAATTGCTNAAGTCTCTATTTTGAAAGGAAGTAGTATATTTTTGGTCTTTCTGAGATAAAATATAAAATTTTAAGTGTTAATTCCAATTAATTTGAAATTAAATTTTAAAATGAATTATAGTTATACAAATTATAGTTATAAAATTATATGAATTATAGTATAACAAATAAAGCTTATTTTTAAAAAAAGCATGCAATATTAATCTGAGTTATTTCAGGAATGAGAGAATAATGCTGCCCATCCCACTAGCTCTTCCCTTTATTTTTAAAATGAGTTTGCTGATTTTTGGAAATACTTTATACATCTTTATTAATAACCCTCCATTGTAGTAAATAGACTACTTTTATACTTTCAAAAATGTCCTTGACTTCGCTGTCAAAAGTTCTGTAGGTCAAAATTAGCCAGTCTTACTGATGTTCATCTTAGTTCTATTTTGCTGACTTAGGACTTTATATCAAACGTGGAATTTTCTGATCTAGAAATTTAGTAATTAACCTCTCCAGATAAATCTATTATGACAGAAAATTCAAGACATACTGCAATTGCTCCAATTCAGTACTATGATTATACATATTCCCTGTGAACACCAGAATCATTACTGTTCTCTGTGTCTGATGTTTGGAATGTTAAGTTTCCAAATAATTTAGTCAATCTCAGCCAAGGCCAAGAATAATTCAAGGTCTGTATGAAATGGAATTTCTCAGAAGCTATAGCCTTTAAACAAAATATTCAGTCTGAAACTTTTGGCTGTTGTGTGTTTTTTCATATGCAGATGAGAGGCAGCTAATTCTCTTTTTCTGCAATATCATGTCAAAAAATGTGCAGCACTATTGAGAGGTAACAGGATTCAGCTGAGCTGATCTAGTTTAAGTAATAATTTCACTGTGAAGGGAGGTGGATCAGATTGGATTGCCTTCCAACCAATTTTTCTGTGATTTTTTTATCAACTGAACCTCTGATGTGCCAGTTGCTTGTTTCTAATGTATTGCAAGCTGCAGAAATCTAGTCTGGTTTCCTTCCTATCACGCAGTCAGTATCCTGTTTCACTGCAGAAATTGGATACCATGTTTGTGTCTTTACATTTGTAAGACTTTGTATTTTCAGACCATGGATGTTCTGCTCCATAATCTCTCAGTAGGGTGATCTCAGATTCTGAATCTCTTATATGAATAAAAATTCTCCTGATTTGCATGCCCTAAATGTCCTTCCTGGATAAGTTAAAACCCCATATTATAGTAACCTGTTGATTTTTGCCAAACCTCTTTGCTGTCACTAATGTTTGTTATGCAGTCAATGAATAATAGCACTGTCAAGGATTATGAATTATGATGTAAAGCCTCAACTTGTCACAGAAAAGCAGGGCTTGCATTGCCACATACTCTTACATTTTTCATGAATTGCATGTATATTAGTTTATTTTTACCAGAAAGTCTCAATTTCTACCAGAGTAAGAAACAGAACACAACAGAAAACTAAGTAAATCACATTTTCTCACAGCTCCTTTCTTGTCTAAGGGTTCCCCTTTACTATTTCATTATGCATGAGACAACCTTTTCTTTCAATATTTCCTTATTTTTTTAAGTTCCTTCAGTAGAGATTTGTTGTCTGTATTTGTTATACCTAACATAGAAGATAAAAATATCTTTTTTTCTAGAAACATTCGACTTTTGACTATACAGCAAGGAGCACAGACTGTCTGGGGGTTTTATGGTTTGTTTTTGGTGCTGTTTTTACCAGTATTCATTATGTTAGAGTACAGAAGCAGCAAGTTCATAATTCTTCCTAACTATGAATTGAAACAGGCCCTGTTGGAGAAGGAAACTATCTGTCGTAAATGATACCTTAAGATCTTTTCACTTGGCACTGAATCAGCTCATGCCAAAGAAGAAGAGGGGAAGGTCTCTCAATCTGAAGAGTCTGGATGTCTTAGAGAGAAAATTCCTCTTTATTTCCGTATTGAGTTCTGTCCAGTATCTTTAGCCTCTTCAAAGCAAACAGCTACATTAACTTTTGAATGAGTACATGGAGGTGGGGCATCAGAATGCCAAAGCTCAAACACTCGTGTAGGACTGGATAACAATAGATTAATATTTAAGTAGCTAAGCTTTGAGATATTTCTGTATATAAGAAAGTTGCTAGTGATTACTAAAACTTTTTAAATAAAAATAATTTTTTAAAAAAGACTTGCAACTTATTTTTTTAAGCTGAAAGAATGGCCATTGGTTTTAAGAGTTAATCACTACAGCAGTTGATAACTTTCTAAACTAAGTACATATTTGTGTTCTCAAATGAAGAAATTTTGAAAAGCATTGGATTAAGCCATCCATATTTTTATGGTACATGTACTTTTTAAAATTGCTTGGGAAAAGTGGTATAAAGAATTATTTTGTGCTGAAATAAATGGCCACCTTTAGCGTTCAAGAATCACTGTTTCTTGTCACTATATCAATTTACTTCGTTTAATATGGGAACGACAAGCCTTTCAAAACAAATAGGAAAGCATGTCCCATACTTATTTTAACTTCTAGAACTTTCCAGTCCTGAAAAACATTTCAAAATAATTAATCTATATTCTTTTGGTTTAGATGGCTCAAGGCCTGTGAACGATAAATGCCATAGCAAAATCAGAGAGTAAATCTTCTGACTCTCCAGCTATGCTTCTGTTATCGCAGAGAAATGTCATGGAGCCACTCTTGGTGGAGCCTTATGAGAGGAGTAACTCCTTGTCTCAGCAGTTGCATTTCTACAGCAATAGATTTAGGTCTGTGTAGGAGCAGGTCAAGATGTATTTATTATATCGTGACCTTTTGGATGAGCTTACGCTGATCCCTAAGCCACTCAGGTAGCTTATCTTCAAACAGAAGGTATACAGAGACAGACATGAAAAAACAGAATTGAAAGAGCCATCTGAAGTAGCTTCTGTCAAATGTTAGCCAAAAATATATCTATAACTGCAGCTACAGATCAGTATTTGTGAATAGAAGTCAGCTTTCTGTTTTAAAACCTACAGTGTATGTGAACTATACATAGTCAAGAACTTTTCTCTTTATTTTTTTTTAATACAGGATTTTACAAGTGTCTGACCTTACTAATACAAAGGTATTGAAAGTTTCTGTACTAGAAATCTAAAAATGTATTCAGAGAACAGCACTAGGCATAGAATAACATGACACATTAACATTTTTTTCTTTTTTTTCAACAGTAAACACTTGTCAGATAGCAGTAAAAGAGTAAGAAAATAAAGTCAGTTTGCTTAGGGCAGAAGAAACCGAGGTGTTTGGTAATCTTCTCTCTTCCAGGTTGTCTACCGCAATTATATATATTTTTGTAACTCTTGTGAACTTGCTTTCTACAAATTCTGAAATATCTGCAGGTTTGTATGTAGATGAGGCAGATGACCTTTTGAGAGTTAGAAAAGCCTGCATAAAAAATCCTGTTTGTTCTTGCCTTTATCTTAAGTATAAAAGCCATCAAGACAAATAATAATAAATCATATTAAACAAGTCTGTTCTTCATGTAAAATATTCTTTATGAAAAGAATGAAATTTAGGAAAAAGAAAGAGGAGCACCATGACACGATGTGAGGTTTAAAAAAAAAAGATTAAATAGTTTTGGAAATAATAGACACTGTTTGAGTGGAGAATGTTAACAATTATATTGTTTGATAAATAAAATAACAGAATACAGTGGAGATTTTATATTATTTACTTTCTCCTTGTGTTTGGTTGGAACCTTAAATTTAAAGACACAATGAACAAAAACTCTCTTTTTACTCCTTTTCACCCTGGATATTATAAACTCCCAGCAGCATATTTTACTTCAGCTCTCTTTCTGAATGTCTTAGTCTAAACAATTGCTCTTTGCAAAGCGGCTGATCTCGTCTTTGACCACCTTTACGGATGTTGTATGAATCTTTTCTGTTTCTCCATGAGATCAGATAACCAATACTGCACATCTTGTCCAAATTGTGGGCACACTAAGGATTTATGGTGTCCTAATGTTATTGTCTGCATTTATCATCTTTCCTAATATTTTCCACATTTGAGTTGCTTACTGGCCTCTACTGATCACCAAACGAACATTTTCTTAGCATTATATGTTACAGCTCCTAGAAATATATTTTACAGCTCCTAGATTTCATTGTGTTGAAAAAAAAAAAAAAAACCCAAAAGCTTTGCTTTTATTATTAGATCTCTGTTAATTATTTAGTATTAAATATATGAATTTCACATACAGTTTTAGACCTTAGCCACTCATTCTTGTTTGGACCTCCTGAAGTTCTTTCAGGGACCTGTATTTTGAATATAGATTATGCAAGTGTCTCCATACAACACAGCTGAAGCTTTTCAAGCAGAAAATTCTGCCTATTCTACCAAATTTTAATATAATTGATCCTAACTCTTATGTAATTATCATAGACATTTTCCTGTCTGCAGCACTGCACAATCCTGACATGAAAAATACAATATAAGAAATCTGAATAAGGCTGGGGTGTCCACTGGTGATAGAACAGGCTATGACCAGGTGACAGAAGTCCTGTTTTAACTGGGGACTTTTTACAAAGTAGGAAAAGAAGGAGAAGTAGGAAAAATTTATTAGATAAGAGGTCAGTTTTACTCTCCCACATGTTTTTTTTTTCCACACAGACTATTCCAGATATTCAAACCGAGGAAAAAAAGTAGAATCTATGCACTTAAAGAGAGTGCCCTAATTTCCTATTTAAACAAAGCCAACTTGGGAATAGAATAGAGTACACCAAAGAATATTAAATTACATTGAGGAAAGAAAACATAATTTCACAACTGAAATTGGAACATAAAGGTGAGCAGAAATGCACTTTTCAAATACAGATGCCAAGGCAATGTGAAGGTAACTGCCATATTGTCGTTTATGTTTGTTATTTTGTCTGTCTTTGAAAATGCTCTCTTCACAGTATACCACTACTTTTCCTATAATGTCCTGCAAGGAAGGTGTGTTAACACCTTCTTGAATAACTAATTGAGAATCATGAATCTGCACTAGAGAGAAAAGATCTGCTACATTTGCATTGTTTCAGTGTAAATTATTACACCTGTGCTGGCCAAATGTTAAAGTTTCAGTTGTGAATTCTGTTCATAATCACCATAAATCAACAGTGCTGTCAACTAGTTAATCATAGCCTTCAAAAACACCATTCTAGTACAATCCTCAAATACCATCAATGTCTGTGTATTCAGATGACAAAGACAACTATGGCAAAAATCTTCCACAGCGGGTGTGTTTTCTGCTTTAATTTGTGTTGGGTTCTGTATTCTCCTACTTCTTAATGAATGTGGTAATCCTCTCAAGGCAAAGCTGATGAATTTGCTGAAGTCTGAGGTCTTTTTCTGTATAAATGATAGAGTTTAATGCTATTATACTACAGAAGAAAATTTAAATGAGCAAACCAGGTTTCCTATTGAAACATCCTATCTGAATGAAATGAAGCTGCTAGGAGACACTAGTTGATTTCTGAGGCAGCTAAAAGAAGCTCTTTGCTGAAGAAACTTCAGCTTAAGAAAAGGTTCTGTATTCCTAGTACTTTCAAGATAGACATCTGGAAGTAAAATCCATGTTTCATCCATAGTATTTGAAAATTAGGCTTCAGATATTAAATGTTACTAGAAAAAAAAACCACAATGTGCAACTGTAAACAGCAAACTGCAACTATATGCATGTTTTTCATCTTTGACCTAAGAGTCTGTGGACTAATGAAGGTATCCTTTTTTATATAGAAGAGTTCTTGAATAAACTGAAACAGGCAGGGATGAGATGTTGGTGTGATCACGCAGAGTCAAATACACAACACTTTATAAAACATGGACAAAGGTAGGAGAATTTCAGGGTAGCATAACTATGATAGGCATCCTGTCAGCAATACAGAGAAAACTACTTCCATGTTTGCTGTCCTCACATACACTCAAAGAAAGTAAAATTGCTTTCATGTTGGAGTTTCGAGGGTGGGTATTTGCTGCTGACAGCTCAAAACAAGGCCTGAAACACGGACTTGCACAAGAAGCATCTTTACAGCCTGAAAAGGCCAAGATAACTCTCTTCAGTGATCAGCAGTGAAACCCATTTGACACCCTATATATTTTAATATAACTACAAACTGCAGTGGAATAGAAGATGAGGAACGAAATGCGCAAATATAAAAAGCGCCTACAAGTTTTGGACATCTGGAGAATGAAGCATATATCCTTCAGCACGAGATAAAACTATCTGATGCAATTATAATTTCAGCATTATTGTACTGTGGCAAACTTGACAACTGAAAGTCTACGATAACAAGAAGCCTAATGAAGCATCTGCAAAACAGTCTCGGAATCACTGACGTTATCAGAGAAGTAGTGACAAAATGTGAGAGAGCACTGGAAAAATATATGCTGCTTCCAAACTTAGGAGATGATAACTTAAAATGAGCTTGCAGAGCTTTATGCTCGTATGTGAATCAATCCTCCAAGAAGTCAGGGAGAGGGCAGCTGGAAAACAGAAGGAAGAGTCTGAGACAACTTTACATTGTGGTCCTGCGTGGTTCTGGGGACTGGCTGGTAGAACTTGCTTCTACTCACACTGAAAGGATACACAAGACAAACCAGTATTCTGTAATACATGGGATGATCCATGACTATGATAATATGTTTTGTCAGTCATCTCAATTTTAATTCATAGGTATGCATCAACTTGGGAGGATTTAAAGCAATAGGCAGAGCTAAAGGGACAAAAACAGCCAGCTTGCTTCAGAGAAGGCATTTTCAGAATTATTCCTTTGCAAAATCATAGTTGTTACAGTGTTGAATGAAGTTTGCAAAGGATTAATTATAAAGGATTACATCATTGTATGTGCAAAATGCAAGGGTCTAATAATCTTAATAGCAAACTTACCTTGTCTATGAAAGAGTTCATGTTACAGATCTGGAATCAGAAGTGAGTATTCAGTATCTTGTTCAAAAATGTTAGTTTAAAATCGTAATGTATATTGACTTTTCTGACATAGACACCATTGTTGTGCATTTGTGCTAAGCACAAATGCACCATTTGGTTGTATTGCAAGATAATGAGACACACATATGCTTAATTTATGCTTTATTTGCATATAGTGTGACTTAATCAGCCAATCACTGTAGTTCCCATCTGCAGGAGCTTCTGAATACAAGTGGATTTTTCAGTTAAATTTAAAATCAAGTATCTTTGTTCTCTGTTTTAAATTAAATAAGCTCATGTTTCTCCTTTTTTTGTGTTTAGATTGTTGCAAGTCCTTGCTGAGATAAAGGGGATACCATATATATTATTAATATAGAAGGAAGTTCTAAAGTTGATAGCACTTTAATATGCAGCTTGAAAACTGATCTCATTTCTGAGATAGATTTATACCATTAACAGCTTCCTAAGGAGTCCATTTTTATTCAAATAAAATGAAATTCCTTTTTTAGGTGAGGTTTTTCTCCCTCTATGTAACTATATTGTGTACAATAATGCACTTTCTGGAAATGTGTCCAACTGCAGGCTTTGTATCAATAACTTGAAATACAAAATAGTGAGTAGATAACCTAAAACGTTAAGATTAGTCTTTATTCAAATCTGTAACACAAATTCCAAGATGAATAAAATATTTCTGGGTAAAATATACCCAACATGAGAATGGAATTAGCTGTTATCCTTAAAAGTCGTCAGTGTTTTAGGCCAATGAAAATCCACATAATCATGGATGGCATAAACAGTAAGAGACCATTCTGAGCTTGAATTACTGAACTGAGCACTGAGCAGATGTAAGAGTAGAAGAAAATCTTTCCTATCTGACATAGTTAAAATAAAGTAATAGGTCATGGAAAGAAGTAGATGTTTCCATTTTAGAGTAAGTATGGGGTATAATTTTCTTGCATACAAACCAGAAAAGATTATATACAAAATTAGAAAAAGTCTAAACAAGTGAAAACGAAAATCATTGGATCACTGGGATTTTAAGTTCAACTAAACTATCCTTAAGTGATAACTTAAGTAGTCAAGGATACTCCACAAAATTTCAGAAGTACTTACAAGGATATTGTACAAAATTTCAGAAGTATTTACAAGGATATCAAAATTATTACGTGTACCACTAAGATAGAGGATAATTGAAATAAGATTCTTGAAATTAAGGTTAGAGCAGAAAGTGAATAGCAGAACAAGTGGCAAAGCTTGTCTGGGTGAAAAATGCTCACCTTCATCAGCTGGGTCTTACAATCTTTTGATTTCAGAAAGTAGAGTATCCACACCTCCTCAGGTTCTCAACCAATACCTTTAATTTAGCAGCTAATATGTCTCTATACAGGGAAACAGCAGAGTGAATGGCAAAAGTGGATCCTAATGCAAGAAATAACTACTGGTTAAGCATTGTAGAATTACGTGTTTTAAAACAGAGTACTCAACTAAATGACACAGTGATTTATCTCTCCCTGTATTTGTTTCCGCTGCAAAGAAAATTACAAATAATTGTTATAATCACGTATTCACACAGTATATTTATTAGCTGTGTCTGTTTGCAACTTTCTGACTAACTTATCTGGACCTAGACTAAACAGGGCAGCTTCATGCAGTCGCCTCCCTGTTATCCATCCTAAGAGATCAAGGACATAAAGCAAAGAATTCAGCTTTTTCAAGAACAGAATAGGCTCCCTTCCTGCAGTAGCTATTTGGTGAGCTGTAAAGCAGCGCAAATCTACTGGTATCTGGCAAAAATATTTGTTTGTGGTTTTGTTTTTTTTTTTACTTCATGGGTTTGGTTTTTGCTTGGTTAAGGCTTTTTTTTTTGTTTTGGTTTTTGTGGGGAGATTGTTTGTTTGTTGGTTGTTTTCATCAAGGACCTAATATTTCTTAAAAAAGACACCACTTGCTATGAATTATCAAACACTGATATCTTCCCTTTATTTTTTATCCCTTGCTCACCTTTCTTTTCCTTTAAATGTATATGAGAGCTTTTTAATGGGTTTTTTAGTAAGTACCTGATGTTATACACAGATTTGTGTTATCAAAAGACAATCCTGAAATTACTTAAAAAAAGGTTAATGAAGCAATCTGGCCATAAAGCATCTGGTGAAGAGGCAGTAGACAAATATATGGTATAATCACAAAAAGCAAAACAAGAAAATATCCTTACATCTGAGTTGTGGAAGTATAGTAAAAGAATAATGCATTAGTTTTGTATTTTGCATTGCCATGACTAAAACACAAAACACTACATATCTGGAAGAATAAAATGATACCACCACTGTTAACTCAAAGACTTCTTAATTAGAAGTCATGGGAATCTACATTTTTGCTGTTGTTAGAAAAATTAAATTAAAAGGCATGATTTTGAATAACTCTTACCTTGTTTTCTCTGACTATGGAAGAGCCAAATGCAATTAGACACACAGGTATAGGGAAAAAGGAGAAAGAATTCAAAGCTCTCAAATCAGCTCTCTGCCACTAGAGGCGGCAGGGAAGTTCCCCTCCAGACACTTTACCGTCTTTGTAGCCCTCCTTTATATCCTTCTTATACTGTGGTGCCCAGAACTACACCCAGGACTCAAGGTAAGGCAGCTCCAGCGCAGAGCAGAGTGGGACAATCACTGTCTACCGGTCAGAAATCTTAACTGTTCAACAAATACTAATTCTTTTGTGGCAATGGGCTTCAGACAGTCAAAAATCATTGTTGATATAAAGAACTTATGGACAGTGAGGTGATAAGAGTTTATAATGCAGCACTATAAACCCTATACAAACAAATGTAAAGAAAAACATATAAAGAACTATTTCCATACTTTTCCCCTTTTCAAACTTTTGATATGCAAAATTCCATTAAAAATAGCTATTTCATGAAAAAAATATGCTGTTTTCTGTACTGAGTTATGATACAGTTTATGCTAGAACTTTTTATCTGCGAGGATTTATCTAATATAGAAGAAAAAAGATTACAATCAATGAGCAATTCTGAAGCAATTATGATGTAAAAAACGACAAAGTATGTACATGTGTAAATACAATACTTTTATGTTCATTAACGTTTTGTAAAGTGATGGAATATGCCAAAAATTGAATAATTCACTTGAAAAATCTATTTACTGCCATAAATTACTCATACATCACCTACTTATTTCTCACAACTATTCATCAGGTGAATGAGCTTTAAAGATTAATCAGTAATTTTACATGAACAGTTAGTACAATCTAAGTTCTGCTGTGAGAAATGGGGGGTAATATTAAGCCCTGAGGTTTTCATTACACAATTATTGTAGTTTGATTGCACTCATAGTTTTACTCCACAAGGATAGAAGGTCAAGAGTTATAACATGTAAATCTCTATTCAAAGAATTGATGAAGTTTAATAGTATAGATCTTATATGTGTTATGTTAAGTACTGCCCAACAATAGAATTTCATTTATAGACAACACCGAATATATTTACACAATGAAGTAACATGACAGCTTGATGCCAAATTCATAAGTAGGATGGATGAATTGTGAAATATATCACACATTTAATATAATAGCATTTAATTGTCTATTGAAATTATACAGTCAGATTTTAAAATTTATTTGTAGCTGTCTGCAATGCCTCTTGTTAAGTGGAAGAAATTTATCCTGAGCAGTATTTCCCCTTTTTACAACACCACTGTACTGAGAATTGCTATGTTTGTTCCATTTTCCATTCCCTAACCAGCTTTTTCCTCATCTTGTTTTTGTGCAAAACATTTTTCTTCCTTAACCTTGTACTTGTTCTTATTAAATTCTGTTCTGCTTTTTCCAGACATTTTCCCAATTTCATTAGTGTACTTTTGATTCTAATCCTGTACAAGAGTCTTAGAATTCTTAATAGCTTAATACCATTCACATCTGTACGAAATAGAGGTCATCCTTTCTCTGTATTCCATCATACAGACCATCAGTGAAATTACTGAATGGAAAGCAATCCATAACCATCTGCAAAACTTAACTAAAATATCCGTCTGTTTTGATAACTTCTCTCCTGTCCTGTATTATGACAAGCTTTTCAAGAACTACAATGATGAAGAGCTCTTAAATAATTGTATCACTGTGTTGACACTCTACCTAAGATTTATAGATGACATCTTTATTATCTCGATTGGAAATTTGGACTCTCTTATTGATTTTTACCACAAATTCAATAATAACCATTCTCCATCAAACTGTCACTGCAACACTCGTGCACCAGCACCATTTCCCTACAGCAACATCAGCAGAGTAACCTGCAAGCGTGATAAATGGAAAACTAAAGGCCAGCACATATACAGGCTCCTCAAAAGCCTTTATATACAGAAGATCACTCGTAGTGCTCACCTTAGCAATAAAGAAGATTTATATACATCAGAATTTCTCGTGTAGAAAAGAATTTCAGAAAGAGATTTGAAACACCATGTGAAGAAATGTTTAAGTAGATGACACCTCCACCCATCACCAAATGTGTATCTTCTGTCACAGCCCTTCCTCTCTCAGAAGCTATACAAAGTGTCATTAAATAACTACAAGTTGTAATACAAGAAACTTGCTCTTCAAGCAGCCCTGCAGCCTCACTAAATTGATTTTGAAAGGAAACTCCTCGTGCTCTCAAGCACTCTAAATGAATGTAGGTTTTCCTTGAATAAAGAATAGAAAGTGTATTAACCTCTACCGTACTACAATAAATATTCTTAACTGCAGAACAATTAGCACCATACAAATCTTACAGTTGCAGACTTCATCCTGTGCAACATTCCCTTATGGCAAACGTGGAGGTGAAATTAAGCACCTTTTCCATGCAAGAATAATAACTCACACAGAATATATGCATAAGACCACACACTTTTAATAAAGCAACATATCCTATGAAATTCACATTCCGTCATATTTTTAGACTTGAACACAAAGAGGAACCTATTAAATTACTGAGAAAGAAGATCGTGCAAACTAAGTGACTAATTAATTTCTATAGTTTTTTTTTTTTTATATACCTAAAAAAAATTGGAGTTTGGTAAATTATAGTCTTCCTATCCTCTCCTAACCTTTCTATTTTGCATTATATAAACTGTTGTCTACTTTCCCTTGCATAATTTAATTAATAAGTCCCTACTTTTCTCCCCAATTGTTTGCTCCCTACATACCAAACGTCTTTATTCCAGAGACTTACTCTGAAATAGGAGTCAAAACTCAGCAATTTTTTAAAATTTTGTGTTTAGAAATCTGTTTCTTCTGTTTCAGGCCTAAACCATGTATGTTTGCTGAAAAGGTTATCTAATATTCTAACTATATCAATTGGCCTAAAAAGAGATACCAACTTCATTTACAGACACAGAATCAATTAGGCTGGAAAAGATCTCTGATACCATCAAGTCCAACCTATGACTGAGCACCACCTTGTCAACTAAGCCACGGCACTGAGCTCCACATGCAGGCTTTTCTAAAACACCTCCTGGGATGGTGACTCAACCACCTCATTGGGCAGTCCATTCCAATGTTTAATCACTCTTTCTGTGAAGAAATTCCTCTGAAATAGAGAGTAGATCCAGAAAAAGTGCTTTGAGACTTTCTTTATAGTCTGAGATATTTGATACAGATGAAGTGAAGAGGGGTTGAGAGCATTTAGAATATGTTAGAAAGCGTACAGAATCTCATGAGATGTTTTCTACAATTTATGGTATGCTTTACTATACCAGACACGTATACCAATATGGCAGTGCATCTCAACAGTTAAAGGAATGATTAGGTAGTATTTTGCAACAGCATTCCCTAGAGCTCTATTGTATGAGGTGGAAGTCAAATTGCACTGAAAACTCTTAAGGGCATGAGAGAGTGACTGAACCCATTCAGCTACACTGTAGAAGGAAATGCAGCTCCTGTACTCAGAATTTGAGTGGTACATGAAAGAGAAAGCAGTTTTACTGAAACACTTATTTCAGAAGAAAATTCATTTGAGCTAAGGACTGAAAAAAAATTGCTTGACATCGATGGAGTAAGTCTGGAGATAAAGACAAATTGAGCAGAGATGGCAGTGAGGATCAATGACTTTGTAAATATCTGGTTTTACTGTGCTGGAGAAAGAGTTATCAGGTATCTTTCAGATTCTATCAGCTGAAGAGGTATAGATATTTCTGGAAATAAGCCACATGTACATTTCTCTCCCTGATATAATTCCTTGCCTTAACTACAGGTTTTTTTATTCTTGAAACCAGGTATTTAATTCTCTTTTCCTTGTTCTCAAAGGAAGATGTTAGTGGCTTTTGCAAGGAACACTACCTCAGATATGAGTTATAACCTACACTTCCCCAATTACACTTGAAAGTCCCCTTTCTGAAGCTTTAATTTAAGCTCTGCATCTTGTGGGGCACAGGTACTGCATTTAATCCTATCCAATTCTCAAATATTCACTAGTTGCAAGTATGCAGCAAGTGGATGTCAGCAATACTGTGAGTATTCTTCTAGGTTTTGTGTGTCAGATTCAATTTGTTTCACACAAATAGACTCTTAATTTCTTTGTATCCAGCTTTTATAAATCAGTCTTCTGGATTCTCTGTCCTGGGAATCTGTCTGACAGAGTACTGTGCATTATGTGAATTTTTCTGGTGAAGCAACAAAAATGCTACTGCATCTTTGGACTGAGCTTTTAACCTTTTTTCCATAATAGCCTTCTCTAGTACAACACCAGAATCTTAATGTGAAATCTGCATACATATCTTCTCATGTTTTCAGAAACTAAGCTTTTGAAATATGCTGATGCCCATTTGAACAGTGTTTGTGTCCTAGCTGAACAGAATACAGTCTTGTTCCAGCCTTAAGAAGAGATGCTGCATGCTTTCACCTCTGCTGCCTTTCCAAACAATTCCACCTTCTTTCTGTTTTTATTTCAAGGTTTTCTTGACAAGTGAGCACAGAAATGAAGAGATAAAGCATGACTGACTCAATTTGTCTCAGGCCCATAGCCTACAGTCACATTGAAAAGATTAATGCACTACAATAAATCACCTCCTGGGCATCCAAATCCAACACGGGGGCATCTTTTCAATTTTTATCTTCTTTTTTTTT
>VZRN01005828.1:341256-488580 GCA_013397935.1 Dasyornis broadbenti | reverse complement strand
AAAAAAAAAAGTCTCTGGGAAATATTTGAATACCTATGGTCGATTCTGTACAATATCAAAACTTACTTATTCACCCTCTGCCTCAAGCTATGTTTCAGTAGAAGAACATAGTATCAAATGTAAAAGGAACACTGGAGAGCTCGCAACTGATGAAAGAGACTGTATTAAATACACCATAGCATCATGATGAACAGTTATGTCTCTAGAGGTTCATTATTAGTCTAAAAGTCAAGAATTCTATAGCAAATGCAAATATAGTTGTCTATGAAGGGGAAAATACAAAGACTAAGGACTACATTATGGGTGAAGAATACAGAAATACAAAAGCAATAAAAAATAGAGCAAAAGAGTATTTTTTTCCATCCATGTTAGTTAAGGGGTATCTAACAAACAATACGAAGCAAAATGAACAATTGTAGCCTTTAAATAGTTGTATAGTTAGAAAAATTAATTTTAAGTGAAAATAAAAACAGATTAGGAAAGAAATTCTGAAAATTTTAGATAAATTATGCATACATATATTGGTATAGCTTTCAAAAATACATGTTTAGTATTGTCAACAGTCTTTCTTAAGTGGTCTGTGAACCATTATTATCCTTCTGCAAAAACTCCCAAGTTTCAAGAGACAGGATTGTCAGCATGGACATATATAAAATTTTGAAAAAAATGTTAGAAACTCTAAATTTATCAGCATACCTTCAGGTCTGAAAAAAAAAAAATACTAAAACAAATCATCAGGTACCTCACTTAAACATGGTCAGTATCAAGTCATCATTGTTTCATCAGGAACAGCAGCGCACAAATTCTCTGACGTCTCATGATATGTTGAGCATTCATTAAAATTTTTCCAAGGTCAGGGAAAAAGTAATACCTTTCCCGGATGGATTCACTAGTATCTCTGGATGTGTTGAATTTTCAGTCTTTATCTTATAAAAGGCACTTTTCATTTACCTGGCTGCTACTTCCCTGCAGTGCATAGGGATTTAATTATATTTGAGACTTCTATCCCTCTGGTCAATGTCAAATTTGGTTGAAAAGAGGTTATTAATCAGGGAGAACAGACACACACAGTGTGATTGCAGAAGCCTAATTTCCTCGGGAAATTAAGCTAAAAAGTAAGTGAAAAAGATTTCTCAAGGACAAGTCCCATCTGATTTTTGACATTTATAAGACATTTTTCTAAGTGAAGCGTAGAAACATGGCTAGGTGAAATAAGGTATTTGCAGCTGTCTAGAAATCCAGATTGAAGTTGCAGCTGGTAACTCAGAAAAGCATTTCAAGAGAAATCTATTACAATTTTGTCCCTAGTCAAGCTCTTATTTATTATCAGTGTGTTTGTACCAAAGAAAAGAAGGCTGCAAATATAATCCCTTTGGTCAAGTGGGGTCACCTGTCCTGGATGTGTCTCATCCTAAACTCCCACGCACACAGAACTTCCATGCCAGCATGGCAACATGGAAAGCAGAAAAGGCCTTAGCTCTGTGTGAGCCCTGCTCAGCAATAACAAAGGTGTGTCTATATTATCAACCCTGTGTTCAGCACAAACCCAAAACACAGCCCCATCCCAGCCACTGTGAAGGAAATGACCTCTTCCCCAGTCAAAACCAGCACAGTTGAAAAGACAGCTTAAGTTATGAGTGGTTTTGTCCCAGGGAAAAGGTAAATTTAGTTCATGGATGTATCAAGTTTAAGATGCCTAAAGGACTTACTTTCCATACTCACTTCTAAAGAAGTCTCAGTGGGTATAAAATCTTCAAATTTTTCTATCACACTGACATAAATAAAATAGCGTTGGAAAAGCGATAAAACATGCACACAAGAAGCTTCCCCATACACAGAATGGTGGTGGTGATGACAGTAATATTCTATATACTATACTACTCTCTATATAAAAAATAGCAGTAAAACAAAACCTAGAAACAACACACACACCCTCCCCACAGCCAAAAAAACTCCAAGCAAACAAAAAAACCCTAACCAAATAAACCTTGAAAGAGATTTAGATGACACATTATGAAAAAGTTTGTTACCTGAAATTACTTAATAATGGGTCAACCAGAGAAATTTAAACAAAATACATTAGAATTTAGGAACCTTTTCAAAAAAGAGTAATCATATTCCAGCATCTGTGGCATGGTGATTTATCCAGATAATCTTCCTATTCCTTCTATCTAGGAATTTATGGCACTATACAAAAGCGAATGGTACTTTAGCTGTCAGTTAAAAGTTACAAGTAATAAATTCTTTGCAACTGTTGCATGTTAGACTGCCAGATGTTAATTCGTCAGGGAATGCTACAACTTGCATGGTAACTAACCCAGATAGCTCCTATTAAAATGTGATGTGTTGAACATTTTGATGTTTAAACAAGTACATGGTGCATTTTCCAGTCTAATTTGGTTCTAAGATGTGCATCAGAGATTTCTTTGTTGTGGCTAAAAATGCCAGCATTAGCTGTTCCACCGGCATTTGCTATACATCTATCCTACATATAAAATCATTATATGTAGTATCAAATAGCATTTACTTCATATCCCATATATTCATATTCTTCATATCCTTCTTATTCTCATATCTGAGAATGCGATGCTTTCCAAATACCATGTGACTTCAATTCTCTTGTCAGCTTATATAATTATTATATTATTTTCTGTGAAAAGAGTTGGCTGCTGAAGAAACCAAAGACAAAAATGGAGTAACCAAAACAGGTTCTTTCCCTATTTTCCCTTTAACACCTTTCTCATATGTATGTCTTTTCCTATAGATTTCATGTTGAAATAATTATGACAGGAACATCTAAAGTATAAGTTGAATCATGTTCTATTAGTGTATGGAGATTTATTTTCATGATATTATTTAACCCTTTCTACCACTGTAAGACTCTAAGTCACAACTGCTTGCATTATTACTTGTCTCTCCATATGTGCCATCATTAATCAGATATGGTTGATTCTTTACCTTTAGCTAAAGTTTTGCATTTAAAAACATTTATTTACAACAGTCAGCATCAATGTCTTGCACGCCTGTCAATACCCATCAAGCACTGCATTTAATAAAAAGTTAACTGGGATCCAGATAACATTCCATTCAAATGAAATCTAAGCCAGTTTCATTGTGTTTTTAATGCTATAAACCAATTGTGCATTGCCTAAGGTTCTTTGCCTTGATATCCAAAATAAAGGTGAAAAAAAACTCCTCCTCATCTCTCAGTGTCCCCAATACAGTTACATAATTGTAGTGTTAAGAGAAATAGATTGCACTTTCCACACTAGATTGTATATAAGAATTCTCTCAGTTTGGCTTGTTAGCTAGAGAATTCAATGTATTTATGACTGTTAGATCAACATTGTGAGACTCATCAGAAAAACAAGAAAAACCCAAACAACGTTCATAATGAAAAAAAAAAAAAAAAAGCACTGCACACTTTGATCTGAAAACTAGACTGTCCAACATAGGAGTAAAGAATAAACCAGAAGCAATGCAACTGATGTTTACTGACATTTACGATTTTATGTAACTTTGAATCCTAAGCTTTATGATTGTTAATGTTCAAATTAATGCTTCAGAATGAAAAGTGACTACTCCAAGTTTCAAGAAAATCCATTTATCCGAAAGTCACAAGATCATTTGGCAAGAAGAGTGTTTCGATTTTCTAAAGCTCTAGGTAAATTTGCTACAGACATCTGACAAAAGAATGAATGCGATGGAGCAGAGTTCTACAGTGACTCATCCAAATATTTTTAAGAATGGTTTAGTAGGTCTTTGTTTGGGAAATTTAAGTTTTGATGTGTGCAGCTCACAACAAATGCAAGCCATAATTACAGCAGTAGGAGGTTGATTTAGGATATTTAGGAATATATTTATTCGATGGGCAAGCATTCAAGTCTAGTAATATTTACAGGGAAATACTGTTATTCTTACAACATATACTTAGATCTTAATTATTATAGGATTTCATTTTAATTCAGTAACAATAAAAGCATTAGACAGCATCTGAAAGAACAACCTTAGGTTTACCCATTACAGAAATTAATTTACGCCTCAAAGAACACCTTAATAAAAGGGCATTATAAACAGCAGAAAATATTTGAAAGGCTAAAAATATGTGGAACTAAGAAATCTGCAATGTTGTCTCCAAACTTCGTATGCATTCTTCATTTGAATTAAGAGATGAAGAAGAGAAAACAATCATTACTGGAAAAAACAAGGACAAGGAGGAGAAAGTCATCATGATTACACAGATGCACATCAGATAACACCCACTGTCCAGTAAGACATTGACCAGAAGTGTCCCTTTACTCTGAGTTTGCAGCACTAGTGTACAGCCCAGCAAGCAATTCAATTTTGTTACACATTTAGAACAAAATACTGTGAGGGAGAGTAGCTAACCAAAACTAGGTTGTAGAGACATCCAGCACAGTGATTTTCCATTATCCAATCAGTATGAATCCAAATGGACAGGCCAAGGTAAGATTGTTTTTCGGAGCACATAAAATCCACTTTGTAGTCTCCCTGATTAATTAGTCTTGATAGCTGCCCTCGACGTTACATATTGCCTTTTACTTAAAAGGAGTGAGACTCTTGAAGATTATTTCCTATACGAGTTATTTAACCAGGTTCAATCCTGGATTTGATGTTCATACTTAATTTTAGCAGGTTTTGAAGAAGTCATGTGATTACAGAGTGAGACATCAAAAATGCCTTTTTGATTTAACAATGATTATATTCACAATTCATTTGCAGCACAATTTATGTGTTCTTTTAAATAATATCAGGTAGCAGGACCTCTTCACACACAACTGTAGAACACTGGGACTGAAGGTAAAAATGATGTGTTATTTCTACCAAATATTTGAATTTTACTTGAAGTTTATATAAGTACACACCCCCTCCAATGAATCAAGAAGAAGATTACCTGCTTTTACACGAGCACACTTGCAGCTCCTTTGTTACTCATGCATTAGTTATACCACCATTTTATTGACATGTACTGTAGCATTCATATCCATCCTTTCAATCTTACCACATGCAATAGTGGTAGTATCAACTAATTTTGAAATAAGAAAGGTTCCAAACTTGTGTTGCCAAGTCTTTTTAACTTAAACTTTTTCTGCTCAAATTCTAATCACTGAAAGAGCTGAACAAACCAATTTAAGAATTATTTATTGCATGTCTCAATTATCAAATACCTCAAATGCATTCTCAATTATCAAAATCATTCCTAATCAAAGGAGACAAATCTATTTCCTTGCTGAAGTCATGCCAAAGGTGGTATGACAAAGCTTTCCAGTAATCCGTAAATCAGTATTTTCTTTCAGTTCAACTTACGCTGCTAATTTGATTGAACAGAAATTTCAGACAATAGATATTTAGCACAAGTTGTTAACTGGAAGAAGCCCAAAAAGACCTCCTACTCTTCTCTTATTCTGAGTGTGTAGTGGAGAATTTAATTTTGTAACTTACAACTTGGAATAATTGCTATATCCTCTAGAAAAGATTTGTGAAATGTTCATAATAAGAATTTGTATCTTATTTTAGTTTCCAATTCAAAGAAATATTCCATCACTGACAGCCAGGCAGATAAGTGGTGCTACAAGACTTTATTCTGGTTTTCCTTGTGTTATGCAAAGACTTATAATAAATATGTATTTTTCCCTTTTGCAAAATGATCCTAACAGTTTTAAATATTGTTTTTTCCCTAAAAAAAGCCCTCTAAGCACATGTAAATAGCAAATGTACAGATACTGTTCTACCTGACTCCATGAGATGACTGTTACCTTCTGTAAGGCAATACAGGGAATGCAGAGAAAAATGTAGGACAATAAAATTTTTAGGTTAAAAATTTAAATTGTCATGTGTGCTGGATTTAAGCAGTAGAAGTCTGAGTAGATCTAAACCTGTGGTACAGATTTTCTCTTCTGTATCTTGACATCTCTATTAAGAATCATTTTTAAAAGTACAAGTGTAATGCAAGTAGTATCCACTCCAGAGAAAGACTACACCTCTACAATGTAATAACTTATATTAAAGAATCTAACTAGAGGGTAATATAATATAAGCAGTGTATTTTTTCTGTCTTAAAATTCATCATTATACACAGAGAGTATAAACCATTTTTTTTCCAGGGGCACTTGGTATTTCAACATGATTAGTTATTAATGTCTTCCTTTTTATAAGTTAGAGATGTAGATTCTTTGATACTTTAAACAGCACCCTTCAGAGATGTCCAGGTAATTTTTAATTGGTCCAGACAGTTAATGTTTGTCTGTATAGTGAGCTAAGCCAGTGACTGGACTCCATACACTCATCCTTTGGGAAGCGCATTCATTGCTTATAGACACAGCACTACAGACCCACTTTATCAGCAAGGGGATGCACAGCTGCTTGTTTCAGCCCATTTTCTGACAGGTGTTTTTCCTCAAAGAGAAAGCCATAACCTTGGCAAACACACTAAAACCAGGGAAGAAGAAAAAGCAGGCAAAGAAGAATTTTTTCTGCTGAAACCATTTCAACAGAACTATAATTACTGCTAAACACTGAAACATTTGGGGTCCAGTTGCTATGCAACTGTGAGAAAGTTATAGTACACCTGCTGTAGACAAAATGAGTGGGAGAAAAGCCAACTGATTGACAGGAGAAATAACTTTATGAAAGGAATGACTTTTCCACCTTTCATTACATTCCGTTGCAGTCTATTTTTCTTTAGCATTTTAAAAGTCTTGCATCATTTCATTAGCCTACAATACTTGAACAGTCCCAACAGTTGTATACTGCACATATTACTCTCTCAACAGTGACTCTGTGGTTGTGGTAATGAAAAAGCCATCACAAAGGCCACTACCTTGACAGATAAGCTCCAGTTCAGCAATTGAAGCTTCTGTGTTTTCGGACTCCGCATTCCCAAAACTCACCCTATGCAACATATACAGTGAGCTGATTCACTAATAATTTTTTTTCTGTCTTATTCTAGTGACAAAAATAAGCAAAAGCTCAGATTTACTGGCTGTCAGTTAAATAAGTGTTCAGAACAGATTATCTACAAGCCCAATAGGAAAGACTGGATGAATTTCTCATAAACCTTACAAGCAAATTATTCACCTGCTCTCACATGACATGATTTCTGTGGCAAAAAACCACATTTCTATGTACATTCCTACAAAATAAAGCCACCCAGCGGTAGTTGTGCTGAGTGATGTGAAACAGCTTCCTCCAAAGCCAAGTGACTCATCTCAAAAACAACTTGATCCACACTCCCTCAGTCTTACCCCACTCCTCTCTTTATGCCCCCTTTATAGCACCCCTTAATAAGGTGTGGCTCCCTGCCCCACTTCACTGATTGCTGAGAAGGCCCAGCTCCGTGCAAAAAGCTCTGCATAGGCTGAGAAAAATACTCATCCATTTTAGGAAGGTTTTGGGCTTCTGATTGGGAAACACGATCCTTAAAAAGACACTGCTGGCTACAGACACAGGTACACTAGAGTGTAAAAATATCTCCAGCACAGAGACAGCTGTGAGCCTGTCTTCTGAAAATTCATCTTGAATTATCAGAAGTTTCATACTCTATTATAGTAGAATCCTACTGCACAATAAAGGGCAGGAGCCTACTGCATAGTAAGTAACAAAAACATCTTTGTAATTGCCAGCTCTCTCACACATGCATCTATCAGATGTGAAGTTAAAAATAAAATAGAAGCACAGCACAGTTGCCAAGTTTCTATCATTAAATGAGGTGGAAAAAGTAATTTCACAATAGAAAGGATCAGTATTGATGTGAAGCTGGATTTTTTTAAACCTTAACTTTTAATGGCTATATTCCTCTACATCTGATAGAAATCTTCACCTAGATGAATAAGAAAAAGGAAAAAAAAAAAGAAATTAAAAGGAGAGAGAGAGAGAGAATAGAAGAGCCAAACAAACAATGTAATCATTATCTCAAATATTTCTGGTTAATTTCAATATGTTGAATGTGTTTTGATTTTTTTTTCCTCTGCAACAGAACACTAATTGTATGTTTTAAAATTAAAATTAATGCAGGCATTCAAAAATATAAAATCTGACATCAGTATGGTATTTCGACAAGAATTTTTTTTCCTAGAAATGTAATACTTTTCTCTGGATAAAACGCATATTTGAATTTGATTTTAAATTCTGGGAATACTAAATGCTTAAAAGAGTTATAAAATTTAACATATAATTATGGATCCTCAAGAGCATCAGGATTACATCTTAATCATGACTTCTATATAAGTAATTCTTTGAAGAAAGAAATCTTTTTATCGGTTACTGAAGAATATCAACAATTACTATTCATTTCATGATTCAAAAATGTCAGTCAAAGTTAGACCGACCAGATGACATTTCTTTTCCCTGCTTTGAGTTGTTTTGAGATTTTTAAGAATGTACTTGATCTCTTGAGCTTCGGGTACCTACATATGTGGTTAGGATAACAATCTAAAAATGTTTAAGATTTATGACCTATGTGGGGAAAAAAAATTCCATGAAGATTATGAATAGGTAGCTATTCCATAGCTTTTCATGTCGTAGAGTGTAAATACTTTTCAATTATTCTTGGGTTTATGAAATTAATTTAATTCCTATCCCACTTATATCTTCTACATTGTGATGTTTCTATGACTATTAGCCATATCAGAAATAACTTATTGAAAGAAAAAACCCTGCATATTTGCCATCATCAGCTAGGAGATTTTTAACACAATGACCAAATCTCAAGAGAATATGAGGACAAAATTATAACTCTCTCACTCTGATTTAGCAACTAAATACCCCTATGGGTCAAGACTGAGTTACAGTGAAGGGGCATAAGACAATAATTGTTTTATATGTTTTTAATACTCTCTTGTTTGGAGAGCATAGCAAGGGATTTCATATTCAAACGGCTTTTGGAGGGAGTAGAATTCAATCTAAAAAAAGAGAATGGGTGTTAATTACAGTATGCAATAGACCAGAACAGCACTAAAAGTGCACAGTACAGGAGATTATGTGTTTAGGATACAAATCGTATATTTCAAGAGCTGAGCTAAACTTATTCTATATAATCTGTGACTGCTGATTTTCCAAGTCAACAATATTGTTATGTTTACAAATACATGGATTAGGTGAAATTTGATAAATTTGCCTCCTTTTCCTGTTTGTAGATTCTTTGTAGCATTCACTCTTCAAATTAGGTTAAAGAATGCTTCTTCCTCACTGTACGTGATAATTCAAAATTTGCATTCCAATCAATTCCTTTCTTTTGAAATTGGTCATGAAGAGGCAAAAGGTGGGCAAACTCATGACAATAAACTCACATGCTAATATAATGGTTGAAGCCATTTGCTCAGGTTTGGCCAGTTCTGGTGTGGAAAAAACTTGCAACATTTTTTAAGCTATTTTTACACAAAAAAACCAGACAAAAAACCCACCACAAAACTGAAACCAAACGACATGCGAAAGAAACACCAAGAAACCAAAAGAAATCACAAACAAAACTCAAACCCCAATACAATCTGTTTCCACCACAAAAAAAAAAAAAAAAAAAAAAAAAAAAAAAAAAAAAACTATCTGTGGTTCTTGTCAAAACCAAGGGTACCGTGGAAGTAGAAGCCGTACATACAACTGTATTTTATTTTCATTCCAACCTTTTTCAGATGGACCCCAATGTGTTCCCAGTTCACTTTTTGTTTTGCTTACACAGGCCATGAAGATACTACAGAGAGAAAGTTCTCCTTTTTGGCTTCATGACAAATTGAGGTATCAGGAATCTGTCTCTCCTGTCTTCCTTATTTTCCTTTAACACTAAAAAACATCCTGTTTTTTAAAAACTCATGGCTATTTCAGTGCCATAGCAGCAGCTTTCAGTATGTATTCCCTCCTCCCGGCACTCACTGCACTGCACTTACCAACCTTCTGTAAAGCTGGTGTGCTACAGCGAAGTTATAAAAACCTACACAAGATCACTATCCCTACATTACCAAAGAAAAACACCCAGTATTTCAGTTTACTGCATTTCTTTAAAAGTCTCAAGCAGTAAACAGGCCCTTTAAAGCATCATAAAATAAAGAAAGCAAAATGTTTCTATTCAACAGATGTAATTTCCTCTCACCTTATGCAGTCCTTTCAACAAAAACACATTCCACACAGTGTGCTGCTTGAGTCAAAGTGCATTTTTCTTGCAATTTATGTGCTGGATTTTTACAAACCATAAATTGTCACTTTGTCACTCTGCTCAGTGACAGCCTGTCGCGCATTGAGCTGCAATATCCAGGGTTTTTGAACTGACAGTATATTACTGTCTGGCATCAGCAAGTCCCAATTGATTTAAGTTGTAAATTAAATGCCCTGATGGTTGTAATACAGTGATATATTACTAGACTCAATGCAGGTTTTTCTCTGCATTGGAAATGTGGAAAATACACGTCCCCAGAGTCCCACTCAGAGTACGCATATTCCATAATTTTCAAGCAAGCCACAGTGTGAAACCTGGTCAACCTGGGCTTTCAGGGAAATAAAATCACGGAGCCAGAAGATATCAGCTGTCAAAAGGAGATGCTGAAAATGCTCCTGGTTGACAATTTTCCTGTTTTTAAATATGGAGACAAAAGTTCTCATGAACTAGCTAGTAACAAACGTCAAATAAATTCTATCTGGAGAAGTAGCTGCAACAGAAAACGCTGTAGAAAATCACACAGAGGTTCTTTTTCATTTAAAGAGGCTGTTCAGCATTTAGTGGTCAAAAAGAAAAAGGATTAATTCCTAGTCCTTAAAAATGATCAAAAATCCCTGTGTAGTGCTTCATTTTTTGTTTTACTATTGAAGAGTAAAATGAAAACTTAATTTTCACCATTTCTGTTAACATTTTATTTTCTATGATTGAGTTCTAGTATTTAAGAATCAAAATCAATATGTTTTGAACCTCAGTCTTAGAAGAAGGTTAGCTTGTTTGTTTCTTTCTGTTTGTTTACAGAATGTATTTGTTTTGGGCCTCAGTGTACCTGGTATTATCCTGTAAAGCACAAAAAGGTAATACACATCACAAGAATTTATTTATCAACTTTCTCTGAAAGCTTAAACAATTCCAGTTGAAGGTTTTTCCAAACTTCTCATGGCTCACACTTTCTTTGCCATCCTAAAGCTACAGTATTATCACTTTAACTTGTAAAGGATTCACACTGCAGTGCTTCACAGTATTTCTCAAGACAACTTCCCAATTTAGCTTTTTTATCATACTGAGTGAACTTGGGGTACACTTGCTTAACTAAGATCAATAGCCTACTTTTAGATGGGTGCAAAAACAAAATCCAGTACTAGGCTGTAATAAAGCACGATATTTGAAAAATTTGTTCCAGGAAAAAGTATTAACAGGTTTCATTACAAAAAGTTAATTAATTAACTAATATATATATATATATTTGAATGTAAATCTGATTAATTAAGTAGGAAAAAAATCCCTAAACAGTCAAATATTAATTGTTCTAGGAAGTTATGGCTGGCCAGCTAAATTACTTAAGAAAGTGAGGCCATGTAAACACTTACTATTATTACTGTATATTGCCTCAAGAAGATAAATAAGAACATTTTTTCTTGGTTGCGTGTTAGTTCCTGCAAAGTCTGTTTCAGTTCCTGTAAATACTAAAATAATCCCTTGGAATGAATAATGATATTATTAATTCAAAATTAACTAAGTTGCTCTTAACCTTATACATCTGTTCCCTGAGAAGCCCCAGGCAGGGGGTGTGAGTGCGGGGAGGAGAAGCCCCAGACCGGTCTATGTTTGTCATTTTTGATGCTTTCTTTAGCACATCCATTCTGATGACGGCTTGTCCAATAAACAAATGCCAAATATCCCTACTCCTTCCTTCGCTGGAGACAAGACAGAGTCAGGCAAGCTGACTTTTGGAGGTTACAGAGTTAATAAATGAATAAAGCCTTTTTGCCCCTTTTGTCAAAGCGCAATCTTAATGTCTGTCCCTGGACAAGTTAAGCTGCTCTGAACTGGACCTCTGATATGCATTCACAAACCAGAGCAGTTGGTCAAAGAGTAAAACCATTGAAGTCTGTGTGGGGTCACGATTTAGTACTTATGCCTCCTGCTGACCCCAGTATGTTATAAAAGAGGCAAAAAAGACAGGCCTTCTGAGCCAGATTCCTGGCTGAGGATTTCCACTGCACCCTTGAACCTGGATCTCAAAACCATAACAGCATAAGGATTATGGAAGGGGAAGGTGAAAGCTGAAAATGCTGAAGTGTTCATTATTTCTAAAGGTTTGAATTACCATAATTTCTGTTTCCATGGAGATTTTAATACTGATTTAATTTTTGGAAGATCTCTGAAACTCATCTGTAGGTAATGAAATCGGTTTTAGCCTTCATCCTCTAGGCACCTGAAGTTATCCGTTTTCATTCTGCGGGTACAAATTTCTTGGACATTAATAAAGATAGCAGTTACTTCTTAAAAGTGACAGAAGCTGACTTAGAAATACTGGGCTTACAACATTGACTATAACAAAGGAGAGTTTCCCAGAATTAAAGAATGCATACTTGATCTGAAAACTAATGGACTATTTTTGCAGAAATCATTACAAGTGGAGAGTCATAGAACAGGATCACAAGGACAAAACAGATCTAACTAAAAAAACAAGCAAGCTCACATAAAATCCAGTATTCTGAATTAGGTAATATATGGTTGCCCTTGTATTACCTGTTTTTTGTGAAACCAAAGTTTGTATAACACACTGGGGGAGGAGGGGAAATAAAAGCATAAGGCAGTTCTAAAGCTTCTGTTACTATTAATTTTGGACAAATATGGTATAATGACAGCTATTGTATGGTTTTCTTTTCCCTTAATGAGTGAAAGCATCCTGTTAGCATGATAACATGAATGCTTGAGGGTAGAAAAGATCATGTGCCAATTAACACCTCATCAACATTTAATCTTCTGACTGTAAAAAGTTTGGGATTAGTTATTTTCTTCTTTTTTTCTTCATTTTTCTTTTTCTATAAGGCTTTGCATTCCCAGTAATCTCATCTGAAATTAATCTGCTTTCATAAGACCCAAAAGTTTTAGCTGTTGACATTCTGACTTCTGCAGCAGATGCAATCCATTTTTCATTCCAGCTTAAAATTTAGATAGTAAAGCACTGCAAATAGACTAATGTCTTATACTTATTTTCCAAGAATTGGAAGGAGAGAAAATTTTCCTAATTAAAATACATCAAATATTGAAATAATGAAACCATTTTCCTGGGATACTATACATGCATGTAATTAATTTACAGAGCAAAGAGGGGGTTAAGATAAACAAGGAAAGAGAACAGAAGTATTTAATTTATCTTCCATTTCAGTCGTTCAAATGTATATACCATTATTATCACACAAACTATTACTACTTGAATTATCTGCAAAGAACGTCGCATGGAGGAGTGTAAGGGGTTAAGATAAATCGATAAGATAGACAGGGTAGCTAGCTAGCTAGGCAGATAATTAACATGAAACACACATTATAACATATAATCACTGTAAGATGACTTTACTTAATTAGGATGAAATCAACAAGATGAAAAGATCTTACTCGGAAAGCCAGTAGTGCATAAAGAGGCTTACAAAATCCTTGATGGTTGTATGCACAAAAACCATGTTTTGACTTTTCTGGGGAAAAAGAAAATCCAAACCCAAACTAATTATGCTTTTTCAAAAGTAATATGTGATTTAAATAGTAACAGCATTTGTGAAAGAACATGATCATTACAGAGAGGGATGAATAAGTGCTTTGGATAAACTGCTATTCTCCTTTGAATGGATTCCTGGGACATGTATGAACTCATTGCTCTGTGAACTATCATGACTGGAAAACACCATGAACAAATACAGTGAATAAAGAACTTTTAGGATTTAGTTGTGTCTTTTTCACTATAGGTCATTTCTTGGGCAGTGTGTGTGAAGAAAAGAGACTTCATGGGCTACGTAACAGGGCATGAGGAAAGATCTTCAAACTTCTGTAGTTTGAAAGAGACTAATATTTGTCTATTGAGAGAAGTTATTCTTGTGAAAGACAATGTACCTGTTTGTGTCAAGCAAATTTAGGAAAGGTTAATGGTATTGGCTTGGTTCTTACAGACATTATGCAACATCACAGCTCTTAAAAACTCTGGAAACTCCTGTCTTCCAAAAAGACTTCAGGAAAATTTTAATTTCTGCATACACAGTGATTATCGACAAAAGTTTTTCAGATGAGATGAGATAAAAAAGGAAACTTTGCTACATTTATGTTGAATGGTAAATCAATCTTTGACAAGCTGTTATTATTTTAGCTTGTTTCCCTGATGGTTTTTCAGCATCTTTTTCATCTGTGGCTAGTAGTAATATCATAATCATGTTTTACAAATGCAGTCAATTCTTTGGCCTTTCTCATGCATGTGGATGGGGCCTTGATCTTGACTTTTGTTTCCAAAATTGGGCGAATTAATGAAAGCTAATGGTGTAATTTATATTTGAGGTGCAAAATTCCAAACATAATTTGATAATTAAAAACCCAAACCAAAACAAACCAACAATTTTCTGGTGTTATCCAGTCACTTATAAATAGATTGTATATTTCTTTTCATGACAAAAAATATAGTGTTATTAATACAACAGTCATTGTTATGTCTGTTATTATATAAATATGTCGTTGTTAATACCCTTGCCAGTTAAATTGCCCTGGTGGAGGTATTTTCTTCTGCAACCCTCACACATGCACATGCTTGTGCAACAAGTTATCTGAATGCAGACCATTTTTTTTATCTAAAAGAGTACACTTGGGTAAAAAAAATATATAAAAAAAAATCAAGGTCTAAATAAGTTTTCAATGAGTACCTGAATAGTGTCATAATCTGTTATCCTCTAAAGGAATAAACAATTAAACTATATATTCATATGGCTTTGTTGCAGATGCCAGCTGGCTACACGAAGCATTTTATCCAAACAGTAGTAGTAGGCTTCTGTAAAGAATAATGTTATAATTTGTCACATCATCTGATATATGCCATATGCTGGCATAAGAGCCTATCAATATTTTCTGGCATTTGTCTGAAACTATGTATCCTCTCCCAAAGTAATTGCTGCAGTACTATTATATCTCATTTTTATCCCAATACAACCTTCTTCCATAGTTCCTGTCTGCAATTCCAGATCTGGTTTTTTGTTGGTGTCGTTTAGTTTTTTCATTATTATACAACAATACAAAACAATGCATAAAAAATGCAACAAAATTACACTAGCATTATAATTTTTATTGTATTTTTATCAGTTAACAGATATACCTTTTCTTAACAAATGTTTTCCTAAATCACTGTTATTTAAGACAGAGACATGATCTGTGGATTAGAAGATATTTTTCATGACATAATTATTAATTGTCAGGCAGTGATCTGCATAAATAGGAGACCTGAATGGCCTGCTGCTTGTGTCACTTAGACTATATTCTACTGTCCTTGATTCTGTTCTCCATATTCTTTAATGTTCTTCCACTGCATTGTCAATTAATTCAGTGGATGACATTACCAGCAATGCTGTCTCCATGTGAACATCTACTTTGCTATATTTTCTTGATATTCATACAAAACTTTCTTGTTCGTATTTCACCTTGTTGCTGTTACTTACAGCTCTGTGAAATAAGTTATTAAAATCAATCTGCCCATATATACCTATTTATTTGTGCTGAGCGACAGTAATGAAGGAATATTTACTTGGAAGACAGTAAATAACTGTGCTATATTCTATATTTTGTGGCGGGTTTTTTTGTGTAATTCTAAAAAATTATATCTCAAAACTTGCGGAAAAAAGGTTATAGCTAAGTATAATCTAGCACAGTAACAACTACAGGGAGACACTAGAAATTTAGGAGATGTGAAGAACAACAATAAAAAGAAATGCTATTAAAAAATTAAAATTATATAGGTTATTTGTAGAAATGAGGTGATTAATGTAAGCTAGGAAGCATTCGAATATCAGAAGAAATTCTCTTAGGATAGGCTTCCTGTTGGGATATAACTTTACTTTACAGAAGCAGAAGGTGACCTGGAAGGTGACTTGGAATGGTTTTGTCTGGGCAGCAGCATTGAATATATGTTATACAAAGCTCATCCCCTGAGAGTGAGATGAATTTACATTCAAAGACATAATTATCCTTTAACTTCCATAATTCTCCCGAAGTGTGTGTGTCTACATGAAAACAAAACAGTCTTTCAGTCCGTTCTCAGTCAGAGATGCATCACCACCCTTTTCTATTAGTGTCTCCATTCAACCAAGTGTAACCTGAATACCTATCAAGGGTCATCATTGTAAATCCCAATTTACATATAATCTTGCCTGTTTGTCCTAGAAAACCCTAGAGGAACTGTTCAGTATTGCAACTGTATGTTCATCATTATTGATATGACTATGTAATAACAACTTTTCTCTTTAATTTCCCATGCTTGTGTACAGGGAGGCAGCTCTCTGCAAAAATGATGTTTCCCACTGGAGAAATGTCAGCTCTCTCACTGATTGAATCTGATATTAAGGGCAAAAACACTTCATGCTGTCATGGCACTGATGACCTCACTTCACATGGAAACTAATGTTTCCTGTTGTGTGACAATTTATGTATTCAGGTCTTGTGGAAAGTGTCAGAAAGTAAACAGCAGAGTGAGTTTCGGTTGAAAAATTGGCCTTTCACATTTTTCCTTCCTTAACCACAAATTCCTCAAGTACTCATACAATACCAAAATACTTTTAAAGAAGCTAAGAAATATTGTGGCAATCTAAATTATGTAAGTTGTGTCACCAGACTAAGAACAGCATATAAACTATAATTGAAAAATATTTTGCATAACATACAAACACAGCCTCTAGGGAGCAGAATGTTAAACACAGATGAGTGTTCGTTCAGCTTAGAGAAAAGGCTGAGGAGTTGAACTTGATCCTTTATGGATTCCTTCCAATTTGAGTTATCCTAGGATTCAATATACAGAGATTACTAACAGATATTTATATTTCCTCTTAAAATACTGAGTAACTCTGAACACAGGCTTAAACTCTTTGATTACAACAGGATCAGATTTGGGTCCATAATCCTTACCTAAGGCTGCTAGAGAGCAATGTGTTTACGTAAGTAATTTCTTCTATCTTACATAAAGTGAATGATTCAGAAAATAGACAATATCACATTAAAATTGTAGGAGAAACATTACTCAATGAGTCATCGTGTATTTTCAGAGACTAAAAAGAGAAAAAAAAGATCTTCTATATTTGAATCCCAGAAAATAAACATAGAAGAAAAAAATAATTAAGAGCAAACAATAATTTAAGAGTAGTGCCTTCCAATAAATAGTGTGAAACTTTCTTGGTTTAATAAGATGCAGGACACTAAAATGGAAGAGAGTAACACTGCTTCTTAGACCAACAGAATAGTTGTTGGATTGGAAGGGACTTTAAAGATTGGCTAGTTTCAATTCCCCTGCCATGCGCAGGAACACCTTCTATTGGACCAAATTGCTCAGAGCACCATCCAGCCTGGCCTTGAACACTTCCAGGGATGGATCATCTATAGCTTCTCTGGGCAACCTCTTCCAGTTCCTCACCATCTTATTTTCAGTTGTCCTGCACTTTAAATTCACTATAATTTTTAAATATTGCAATCACTATGTCTTAATAGTTAAGACATGTATAACGTACGGTGCTAAACAAGCACTGTGTATGAACTGTGACTGAAACTCAAGAGTGATGGCCTAAGTTACAAAAAATGAAAGCATGGGAAAATGATACTGTGGTGATAGGAAAGGCATTTATCACACAAAAAATGACAGGTGAGTGAAAACCGAAACTCTCACATCACAGACATCATCTCTGTTCCTTCCTTCCTTAGAATATCCTTCCAAGGCCTAAAATACATTGCACAGCTCAAAAAATAGCTAGCAAACATGGAATTAATAGGACACAAGATTCCATAAATCCATGGCATAAATGTAATAAACCACACAAGCACCTCTTGACAATGAGTCCATCGAGGTTTTGATACATGAGTTTTTAACAGCTCAAGGTACCAGAAGTCCATTCAGGTCAGTTCCATGAATTTATACTATAATGCAGAAAATAAAGTTTCTTTCTGTTTTGGGAACCAGAAACACGTGCCTCAAATAGGTTTTTTTATGCTTATATCATTTTCAATCAGAAACAATGAAGTCGCTATGTGTAAATAATTGTGTACCTAAAGCAGCGCTTAAGTTCTATCTACTATATTTGTAAAAGACTTCGTGTGCATACAGCTACAGGTTTTGACTTTGAGTTTATTTCAGGAATGTCAAATATTGTATCGACTGCTTACGCTATGAAATCTTATGCCAAGACTCCTATTAGCTTCACTGGGAGCAGGACCACTTCCACTGGCTAATACTGTAAAGCTTGCCCACAGCATCAAGTTGTTAAAGTGTTTAAGTAATTGATTCCCCTGACAGTTTCTCTTAAATGAAGGGAAAATAAATACCGGTGAATATATACGATTAATACATTTTCCCTTGGATGTTTGCACTTTAGAGTGCTACAGCAACGGATCAAACTGAGCTCTGACATCAGATGCTTTAGGTTTTGTACCATTCTGCTCCATTTGTACCTGTAAGAACATCTAAGGCTTTCCAGCTTTGTTTCTAAATGTAGAAACACCATAATGCAGTAACATCTGATATCTGACTTAGCAATACACAAGTTTTTCGCTGTGTGAAAATCAGAAAGAGCTACAACTTCCCCTCACATGGGAAAATTTGCATCTTCGCATACAGAGATAAGTATAAATTAACAACGGGAGGTGAAGAATGTCTGCTTCTATAACACTGCTGAAGAGTTAGTTATGTGCTGTCCTTTAGTTAGTTCACTTTTCATGAGATAATAATTAAAATAATGAATTAAAATAATTTCACTTTATTATAATTAAGAACTTCAAATATGTATTTTTCTGCAGATGAAAAATGCCTTTTAAGAACCAAGAAAGGTAGGACAGATGCAAAAATGTTTATTCATCTACCAATGTTCTATCTTATTTCCGGCAGATGCCCAAAGTGTATTTAAAACTTATGAGTTGTACTCTTTATATCTGCCAGAAAAAAATTAAATATCCAAAACCTTGAGAAGAAAGATAAGCCTAAGAAAACAAGACAACAAGAAAGCAAGCAGGCAAGCATGAAAGAAATAGTATCTTCATTATCAAATAATTCAAATAATTTTAATCATGGCTAAGGTATTACCCATCTGATTATTAGCTGTAATAATAGATGTAAGTGAAAGGATGCATTAAGCCTTAACGCATTGAAGCAAATGCCTACTGTTGCCAGCTCTTTTAATGTTTGTGATAGTTCCTATTTCTCATGTCAGTGAGATTATCTTGAGCAGAGGTTGTGTCTGTAGGAATTCTGTACATAGTCTCACAAACCGCTTTGAACACACCCATTACAGAATGGGCGCAGACATATGCAGACATAATTCTGCAATTGTCTTCCACAGTAAACTTTATCCTGTGGCTGAGACCACACTCAGCTCTTAAACTGAAAAATAGACAATAAATACTAGAACTTGTTAAAAGTCTGTGAAAGTATCCGTCTAAACTGCATTTGGTTGTTGCAGTCTCTGAAATTATATAGCTTTTCCTGCAGAATCCCGTCTATCAACAGAGGCTATTTCTGCACTGCATTTTGTGAATGTTGACTTCAACTTGAGTTTCTCTGCCACAATGTGCCTTGAGAAACTGCACTCTAGTGTAGATTTATAGCTTACTTAGGTTAGCAATACTACTTATCATATGTCTAAATAGGCTGTATTTACCGTGTGAACAAAATGAGTGTATTATGCCTAGTTCAGTGATCATAATCTAGACGGCTATAAATAAAATATTACATATTTTGTATGTAGGCAGAGGATAAGCACACAAACTGTGTTCACTGTGTGAACTGTTCTCCCAAATTTTAATGGTCACAAAACAGCAAGGTGATGTCACCATCAGAACATTTGTAGGATGGACCTGGAATAAGCTGGTAAAAGTCAGTATGGGCTCTGAAACAGGGGGGGAAAGTGCAGTTGTGCTACAGACATCCTCCAGACTGCAAAATGGAAAACCAAAACTGTGCAGGAGGGCTAGCCTGACCTGAATACTCTTTGCCATTGAACATCCTTAAATCAGTGTGGAATGTTATTTCTCATTGGTTTTTAATATCAAATTCTTATATTGTCAGTTTTAAAAGCAAATGCAAAACACCATTATTTTATGAGTTATAGCTATGACATCTTTAGTATTTGCACCATTTTGATTGAATGATACTCCTGATTTTTTCACTTTTGTCTTACATGCCTCTGGTTAGATCTTTACAGAATCTTAACCCTTCATGGCTTTTGCCATTTTTTTCGCTTTATGCTTTGCTATCTCTAAAATACACTCTTATTTCCAGATCAACAAAGTTATTTAAACGTCTAAAACCTTAGTTATACTTATCTATTTAGTTAAAATTTGAGAAAAATAATTCTGTGATGTCTTTACCAAAAATAATTTTGTAGGATCCCTTTTTTTTTTTTTTTTTTTCTCCAAATCCAGTGTGGATTGACTGCTTGACAAAGAAGTTTCTCTCAAACACTTGGCTAGACATTGCTACCTGAATTTTTTTGTCATCTGGAAATTCAAATTCTTTTATTGCTAGGCAATACTTGGTAATATTTGTTTTCTAAAATATAGACCCCTTCAGTTATACCAAATGCACTCCCACCAAAGCCCAGAGAAAATCTAATCAGATCAGAGTAGAATTTACTTTCCTAGTCTTATTCAAAGCAACTAGAATTCATGTCCATAGCTAACCCGGAGAAAACTGACACTTTCTGGTATAGTCATTAGCAAGATAAAAATGAGAGAATTTTGTTCACCACATTTACAAGACTTCCTCCCTCTTCTCATGGTATCAGGAGAGCATGAGCAAAAAACAGTGGAAGTGCCTCAGAGAAACTTGATGCTTTTATTGCATTATAGATCTGTTTCTTTTCACTGGTGTCACAATAAAACTAGCATTAGTTTTACAATTAAAACTTAAATTGTCCAAAATCAGCAGCAACTATTCAATGTATTTTGGAAGGTACCAGTGTGGGCTAAGTATTTTGAACATTCTTTCATTTTGGGATTGGCTGTTTCATTAATCTAATCATCGTCTCCAATCCACCTGAAAGAGACCACCAACATCTTCGAAACATGAATGACAAATATGAAATTGAAGATCTGCCAAGTTGCCATCCGAGAGACTGCTAAGCTAAGGAAGACTCTGAGGAGGTTAGAGACAGCAACATTCCTGGAACAGGAAGACTTCCACCATCAAGGATCAATAAATAACATATTAAGGAGGAAAATATCTGTCAGCAGCTGTTCTGACTATGTTCCTCATTCTCTCCATGTCTTTCTGCACTCTAGACTGTATGATCCTGTTGACCGCTTCAACTGGCAGTCAGTGCAGTATAAAACAATTTACTGAGCCCTGCCTTGCCATGTGCTTTTCTTTCCATCAAAAAGGTACTTCATGCGTACAGAAAAGACTCAAGAATACGGGAAATTTCAAATACTATAAACTGCTCATGTAGTATGTATTCTCTAATGGATTTATATTATACTTCTGAAAGTTTAAATGCTAGTTACTATTATCTCAGTCAAAACATAACCAAAGTTTTTACATGTGAATACAATCTCATGGATTTCCCTTTATCTGTACATAGCAAATTATTTTCTTCTCCCCTCATCTTGCCTATATTTTGAGCAAGTGATCTACTTTTATACTCTCTTCATCAAGCTTCAACTTGCCCAGGTATTATTAATCAGAAAAAGTGCAAGACAATCAAATTAGGTCCAACATGCTCCTGCTGTCAAAAAATCAACCGGCTGTGATTGATTAATAGAAGATTGCATCTGATTTTGTGGTGCAAGTTCTTCCCTCAAAAAATTTAAAGTTGTTTAACATGTTTCTGTCAGCAAATCTTCTCAGCTGACAATCTTTATGGAACAGCCATCTGTTTTTAGGGATTATAAATACTTTATAAAAATATTTTTGACATGTTTCTCCTGAAAGATGATATCTTCTTTTCAATAGATTAACGTCTTAGGGGTAAACTGCAATAGCTAAGTAGGCAGTCAGAAGATAAAGTTTAAGATTTATCCAATTTGCCAACAAATGACATAGCCCATAGCCTCAATCCATTTTTTATTGTCATATGGGATATGAAAATATTATCAACATTTTCAGAGATGCTGTTGTTTTATTAACAGACTTTAAGGTCATGCTAAATCAAAGGTAACAAGAATTTTAAATGGTTAATTGAGGGTTACATCTTACCTCTTATGCCTCTTTCTGATTTACCACCTTATTTGCTATTCCTTATCTTGATATTTTTCTCCTGTTGCAAGAAGAATTTGAATTCAGATATTTTAGGCATCCATCTTACAGAGATGAAAGTAGTTCAGATTCTGTGAAGACTTTGGCTTTACTGTCCTGCAGTTGTCCACACAAATAAAACAATTACTATTTATCTCTTATTTTTCGACAGTGACCAGAAGCATTAGCTAAATCAGGACCCATTTTGCTAGACACAAAGTAAACAAAAATTCTTTACTATAGATGTTTGTAGACTCAGAGTGAGGACAGAACATTTAGATGTATAAGTACCAAGAGGGCCTAAGAAAAGTGGGTGAGGAAGAATGATTTTGCTTTTAACAATTGTATAAGCAGTTTGAATTTGTTAGCAGAATGGGAGAAGTAATACCGGGATGCCATCCGTCCACTGTCAGGTGGATATTTTTTGTGGGAAAAAATGTTGAAGGTGAGGTTAATTATCACATTTTTTTAAAGCAAGTCTTAGGTTAACTTTCCTGAAAAGTTTTACTTACTTCTAGTTAACTTTGCACCACAGCGACTGCAATTTTGTCCTTCTGTGTAATATATATCTCAACATATGCATATATTTAGGAAAAAGAACTTTTTCAGTTGTGATTAGAAGGCATACAAAAATAGTGTTATCAAAGACTGAAGAGCTACTCCATCTATCAGAAATACAGTTTTCACTAAGTCATTTCTATTTGATCACTATTTCTTAACTTGTTTTTCTTTTTATCTTTTCCTCTCAAACTTTTCAATATGGAATACTGTAGCCTTTCATGCCGCTTGCCTCTTCCATATATTTACTGTTTTATATATAACAATAAATATGTTTTGTATATAACAATAAAATAGTATCTTAAACTGAGGGTATTTATTTTTTCCCATTATTATCCATTCAGTAAATACTATCATTGTCTTTTAGAGAGATTCCTTTATGATTACACAAATTTGTTGAAAGAATAAAAGCTCCATTCCATAGCCTCCCTGACTTTAGTAACTTTTGACTTTTGTTAGTAGGTATTATCCAGTCCTGTGAATAACAATGTGAATGACATCACTAATATGAATAAAGTTTGTATATACAGAAAAATTTGTAAAGTTAAGATCTTTAAGGCAAGATTTTTAAAATAATGTGTTTAAAGCACCTTGGAGTTTAGAGCACCTAACTCTTTTGTTGTGTATATGGCATGAATGGCCTCCCAGGGATCTTAACACTGCTGTGGGATTTCAGTAGTCTCTGATCTACAGCTGATGGGCAAAGATTCAAACTCTCTCTGGTTAACTCCCAGAAGCACCAAGGCTTACTTTCTATTAATCTTTATTCTGAGGTTAAGCTGAGGTGCTGGGGAAGGGAATGAGAAAGCCCTTGCATTTCTTTGCAGAGATCAGTATTACTGTATATTGAAAATAACTGTACAATAACTGGGTGCAGCTCAGCTGACAAAAGAAAAAAATGTATGAAGAAGAACAAAAGTACCTAATATCTCATCTTTAAACTGTAATGCAAATACCAATGAGAATAAACTATTGAATAGGAGTTTGGAAATGTATTACATTTCTGAAAGGAAAGCTCATATTCTAAAACTGTAAGTATAATTTTGGCTTCATGATTCTATTTGATTGAATGAGGTCACAATTTCCTTTCTTTCTTTTAGTATCCTGAATATCACCACATGCTGCCTAATGACAAATCCTTCTGTTTAACTCTGGCTGAACAGCGGCACTGCACTGAGAGGTGAGAAAGTGTCATGCTGCATGCCACGGGTCTGAACCTCTGCTTGTTCTCTGTGACCCTTAAGTGTGCAGTGCTGTGAAAGCACTATATCCACCTGGATTTCTATAATGGGACAGAAGTGCCGCTGAGCTTTTGATTTCGTTAAGTTGGGCGTTGCTTATGAGATTCAGTTTCTGATTGAACACCGTTTTCTTTGTCTCATAAGCAGTGCTCCAGAGAGACACAGATATTTGCTAGTGCTTTTTTATGTACCCGGGTTTGATTTCAACGTATCTCTGGGTCATCCAAATAATATTTCTGAAACTGAGAACACATTGCTTTCTAAACTTTTGAACTTAGATCCGATGTTAATACATTGTTTAGTGCCTTCCAAATTGAAAACTAGATTGAAAACTAACAGAAATAAAAGTTTCTTTGCACAGACTTACACATATAGAGAACAACAAAGAAGGGCGTTTTAAATTGCCATATTTTTCATGCAGTCTTTGCATATGAACTGAATAAGTAGTTTGGCATCAGTACCAGGCAAAGTTTACAGCTTTAGTCATAAGGGGAGAAGAGGGCCAGAGGCAAATTTTCCCCTCTTTTGTTTCAATCCCAGTGATGACTGACTCTTGCTATAGAAAACCAAGAGTAACTACAGGGAAAAAATGACATAACACTGGCAATTATTGGAAAGGTTACAGCATAAATCTGTAATATTTGAGCTCTGGCTACTGGATGCACTTTGTGAAGCTCTGCTATATCATTCATAAGAGAATTGCTGCAAATGTGTGAAACAAATATGTTTGTACCAATACATATAACTAATCTTGAACTGTGTCTATACTCTGTGCCTGTCTAGTTTCAAATCCAGACAAACCTAGCAAGCTTGCAAGTTGCCTGGTAACAGGCAACTGCGAGAAGGCGATGGAGACCAGTGAGAACTATAGGTATTTAATTTTCTTCCATGTAGCTGACATCAGATAAATTAGAATTAGATCCTCAGAGTTTAAGCTAACTCTTGAAATTTGTATTAAAACCAACATATATGTTTTTTAAAATTAGTTTGAATAGAGTTTGGAATTGAATGTTGGACCCATTTCCATGGCAAATCAGAAACCAAGAAAATGGTAAAGGGCTTAGCACTACTGAATTCAGCTTCAATTCATATGTTTTGTTGACCTCATATTTCTGCTGTGATGCTCAGACACTATTCTGAATGTAGGACTTTTAACAAAATATTTCTGATCCTATCTGTGATAGAAAAAAGTGCAACTAAAAAAGAATAATAAAGAGAATAAAGAAAACTAAAATTACTAACATAAAGTGTTATGAAAAATTGAACCAAAGTTCACAAGAGTAGATAAATTTTCTAAGTTTAAGAAGTGAATGCAGATTGAAAGAAGAGGGAAATGCTGTAGTATGTGTAGTAACAATAGCATCATTCATAAAATAAGCTTGGCAAGTGCACTCTTCAATGTAATATTGAGTAGGTCTCATCTGAAATATTACAATAATCTTTGGCTTTTCCATTTCAGAAACTTTATTAATAAAATGGAGGAATTATTTTAAGGAGATAAACAGGATTAAGATTTGATAACTCCAATCTAGGGAAAAAGAGTAGATAGGAAAACTGCTCATGCAAAAAAGAAAAAGGAAAGATGAGCTTACAGAAAATTAGTGTCCAGGGCCATCAACGAAGCATAAATTATCTTATGTGGAAGATAAATAATATCATGAGTGGAACATGACAGAATAAGAAACAGAGAAGTTAGTGCCTGAGCCATGGAAATGGAGATTTATATGACAGAACTAAAAGGGAGTGCATTATACACTCTTGTTAGGGATTGCATGTCTTCTTTGTGCTTTATTATACTGGAATTTGGCAGAGCTAGACTTGATAGAGCAGGCAGTTGCCTATGGTGGAGCCTCAAACAGCTCCTAAATGCTCGAAGAGTTGGTGATGTTTTGAGAAAGTCTAAACTAACAAAATTGTTTGTGAATTTTTACTGAAAGGAGCACAAGGACATAAATAAACTTTTGCCAACCCTACTAACAGAAGAAAAGAAGAACAATCTCAAGAGGATTATAAAACTCTCATCTAATCCTAATGGCTATAATGGATCTCTGAGGATTAGATTAAATTCTATGTTTTTTCTTAGCATTACGTTCAAGAGACTGAAGAACTGCGCAACACGTTGCAATCTGAAAATGCAACACTTAAGCAGCCAAGACAGTTAATGCAAAAATTGAGTTAAATCTATACTGATAAAATTAAAATGTTAATCGGATATTAATTTAAATGACAGCAATTGTAAACCAGGCTACCTCTGTTAAATCTAATTGTTCATATAGGGAAATGTGACCCAGGAAAATAATCCTTAGAAACTGATATTTGAAAGAAAATGTTGAAAACCCAAATCCAAAATTCATAAGACATAGCCAAAACATATATAGATAGTATAATTTAATTTTCTAAACCAAATACATTTTTTAAATTGCCAAACTGTAAGAGCAGCAATTATTTAAGCTAAAAAATCAGAAAAAAAATAGTAATATGTAAGAAACTTTACAAAAAGTATATAGTGCTGATACTTTAACATAATCTTTAATACAATCACAGTATTCCATAAGATTAAGAAAAACAACTTAAATGATTGTAGGTAACAGGTTGTGAAAGATGATATTATCAGTATAGTTTTTATATTAATATTTATGTATTTTCTCAACAATCAGTGATTATGTATTGCTGATGACTGACTCAAGTCTTCAACTGAGTCTTCAGCTGACATGAAGAATACAAGAGTTCATGTTCATATGTGTAAAAAATTATTTTGTCGAGATAACAGCAAAGAATAAACTGAAGAGAGAGTTATGCTGCATTTCCCACTAGGTTTCACAGAACTGTAAGGTAAGGTTAACACATCACCGGTTTTATGAAAAGATTAAACTTTTATGTACCAGTTGGCCAACCTGAGGTTTGAAACAAATGATTGCAATAAAGTTGTTAGCAGTCAAAAAAACTAAATAATATATATTCAGGCAGATGAATTTCACCAAAAGAGCGAATTGAAGATTAAAGGATATCAGGTAAGGAACTAAGATTATTGGGCAAAAATTGTATCTTTTTGAAAGCAAATTCATTCTTATGTAGAATGGAAAGAAAAAAGGAAAGCAACACACCAGTCAAATACAGTAGTGGTTTTGAAGTGTAAGCTTTATCATGAGCAAGGCACAGGAAGAAGGCAATACGTCTCTAGTGAAACATAACAGCAGTAAACCAGGGTAGTAATTATGCACAATAGTGACATTGTCTCAAAGTGAGTAAGAACACAAAATGGATGCTGAGCAATTGTGTAAAGGAGTAGGAGAGAAGGGAAAAATTGCAATAAATTTGCTGTTATGGCTTTCTTCTTCAATTCCTATCTATAATTTTTTTCATGTTTATACTTGCTATCTCAGACCAGAAGCTGTTGAATAAAATACATTTTTATCTATAATACCTATGATTATTACAACCATTCAATGTGAATATGCAATCTGGAAGAAATGTCAGGTGAACACTCCACACTCCTGCCCAGGGCAACCTACAGATCATGGACACTGACACAGAGACACTGCAGACTGTCCTGAATTCACTGGCCTCATTGCATGGCTGTGTCTCCTATTTAGAAACACTGATTTATGAATTTTTCTCTGTTTTTTTTTCATTAACTCCATGTTATACTGTTTGCCCTCTCAACGTTTATATCCCCACTGTTTTCTGTTCTTACAGTGTGTGTACTTTTGCTATCAAAGATCAAAACCTTACTTTACTTACTCCCACTCCAACGCTCCAACATTCCTGGGTTCTATGTATCACACATCTAGACGATTAAAAAAATTCCATCATGTGTGTTTGTAAATAATCATTGCTCTCTGTTGAAGCAAAATGCCTTTTCTGAGGCTGACAACAGTGCATTCTCCTTCTACCTTCTCCCTTTTTCTCTTTTGAAACAGGATCATTATATAACAAAAGAAAACTACTGATGCCATGGATATGTGTAATTGTACTAATTATTTTACTTCCTAATCTCCAAATATCTCGAATGCCTTTCAAACTGAAGGAGCTGTTTTATTGCTTCCACAGCATAAAATAACTGGTGATTCTAACATAGTTCTTACATACAGGTGCATCTATGTAAGGGTGTTACTGTGTATACACTTAGACACAAAAAAATTTCAAAATGAAGTTTTACATTTTAAATAGAAAAAAAAAAATTAGGCTTTAGAAAGACTATTTCTGTTATAACCATTTAATCCAAAATATTTTGACCAAACCTTTCAGAGCACTGTTTAAAAGAAGCTCAAAGGTGTTAAATATAAATTAGGGGCAAAGTGCAACCACAGAAGTCATGTTACTGTATTCTGAAAATTTCACCAACCACAGAGAG
Source organism: Dasyornis broadbenti (assembly GCA_013397935.1). Taxonomy (NCBI): domain Eukaryota; kingdom Metazoa; phylum Chordata; class Aves; order Passeriformes; family Dasyornithidae; genus Dasyornis; species Dasyornis broadbenti. Next base: position 460,027 of record VZRN01005828.1, on the reverse strand, counting down.
AATAGTTCTCATTTCCAAGAATATTTCTCAAGGGAGCTAAGTTCACTAAAGTCATGTACAGTGGCATTGCTACCTTCAAAGGAATCAAAGAGTGGCTTGAACTTTTAGGACAAAGTAACCTAAAGATAGCACCTGTCACTATTGCCTGCAGATATGGCAAAGTTGCTGCTACTCAGAGCGCATAGCTCCTTTTATCTGATATTCTTGAATGTATACTCAAAATTATATGGTGCTTTCTTTTCCATTGTAGTAAGTTTGACATCTTGCAAAAAATATGGCAAGAATTCGTATTTCTATCTTATTCTAATTTTGGAAGTCTAAACTAAGCAAAACTAAGGTAAATTGCAAGTATACAATATTTGAAAAATGTAGTACTGATTACATCTTGTCATTTTGATCTCTACTGAATCTTAATTTTGCCCATGTGCCTTATGTCCTAGTTTGGTAGCTCAATAAAGTACACAAAGACATAAGAAAAAGACAACTGAAGAAAAGAAGGACATTATAAATAGTTTCAGTGAAAAGAGGGAAAAAGAAGGAAAAGAGATAATTTTGGGGGTTTTGGAGAAGACTAGTAATAAAAGTTGGAAACTGGAGACTGGTAATTGTATTAGTTACAGGCTGCAGTATATATGTAAAGATATGTAAACTGTTGCTTACTGATTAGTTTGGGCTTCTGTGTGGTTGGAAACAAGGGACATCACCAGTGACTTGCAAAGAGTATCATGGAGAGAGGGAATGCAAGGAGGCGTACATAGGAAGGCATAGAAATTTTTGCTTCTTTGCAATTTCAAATGGATTACTGCTCCAAGAATGGATTAAGCAAGAAAAGCAAAAAAACCAAAACCTTGCTGATCCAAAGGAAAAAACCAAAACCTCACTGATCCAAAAGTCATCTTCGAGATATGTTTCTACAGCTATACATAGAATTCCGAGCTAAAGATTTACCTGATCACCTGTGTTACCTCAGTGCATGTTCAAGCTCATGAAGTATATGTAAAATTTCAGCTGTTGATACTTCAAGATCTGATCTGCAGTTTTTCAGAAGACCCTTCTGACTCTTAGATAATTGTGATTCCAAAGTAGTGGAAGTAGTTCAATGCAATAAAACTTTTCATGGCCAATTGTCTCTCTCAAAAGTTAAAGTGTTAGTGTGCTTAAGCAAATTCATAAGCTATCTCTCCTTTTTTATTTCCTTTTGTCTTCCAGTCTAGTGGAATGAATAGTGAGTGAGCAGATGTTATGTTGAAAAAAATGAATGTTTGTTCCTGATATTTTGATTGAAAGAGAGAACAATCTAAAGAGAGAACAAACACCACAAAATTATATTTGAGGTAGAATTTCTATTTATAATTAATTTCTACCCTCTAAAAAGTTTGAAGTTTAGAAATATATTTATATTACATGAAATCTATATTGCTTTCACTGAGCTCATTAAAGCTCTTTATGAAAGACTATGTTCTTTGGTATCACACCCAAAGCTTTCATTACTTTTTTAGAGACACTACTTCATTCTTCATAAGTTTTCACGCATAAGAGATGCTCTTCTGTTAGAAGACCTCCCTTCTGCAACTCACAGTACCTTCCTTCTGTTTCTTCTTACATTTTCCCTCCTTTCACTCTCTGCATTATCACATTTTCTTCTGTAAGTCTGTGCTTACATCTGGCAAATATTAAACAAGCTGTCATCATTCAGGCTTCTTTTTCTTTTTATTTGTTTAAGAGAATACTACATTTTCAGTGGTCTGTTCTTGCCAAATGCTTTATAGCAAGATTACAGATACAGTGAAAGGAGCATAAAAGGAGTGGCAAACAAGAATATTTCTCCCCAATTTCAACCTTTGCTTTCACTGACAGGTAGTAAATTGTGCCAGCAAGACAAATGTTTTTACTCTGGACATTCACTTTCAGATAGAATGTGAATGGAGACAACTCACAATGGAGACAACAATGAGAATGATAATGAGACATTTTAAAAGATAAAGAGAACTTAATGTTCAATACACATGAGTAATGATAGGAAAAACCACAAAGACTAAATATGAACTTAATCTCTAATTTTCCTTTAGACTGTGAGCAAAGCTAAGCAAACACATCTCTCCACCTCAAAACTAGCATTAGAAGAAGACCTATTTTTTTAATAATGATTTGTAGTTTCCTGACTATTAGGAAAGAGCAGGGTATGAGTATAATACCTAAAAACTCCTGAACATTTGTTTTTTTGTGCTTGGAATTCCTGGTTTCGCTGAAAGTGTCATTACACAGCAAAGCACAGCTATGCAAGTCCTACTGGGAAAAAAGGCATGGAGGAAGGGAATAAAAGAAAGCATTTTTCCTGCAGAGATTTCCTTTTATTATTGTTTATAATATGAATTGTAGAGGTAAAGCACTCAGCATTTTTGCCTCTTTAAAGTACATGTTCAATGGAGAGTTTAGAAAATTACTTGGGCTCCCAATAGACAAGATCTTAACTCTACACATTAAAAATGTTAAAAAACACACAAGACAATGGACACTGAAGAAAAGCATGTTCCACTGTGCTGTCTTTGAGGTCACCTTATAGGTCATTTTTTCAAAAGGACTTTTTGAATTACTATACTCAGCATTAGCTCCTTTTTGGCGGTTTTGCATTATTTATTCTCACGAGGCAGAAAAATGTAGCTATTGTAATGTGAAGGACAGTAAATCAAATCATGTTGCTTCTCATGCTCTCAAAGAAATATTGAGAAGTATTGAGAAAAGAAACATATTTTGTGTCTTTAAACACACACACACAAGACCCCCACGACTTAAAAGGTGTTTGTACAGTACGTTTCCTTTCTTGTTTACCCTCTTAAAAAAAAGATGGTTACCATATCAAGGCTGTGGCTGTCAAATCTGCACATAGATTTTTTTACTCTCATTCACAGAGGTTGTGATCAAACCATCCTGTAGGTTATTAAATTTCTCTGTGCAAGATCCCTACCTAGGTGGTCTGTGAGCTCCTAGATGCAAAAGGTGCATCGACATATGTACACACCTGCTTTGTGTAAAGATTCTTACTTGCTATTTATCTCTCAGTAGCTGCCAAAAGACCCCAGAGAAGTACGAGAGTCTATTTTGTTGTCCCTAATACATGCAAATAATGATACTCAGTTATCTTCTCTCTGGTGTTGTCTTTCCTGCTAGCTTTCACATATTTCTTTTCCAGTACAAAGAACAAACAAATTTCAAGAGAGGAAATTCTTGCTCAGGCAACTATGGCTTAATGCAGAAGTTTTATATGGAGTAGATCTATTGGTGCCTTAGTTCTAGCGAGAAATATGATGTTAATCCAAGTCTTGTATACTGATGCAAATAGGACATTTTAGTGAGAATTTTAGTGTAATATTTAGGATTACTTATATTAACGAGAAAAACACAAGAGATATCACCACACAAGAGATATCACCACAGTTAATGGCAAACTTTCTGTATGTTAAAAATGGAAAGAGCAACTGTTTTGTGCAGGTGAAACTCAAGGCCAAACCAATGCACAAACTGAAGATAGAAACTGAAATAATTTCCTAATATAGAATGCAGTTGGATTAAGGAAGGCTCTGCCGGGCACAAAAACCCAGATGGAATCCTTCACAGAGGCTGCCAGATTGGGGTTTTCCAACATGCTTTATAAAATAAAAGAAAAAGCAATATACACAATTTGATTTCTGCTAAATGGCAAGTCAAAAATAAATGGTTATGGTTGGTTGGAAATCTCTTCTGTGTGTGAAATTGATGAAATTTGTTCTATAAATGCATGTTTTGACCTAATTAATACACAGAGGAAGAAAGAAGGAAAAAAGAAAAAATAATAATGGAAGTGTTTAACCTAAGCCATAGTATTTGCCATGAGAGGTACCAGCTTTGCTATGTTATACCAACCGCCTGCTACAGAAACTTTGAGATAACAGACTTCCTGAAATAGCACAAAAAAAATTAAATGAAGATATAATTACCAGGGCTGCCTAGGTACTTGTGCTCTGGAAGACTTTGTTATTAAAAGTTGCCTAAACTACACGACAAAGAAGAAGAAAAGTCTTCAGGACAAGTGAAGAAGTGGTTGTGGCTACAATTCCTGTTATATTCAATATAACCGCATATGGAAGACAATTGACAGGTTCTACTCTCTTGTTTTCCAACATTAAATTATTTTTTCCAGTGGGACTGTATTCACAGTTTTCTTTGTGTCCAAAGAAGCCATTGTGATATTTAAGCATAATAACCAACAGATGTATTTGAAAATTGTTGAGGTTAAATTCTATTCTCTCACACAACCCCTAACTCTTCAGACTTCGGAATACAGACTCCAAATAGAGGTTTAGAAATACAAGTACCTAGTACAAAAGAAGTAATTAAAGATAAAACTCATGACAGGAGATTAAAAAAGACATATGCTAATGACCTTTGTTAACAAATTCAACTACTAAGACATTTTAAAGAGGTCTGGAAGTTCTAAAAATTTTTTTTAAATGCTGACAGTGTTTTTATATTTTCTAAAATTACTTTCAGTAGTTTTATTATTTTACTGTTGATTTTTTTGAATATATTGATGATACTTCCTCTCTTTATACAGTTCTGACAAATTTTCTTGATAGTGTAAGGCTATATCCAAATGCCACACTATATATTAATTTTAACCACCTATTTCAATTGCTATTAAAAAAAAACAGAATTAAAATGGCATACTTAGTAAAAATACTATCTCAAGTTTTCATGCAGAGAGTTTTCTTCTGTCTCAAAAAAATGCCAAGCAATTAAAAATGCCTTTTTTTTTTTCTTCTTCTTTTGATAAATCAGTCACATAAAGATGTTTTTCTCATAAAAATTGTTTCTTAATGTCTTTTGGGTCTCTTTCTCTTAACAATCTACCTGTTCTAACTGCCATTCCAATCTGAATACCAATAAGGTATTTTCATTATTTCATTTGTGGTTTGCTTGGTAAAAAATGCTGGTTCACTTAAATAAGGGAGATGAACAAATCTGTAAGAACAATTTGGGCATATTCCTGATATTTATATTTATTAATTCCAAGTCTGGGAAAAGAAACAGAGGTAATATTTCAAAAAATTAAGCTACAGAGTATTACTATTTATTCAGCCTAGGAGTTTTATCCTTACTGTAAGACTATTTTAAAAATATATGCAAATCTCGTGCACCTGAAAATAAATGTATGTCAAGTGGATGTTTTTCTTAAATCCTTTATTTATAGCTCTTTGGCAAGCCTGTAAATTACATTTATCTAATTACTTATGTGTGATGGCAACTAGAGACATTAACATATCTGGAGTTATGTAGGAGCAATTGTCGCAATTTCAGTCTGCATGCAGAAAATCTGAAAGAAAGCCGATGTTGCACTATAAGCCAGAAGTATTTGACTTTTCATTTGAACAATCATGCTTTTAGAATGGATAAAATGGACCTGATTCTACTACTGAGGTTCATCAAAAATTGCATAGTATTAGCTTCATCAAAAATGGCATAGAAATGGTTGCATTTTAATAACCTGTGAGATTTATGATTTACACAGGAAGTGTCTCCATGTTCCCTGCTTCTTGGCAAAGGATTCACAGCAGCCTGCCCCAGTGTTTTATTGTGTGCAGTGCAGAGTTTAGAAGTCTTTGTTATTTTCATAAAACACATTATGAAATATTTAGTTCTATATTATGAAAGTATTATCATAAATATTTAAAACTATAGTTCAGTTGTCAAGATAATTGAATAAACCATATTTTGTGATGTATCATCCTGCAGTGATGAAGCACCATTTTAATTCTGTTCCATTCGTTTATTCACTAATGTGGCAAAACTGAAAATTTCTCAAGAGTCTACACTTTGAATTAAAGATCCTAATTTATATACTGAAGAAAGAATGAATTATGTCTCTGTTCTGCCAGTGTAACTTCTATTTAAACTTCCAATAAAGCTTTTTAAGAGAGAAGCTGTAGTTCTTCAAAAGACGTATTTTTAATAGATAATTTTATTTTAAAATTAGCACATCTCAGCTGGTTCCAGATATTGAGAAGACACTTGCTTCTCTTTGATGGGTGGCTATAAATGTACAGTTCCTTTGATTTAAGCAATAAATCCAAAACAAAAGAGACACACAATATATAAACCGTAAAATAACTGAAAAATTCTGAGCCAAGGGAAAACCAGATATCTAGAACATTTCAAACTTCCACTGCATCAAAGTCCTTCTTTACTAATGTTGTGCACTGAAAGCAAATGAAGTTGAAATAGTTAGAATACAATCTAAAGACGATGGACTGATTTTGAATGTTGCTAGAGCTACATTTAACTTTATATAAAGGCAAAATTGCCTTTATCAGAATTCATCCACAAAAAAACTAAGTTGACCACTACCTTCACTCTGATTTCAAACTGACCTCAATAACACTTGTAGATAGAAAGAAATGCTATTATTACCAGTATTTTCCATGCTAAGTCCTTTCCAGAGGTCTGTGTTAAAACCTCAGATAAGGTATAGGTTGCCTTATTTTTAAATAAGTGCGTGAGAACTCTTACAATACACATTATTCTATTGCATTTGTTGTGAAATGCTCAGAAGAGGGAAGGAAATGCCTGAATATATATTTCTACGTCTAAGAACTACCGAAATTCAAAATGCCTCTGCGGATGTTTTTCAAACACTAAGATACAAAGTCAACATGTATCTGTTACAATGATTTGAGAAATTCTGCAGCACACATAACTCTATTTCCATTCTTCCAACGCCTCTCATGTGAGGTATTAGAGCTTCCTTTGAAATTTGTAAGTCAAGGAAACTCCTTGTTTTCAGGTATAATTTCAATACCAATTCTGATATCACTATAAAGCTAGGCAATATTTCAGCCTCGTTGAATAACTTATGAGGTTTAAAACAGTCAAGCAGCATTAAATACGTAAGCTGCTGCCTATATAATTTACTGATACAAAAGCTAAGAACTGCAGACAGCCAGCACACTAACAGGAACTCATCTACATGACTTACTAGAATAAATAACAGGTATCTGAATGACTGCATTGCTTAGTAAGCTTCCTGAGAAATTAATGCAAAAGGGTAATTGAACAAAAACAGGTGACAGGCCCATGACTTTAACAGTCCTTTGGAGATCAGCACATGCAATCCCCTATCTGATTTTGTAACATGTTAGAATCCACTTGGGTTCAGAATCATGAGGACTTTTAAGAATAAAAAGCCCAAAAGTCTCAGAGAAATACATCTGAAGAAGGAAAGGAAGAAGTGTTGCCACATTCTTATCCACTTCTCAAGGATTCCCTTCACCATCTTGTCAAAAATAGGCAGGGTATGCTTGCTCACACAGAAATCTTTCTGCTCACAGATCTCCACTGTTGAAGGTTGATGACATTACTGATATATACCTTTAAGCAAATATCAGGCATGTTTCTGATTAATGATGGGTATACTGGGAGAAGATTTTCCTCCTTATCTTTCCTTACCTCTTTTTCTACCACAGGGTTAGTTTGTGACTGTCCTGACACACAATGTTGGAGAAACAGGGACTTCAGGATCACTCCTTTAATCACTAATTAACACTTTAAATTACTGTGCTGAAATCTGAACTTTTGTTCCCTAATGGCCAGCAGAATTGCTGGGGGCCAAAAGTAAGGGACGGAAAACCTGACCTCAAATATTACTGAAGATGTAAGTTCCTTTAAAGGTGTTTGGAAGGATGAAGTAATTATTTATCAATCCACAGAATACAACTGTTTGTTTGTTTGCTGTTGATGTTTTTGATAGTAATGCATAAAAGCCAGGCACAGAAGACCTAGCAAACAGTGTAATTAGTGAAGAGTAAGAGCAATAAAAATAGGATAGAATTCAGCAAAGCTAATAGCAACGTCCAGTATCTAGTGAGATGTATCCTAGATTTCAGTCCATCTGCCAACTACAGCCAGAGAGATTGGTATTTTGTGATTGATAACAGAGGTCACTAAACTAATCCTACTTCTTTCCAATGGTAGGGTCAGAAAAGGACTGTATTTGTGACATATCTGCACCACAAACATGGTAGCCTGATTACATGGTTAGCCCTGATTATTTCACACGTTTGCTGTTATTTGACATCAATGATTAACGTCATACTTGATGAAGTGCTGAAAACTTTTAAAATGCCATGGTAGTAGGTGGACACAACCTAATGTTTTGCTTTCTCTATGGACTGGTAGTTTTGTGTTCAATGCCTCCATAATATCATAGGCTTTGTAATATATGCTTTAAAGGCATGTGAAGAATGACTATTCTACTGCAGGTCTGCTGCAAGGTGCAGTCTAATGGCCATTCCTGAGTGCCAGTGGTCTTGGCTTCTCTTATCCCACAACTGACTAGCAAAGTTATAAACTCTGAACTTTTGCAAATCACATAAACTTTTCTAGGCTTCAGTTACTCTATCGCTTCCAGTAAAAAGGGAGGATAAGAATACTGAACTTTTCAAATCACTATGAGATCTCTTGGAGTTTGAGCAAAGAGGGAAGGGAGCACATTCTGAAATGTCCTGGTCCCAGTTCAACTTTCTTCTGATTTTCAAATATAAGCTGCCATAAGACTTCATTTTTGTAGATACAGATGAATAAAATAGATTAAATAGATGAATAGGTTTGATTTGTCCTGTAATACAGTTCTGAGATTTTTAAAATATATGTACTGTTGTTAAGGTCTCACTCCTCTTATCACAAGCTCAGAATTGGTTCTGCTTTGTTTAGGCAGGTATCACGCGACCTCCAGGAAACCATTTAATCTCTCCTGATACGTCAACAGATCCCATATGACTACACCAATATTTTGACACTGCACCACAGACAATAGCTTTGTTCCAAAGTAATTTGGTTATCTCTGAATGTAACTGTGTCATGCTATGCTGAAGTAATTAATGTTTCATTTTAACTATCTGCTCACAGACATTAAACCAGCCAGTACAGCACCCTTCAAGGTGCATTTACAAAAGTCTGTAAGCTGGCAAAATATTCTTAACAAACCGACAAACTATATAAATTTTGTTAAAAAGTGAGTACGCATTCCAGGAATGCATATAGATCACTAAGGATCATCAATCTGAGATCTGTTTCACAAGATGGAGGCCTTGTTCCTGGCTTGCCAAGAAAATGATAATTGGTAGCTTAAATTAAACAAGAATCTTCACAATGTACTGGATGAAATCCTCTGATCCTGAGCTTGACAAGTCATCGTGAAATTGGTCTTTCTAATATATGTGAGTTGTTCCCTAAACCACAAAAATAGTCTACTACAAATGCACAAGGTTACCTGAGCTGAAAATTCAGCTTTCAGTCTCTATGGTAAAGGTTAGCATGATCACACAACATATACTTGAAACTAAGACAGTTGCAGCTTAATTTGCTCTTGACCATACAGTCCTGTTATTTTGGAGTTCAAAACTACAATGATCAAAAGAAATTAACAGGTCCACTTTAGGTGTTACTAGACTCACAAATTATGTTTTCTTTCTCTCTGGCAGCTGTTTTTAAAGTAACATTTGATGCATAAAAGAGAAGACAATGGAGAATCAGTTTTCTCTTTGCAACTCCCTTTTCGTTTGTGAGGCTAAAGATCTCAGCTTCTTATCAGCTTTTATCAAAGTGTTAAAAAGAAGGGGAAAAAATTCAATCTTACATTCATCTGGCCTCATATTGATTCAGGGGTTTGGGTCCAATAGGAATTTCTTTCCAATAGAATGTTTGTATATGAGAAAAAGGGAATTCACCACATCTAGGACTTTTCATGTTTTATGTAAGTTTTAGCTATGATTCATTTAATTATTATGTAATTTCTGGACCTACAGAGGCTATGCCCAGAGCAGAAAAAAACTCTTATTTGTAATGTGATTGTGAATTAGAATTAGAATAGGCAGCTTCTTCAATTGAATTCAAGGATCTTCCAAACTCTGATCAGAATTCTCTGGCAAAATTTGTGCCCTAACACGAGTCAATATCTTTCTTCCTGAGGAGGTAGTAGTTTCTTAAAACTGTCAACACTATTTCAAAAATAGGTTTGGGTATCCCTAAAATTCTATGCTGAATCTTTGAAATAGATGTTGATATAGATATTAGAGAATGCACCACTCTAGATAATCTTTTGTAGCCTCCTTATCACCCTCAGAAATGTGAATTATGGCTCTAAAACTGGTTGTTAGCTGGATCTAACAGTCATAATCATATCTTTCTCTAAATTATTGCAAAAAAAGGTTTTCTCCAGGCCATGAATTGTATTGGAATAGAAGCCAATCAGATGATATAGATATCTGAATAAACTTAAAATAAGTGACGTGGAATAAAAAGGATTTATAACTTCAAACATGAACCTAGATAATAGTATTTATAAATCTATAAATTTTAAATCTCACAGACTAATTTAAAAGCATTTTGGTGATACTGCCAGATGAGAAGTGCATAAACAGAAGGTTCCTTTGATTATCAGAGTGTTTGCTTCTGAAAATTAGAGCACAGCCATTTATCAGAGGGTGTCTCAAGGCTATAATCAGTTAAATATATTCAAGAACTGAGGTAATTTAGTATGTTGAATGTCAATCAAAGAAAGGCAAAACATGAAGCAATGTGCTAATGCAAATGTGAATTGTGCATATGCTAAGGTGGCACAATGGAGGAATAAGTGAGAGTCACGTTCCTGATGTGTTACATTATTTGAATAGTCAGGAATGTGTGAATTCAGATGATGTCCCTGCAAGCTTTCAAAATGCAGCTCTATATGGACTGAATGGCAACTTAGAGCCAATGACTGTTATTCTATGATGACAGAGATCAGATACTATCACCCTTCAGGCACTAGTTTAAAGCAGGATGTAGAAGGAGGAGGACATGACACTTCTGTGGTGTCTTTCTGAATTTCATCTCAACATCAGGAGAGACCTCAATATGGAAACTCTGTTTCATGGCAAATGCATCTGCTAAGAAAGTACTTCAAGTACTTCAGTGAAACTGAAAATAGGCAAGAGTCACAACAATACAATTATACTGGTATAGAGGCAAAATAAAAACAAGCTGACTGCTTAGTTCTCCACAAGGACAGACCTTGCCAAAATCAATCTTCTGTGTCCAAGAGCCCTGCTAATTCTCTCAAAGAAAAAAAAAACAACTGTGCCTTCTCATGAGCTAAACGTTTCTATTTCCTTGTAGATGATTTTCCAGATTTACTGATATTAATCCTGAGACCCACTGACTGATAATGGAATGTTCATTTCAGAGGTATTGAAAAATTAGTATTACTAGGTCATGTTTTATACTTTGGGTCACAATTACAGGAACTGCCTTTCTGACTAGGCATGTATGGTATCATTTTTAAATTAAGATTCTTTTTTTAATACAAGTTAACAAACTGGAATCCTTTGTCTTGGTTTATTTGTGTTTTGCTTCACTCTGAGTAGAAGATGGTGTAGCTGAAGAAAGTTTTGATGGATGTAAGGGACAAAACTGAAACTGAACTGAAGGGCTACTAAATAACTAAAAAATATCTCAATAAAATAGTTCTTATTCATCCCTCAAGAACATATCTAAATTAGATTTTTTTACACAGGTTTTCCATGTATCCTCCCAGGCCTGGAGTACAAAGAAATTATAAATCACTAATTTTTGCTAGGTGAAAACCCAAAAGTGATTTTACATATTCCGTGGTTCGGTCTCACTTTACTCTCATCTTCTTCCTCTCTTTGTGTCCCAATATATAACCATAGGGACAAAAGAATTACTGGAAAAAACATGGAATATTCTTGCCTTTTTTTTTTTTTTTAATTACTGCAGTAAATTGTGCATATTTTTAATCCTCAGATTATAATATTTGGACCGAAATTACCTGAAACTGAACAGCTTTCAGCTAATAAAAATTAAAGAAAATCAACTACCCAGTGAGAATCTGAAAAAGCACACTAATGGAGTAAATGTGTACAATTTCTCTACCATATTTTATTACAGGCATTAGTTATATTACTGCCTACAATTTCTTTCACCAAGACAAACACTGCATTGAACTAGATATGCTTCAGATACCACAATGGTTTTGTCTCAGAGAATTTAGACTAGAAAGGCAAAGATTAGAAGAAAATATACATTACCGATCGTGGTCAGAATAAGATAAGAAACCAAAGATTATTCACTTAATGGAATTAAATTTCAAGACATACAAAATTTCTATAGCTGACACATGAACTGAAGGTAGAGTTCCTAATTTAGAACAGCTAATTAAACATAAACCCTATCAACTCCGTACTGTAGCAACTGAAATTTAACATGTCATTTGGTTAACCTTTAACAGCTTTTTCCTCACTGAAGCTGGTACCCACCTGTTACAGCTACACTGTGCAAAATGTCATTACGGGAAACAATGCAAATTTTTCCTCAGTACTATTATTCTGATCGCCTTTATTTGCCTACAATCAAGGGCATTTGTGACTGAATAAACAGCTTTAATTCTCTACTGTCATTTGGCTATATTTTCATCAAATAATTCCATTTGTTCCTGTCTAGAGCAGAAGCAAAATCATGTAGCATTAGTGACATACTAAATAACAGAAAAAACATTGTTCATGGCATGACTAATATACAAACTCTTATTTATTTATTTATAACTACTAACTGCAGCAAATAAAAATAGCAGTAGTAAGTTCTATTTATTGTTAGATTACAAAGAGGATAGAGGGCTATAACTTTCAAATTATTAATTGAAAATAGATCAACTTGTTGTATCATTAATTGATGTCTGCCTAGTAATTCCTATCTCACAGCAGAATGTTGTTTCAATTCCAATGTCAGCGACAAATAACACAGTTTTACTTCAGAATTTTCTCTGGTTTATCTGTAAGAGGTTACATTGTTATGACATAATACAAAACATAGACAAAGAATATACAATTATTTATAGTACCTAAAGGACACAGATTCATAGTCCTCCACAAACTCTGATTTCACCTTAAGTGCACATAGACAAGTGCTGGTTTTTGACTGACAAGAAACAAAGACATTAATACAAATGATCATCTGAAAGACTATTACCTCCAAAAGAAATATGGAGCCAGCTGTTAGATGATTTCACCGCTCTTATTCTTCTTATGCTGTCATGAATAAATATAGAATGATCAAACATAACTTTCAGCATTGTTTAGCATTCTTAAAGGCTAAAAAGCGTTTGGCCTGCGTGGTATCTGAAAAGAAAATGTCACAAGAAAATGAAATTGCTCTTTGAGGTAGTAACAGTAATCCAGTAGTACACAAAAGAGTCTATATTGATCATGCATTTATGAAACATAGGAAATACACAGGAAAAACAGGTTCAGAGACTAAATTTAAAGCATGTGCTCATTCAAAATCTACTGCAGTTATGTTTAAATGTTGTTGGAGTCTTGACTTCCACTTTTCAGGCAAAATGTAATTTGAATGATGATGTTCAAGTTGCTGAACAAATTGCACCAGAATTCTCTAAAATGATGGCAACGTAAATTTTTTCCTAATAAGGTATTTTATTCTATTTTGTAGCAGAAAAAAATTTATTCCACTTGTGATTTCTATGATGCAAGAAGTTACTTTGTCTTACAACAAAGAAGAACTTTGTTGTCTGTCTGTTGAAATAGATGACTGCAGAACCAGGACAATAGATTGCAATACCTTTGGGACCTTAGGGGTTAAAAGGTGATCTTACAAATGGAAGTCATTATTATTTACCCATAGTGAGCTGAAGTTTATGACCAGAGTTGCAGGGAAGCTTCTGTATGTTTTACTTTTTCAAGATGTCTTAGTTGAAGTTCAGTAGGTTCAGGTACTTATCACGGAGTCATAGATTAACAAAAGAGTTGGAACATATCTGAGAATGTCATTAAACTTCAGTTGCAGGAAGTGTCTTACAAAGTCTTTCTGCGAGATCAAAACAGGAAAAACACTTAGAAATACACAGTGTGAGCAAGGACTGATGGCCTCTAAGAAAGGAAAGGCAAGCTTCACCATCTGGTTAGGTTTCTTTGAAGACAAGACTACCATAGGAGACAAAAAAATGGAATTCAATGGACATCACATGTTCAGATTTCCAGAAAGGATTTGACAAAAGTCCAGCTCATGTGTTGCTCTTTTTTTGCTGCAAAGTGGCTCAAAAGCACATGGGCTAGCTGTCTGTTAGCGGTCTCTTACTGTTCAAAGCGCAGTGGAGAATGGAGGAGGAATGAGCTGAGCTCTGGGGGCATCTGGGCATACTAACTGCTGTGAAATGTCATGCATTGATGTTTCACAGAGGAACATCAATTGTATTTAACCCCATCTCTGCTGATTTCTAGTGCAATGGCCAAATTTCCATCTGGAGCATGGAATTTTCTTCTGAAATACTCATTTTGATCTGCAGGGCTTTTCTGTCTTACGTGTCTTAAGCGTTGTCCGTCATTGCCTCTAAGACCTACTTTAAATGTTGGGTTTGCCATTATGGAATTTATGTACAGAAGGTGCTGCTTCACAGCAATGTTTAAAAGTTTGTACACATCAGCAAAATAATTGGAATAAGAAGTTACTGTTGAACTGAGGACCCATCCAAAATACAATGAAGTCGATGGAAAAGTTCCTATGGATTTTAATAGGTTATGAGAGTGATGTGACCTTTAAGCTTCTGTTGTCTTGCAGCAGGAATAAATGTAGCCAATGTTATAGATTAAAGTCCCTATCTCTTCAAAGACATCACATCTTTGTGTATATTTGTTCAATTAACTCCCAGGTTCTGCAGGTGACAAACCAGATGTGTTAGGGTCTTTCCCTGTGAAGGAATGCTTGCATCAATGCTTCAACTTGGTTTTCCTCCCACGTGGCTTCAAAGGGGAAGAAGCAACACTCAACTGTCTCACAAAAACCAGTCCGCACATGCTGCTGGTCCAGAGCCTGGTGCCCACGTATCTGCTGGACTACTGGATATTAACTATTAGAGCGGGAATGTTGTGATCCACCACAGGTTAAATGAAAGTATTGCATCGCATTGTCAGCAACCCTTCATGGTTTCTTTATAGTCCAGAATATAGGAGGCTGCTTCTGCAAAAGGCTTTGGAGAAGGCGATCTCTGGAGACACCTTTTCATGACACCTTTCGATTAGTCATTAGTAGATCTATGAACCTAATTCTTTTATTTTATTTAGATTTTCCTGACACGAATTCTTTCAAATGCATTCATTTATTCCGTGACAAATTGAACTTCTACTGACATTGATACATATATACGTATAGTTAGAGCTGTATGGGTTTGGGCCTTATTTCTGGACATAAAATTCTTTCTGGTAAGACAGTCTCTTCTTATCTTCCGTGAATGTGCTACTTAACTACAGTGATTATTATGGGATAATCAAATGAATAACTTCATAAAACCTTTTGTAAACGATAATAAAAAAATCTTATTTAAAAACTAGAAAGGATTACAATCTTTGTTCAGGGCTTAAAAGGTTTTTCAGAGCCTGGAAATCAATAATAATTTATATCAGTCAAATTATATTAGTCATATTTGACAGAGTAAAAAGCCTTATGAGCAATTTAGATGAAATATGCTTTTTCTTGTTTTATATGCCCTCTTTTTCAGCACCCTTAGTTATTTTATTGCATTATACATTCTTATCTAGGTGGTCCCCAGAAATACTTGTTGTCATGAAAAATTTGTCCCCCTTTTAGAATGCATGTTTCAAGACACTGAAATAGTTCTAAGAGTTTTATATAGTTCTAATAGCTTTTTGTTACTGTTAAAAAAAAAAAAAAATCCCATTCTTTATGTGAATAAATAATGAATACAATTTACAGAATAAAATTTGAAACACTTTCAAGGGTTCAGTACCTTCAGACTTACCACATTAACATCTTTGTTGTCCACAACTGAAGGTACATCTTGATTCTAAGCATGAAATCAGTCGTTTTCTTAAAATTCATCCTTGTGTGACTAAAGCTTACACCTATGCGACCCATATGCTCTGCAACATCTGTTCTTTTTATCATAGTTTTATGCAGTGGCCAACAAAGTGTGAAAAAGTCATGACTGGGATTGAAAACACTGGAGACTAAACAAGATTTTTCTTTTTTTGTTTTTTTAATATTAACATAATTCTCATAATCTTATGAAAGTTTTGCATGGGAACAAAGAAGAGAAAAAAACATCTTGATACCTTCACAATTTGTAAGCGTCATGCCTTTGGGTCACTTTGAGCAACCTCTAACACTTCCTGGCTCAGAGTACCAATTAATGGAGCTAGTTGTACCATCTGATTGTTTGGACCTGAATTTTTTAAAATGACTGGTGAAATGAGTGACATTGGAAAACCTGTGTCAAGTTTACGTTTTTCCTAAGCTATGAATAATATTTCTTTCTAAGAATTATTGTAGCAAAACACCCATACCCATCATGAAAATCTTGTAATTAAAACATATAAAATATGTAATGTACAAGTGTTGCACTTTTTACCTGGAATTCTGTACAAAATATTTTAACATAAAACATAGTTCAGCACAAATTTTTCAAAGACATCCAGAAAAACTAAACAGGTTTTAAAATATGCTTGCAGGTTGTGTCTTCACAACAGTCACTGCTACAAAATCCACTCAAGACAGTGGGATAATGTTTGAGTGGGTCACTGTTTCTCAGTTTCTTTTTAGTACAGCTGAACTACTTTTAGTACCCAACAATCTTAAGTGAGACTATACTAAGTCATAAGAAAATGTTTCCTTATGCAATTAAAGGTCCTTTTTTGACACTGAATCTGGATTTTAATTTTCCTAAATATTCACAGAAATGTAGTTCCTCAAATCTGAGGTACACTATCATTTAAAAAAAAAAAAAATTAAAAAATAATAAAAAAGAGGAAAGACCTACCTAGTTTTGGAGATTTTCATAGAAAACGACATTGAAAGTGTACAGGCCAATTAAATTAATTACTATAGCAATAAGAAGTAATACTAAAGGGTGATATATCTCACCAGAATTATTCTTAGCAACTTGACATGTGCCTTGGTCACATACATGGTGATAACTGCAGTCGTTTTGGTTAACTGCCTATTTCAAGTTTGTTTTGTGTTTTTTCAGACGTTATTTAAATGGGCATGTGTAAGCTCAGTGGATTTATCATATCTGAGCTAAAAATAGATTAACTTAGTTTGTGACTGAACAACATTTTGCAGAAACCTTCATACTGAGGTAATTACCCTCCTCCTGATGAATTAAATTATTGGTTTTCCCTATGAATACACATATGCTATTATTGAGTCTAGGTAAAAAGCTATAGTTGGTCATATGCTTTCCTCCTTCAGGCTCCAGATACTCTTAAAGAAGAAAATTAAAACCTTACCATACATGATGGGTTTTTTTCATTTTCCATTACTCAGTGTATTTCTAGAATAAATTTCATCAAATGTATTTCTAATGTTTATTGTTGTGGATTTGTTTGGTGAGGTAATCAAACCTCAGAGATCAGTATAAATCCACAAGGTGATTGTGTATTGGAGACACAATTATTGCAAATGTTGAAAAGAAAGAAGAAAAGATCCCACAGATATTTCAAAGTACTTGCCATTTGGCAGAACATTCCTTGCTAAACCCAAATTTCTGGTCATTGCAGAATTTACATTAAAAAGCTAGTACTTTCTAATCTAATTTTTTGCATATATTATGACTATTAAACTCAGCCAGCTACAAATATATTCTAGGTTTTCAATGAGTGAAATGTTAAAAAAAAAGTCTGATAACTAATAATATTGACAAGAGAGAAAACATGATAATGATTATGATCTCACACTTTTTTACCACTTCATCTGTCATGATTCCAGATGAAATTCTTCTGAAATTCTGCTTTCTGTATTTTGAACTATTTTAGCTAGTACATACATTCTCTCTTTTACCTGTTACACAAAGATATGAAAACCAAGGCCATGAATCTTCTTCTCTCCTGATGGCAGTGGTACAACAACATAGCCATACATGTGAGGAAGCAACCACTTTATACTATAATGCATTGCAGTGCTTTTCTTACTTGGCTTGATTTTTCCCGCTTGCTGTTGCAGGATCTTCTCTTAGCAGCTTTTTCAGCAAGTCTCTCACTGCTCTGCTCCTCAATTTGTATCAAGCCATGCCATAATTGAAATGTATTGCATTATCTTAGGATGGCGCCATGTTTTTCATTTTTATTTTAACTCCAATGTCGTAACTTGACAGTAGAAGTGTTTCCATTTACAGCTTCATAGCACTCTGGGACTTGGTGAGGTCTGTTACCTCCTTTTAGAGGTTCCTGTTTAGCAGACAATTATCGGTACCTCACCCAAACAGAAACACTTCAGAATGCAACAGCAATTACTCAAGTGGCAAAGTAGTCCTGGTGTACATCCAATAACAGATTATGAAGATGAGGTACCTTTCTGTTACTATTTAAGGGACAAACATTCAGGAGCATAAGCAGTGAACAGCAATCAGATAACACTAAACTAATGTTAGAGCGGAGAATTACAGTAGATGAAATGGTGACACCCAGATCCTCAAAAATATTTAGATGAATAATTGCCATTGAAATCTACCACAGACTGATTCTTAAATCTTTAGCTCAGTTTATCCTCTCCGTTTATCAATTTTACCTAACAGCAAAATAAAGAGATTAAATGAAATTTTTGGAAGTCATAGGAAGATAAGATGTGAGATAAGACCTAAGATTGAGGAACCTCCCTTGTATACCCTAAAGACAGTGTACTGGATGGGCATTCCCTAAAGTCTGAAGTGCTCCAGCTAGATCATTTGTGACCTTTTATATACTTCAGCATGAGTTTTTGAACTGTATAAGTCATCAGACACTGTCTTGTATTTGATTATACCAAATAATTAATTTTTTTCTGGATTTTTGCACACTGAGAGAAATCTTTAACTCAAGACAATGCCATTAACCCCATCAGTGTTCATTCCAGGGACATGACAGAAACTTGTGAGTTGTCTTCTTATCAGAAAACCCAGGTCTAAGGAAAATAACAAACCAAGGTAATATCTGGAACAGAAGAGCCTCTCTATTAAAAGGTGGCCTTTCCCCCTTTTTTTTTTTTTTTTATTTTTAGGTACTCCAAAGATTTCTTCTGCCAAATCTAGTCATTACAGAAGCTAAATTTGAGTCAGCAGTACATATCCTTTGAAAGTAGATGCATATGTTTGTTCAGAAGAGTGATTTCCTAAGTTATGTCAATTATGTTGACTAGAATTCTGTTGAATGTATTTGGAACTCACATAATCAAAACCGACATTGAGAAACTTCTCACAGTTCTTAACTGGAGAAAGTTAATGCTAACTGAGATTAGTGCCACTCCAAAAATCAATTAATTTAATCTGTTCTTTCAGTTATATTGTAAGGACTTTTCCATAAAGTGTGCCATCCCAAGTATCTTTAAATGCTGATGTAAATCATCATCATCATCATCATCATCATCATCTAAGAGAAATAAAAGATGGTCCTTTGAAAAAGGGTATCTGCATATCACAATGAGGTTTTTGACATTAATTTATGCCCTTTAAAAAAAACCCAAACAAAACTCTTTGAAAAAAGAGGATAAATGTTCGAGTTTCACTAATATAGTCAGCCTTCACTGAATATTAATTTAATGAGGTATATGACATTCGATTTTTTTTTTAATGTATGATAGGAATTAAAAACCAGCGAAGCAACATTTTCCTAAGAGGAGTCAAAGGAACGTGTTTTCTGACATCAGCTGAAAGACTTTCCACAATGTTTTGTGATGGAAACAAGAAAGACCACATGGCACTATCCCCTACCCATCCCCAGTTCTCAGGAGTGAACTAGTGCAATTTTGACTAGAAAAGGGATTATGAACAAAAATTTGTCTTAAAGCCTGGTACAAACCAATTCAAAACCATTTAATGTTGTTTGATTTCCTTGGATTAAGAATGAGAGAGACATTTATAAGAAGCTGGCTCTCCATGTGTAGCCTCAGCTGCACTGTCTTGCCAACCTCTCTTTGTGCAACAAGCTGCAGTGAAGGGCATTTTCAGTGCTCCAGTGGGGTTTTACACAAGGAAACCAAGAGGGTAATTCAAGCCAGCAGGCCAAGTAACATTTTTTCTCTCAGGACATGTTTACTGTACTACTGGCTCTGCTGTTGAAGGCCAATGCCAGTGAACTGACCATGGAGCTCTCTTGAATGCTTGAACCTGGGCAATTTTCCAGCTGCTTGTCAGTGCTGTGTGTTTCTTAACTACACATCCCTGATTTCTGGCATTGGCTCTTCCTTCAGTATCCCCTGACATGGCCAGACCAAAGCCACCATATGCGCTGAGGAAGATCAGTTGTTCAAATATCGGTAACCAACCAGTACCAGCTAAGGTTAAAGATTGTTTGGATTGCTTTCCAAATGGTATTGGAAAATCAAATAGACTCATCTGGGATAACCTCAAATGATAAAACAAGTCTAGAATTGCTCCAGCTTTCACAATGTTGGTTACAATAGTAATATATTTCATGTATTTTTTAATTCTGATGCCTTTGTTACCGTTACCTGTCACTTCCTTTTTTTTTTCTCTATTTCCTTTTCTTATTTAAAGTGTCTTTGAAATAATTGCATTTATAAATTCTTTTTGACACATGAAAAGAAGAAGGAGAGGAAAAAGATTTGACATCCTTCTTACAGAAATCAAAATGAGATTTATTTCTGCAAGTATTCAATCTATTTGTTAGGCTGTGCTATAAATGCACCTGCATTACCAGCTGCATGTCATCAGAGATCACAAGCAATTTGTTCTACAATGAAACTGGAAAAGTACAGTCACTGTTAAATAACACCTGTGAAAATTGAGGTGACACTGGTAATTTTGGAGAAGGCCATTTTATTATCAGTGCATATTAGGTAATGGAATGTAACTGGGAATACATGTACAAACAGTTTCTAAGTCAGTCAAGAGGTTTTGATGATATCATAAATTGAGAGCAGAACTTGCATAGTACAGAACTGTGTATGTGTTTCATCATATAAAATAACAGGAATAGGAATAATTACTCAGGATTCTGGTAAATTGGAACAAGCACTCAAAAATTATTTAAAAGTAAAAGAATTAACCACAATATTGACAAAGAGTGTAAACCATGCTTAGTCTGCAACTAGCAGATCAGACGGTATTCTAAAATAAGATAGTATTCAAAGCTGACAGATTTTTACACCAACTAATGAAGTAGATTCCTCACATTCTTTTATATATGTAACTATATAAAACTGAGAAGCATACTTATGCCAAGCTAAATGAAAGAAAAAATTATTGTCATATATTTTCTAGGGGGAACAAAAAAAGTGTTAATTGCTCTGTTTAAGCACAAACTGCTAATAAAGGTCAGGTAGGCTCAAGATGAGCACATGACCTTAAAACAGCCACTGTGTCTTTTACATGAGAATGTTTTCTCCTCTTTAAAAGAGTGTAAGTGGAGAATAACAATATTCAGATTCAATAAACCAGATTCTTGAGGACAGTCCATGGGAAATAAAAAATGAGTGTGTGTGTGTGTGTGTGTGCGCGCGCATCTGTATGGCTGTGTCCTCTGCCTCTTGTACAAAAACCTGAAGGCATTTCTAAAACTTAGAGTATTTTGAAGCAAGGTGAAAAGGAAAAACAAAGGTAATAGTTTCTATTTGTAGGGATTATATTTTTACAGTTATATAGACTTAAAATTCAAGGTTATAAGCAATTTTTTAGAAATAGAAGGCACTGCTTTTATTAAGATGTACTTATTTATACCATACAGTACCTTTCTGCACAGAGAACTGTATGCACATTAAGCTTGGAGAACATGTATATTTTTTTGTAAATTGGTCTTCAGAGGATACAAAGCATTTGTTTTATGAGGTAAACATCGCTAACTAAAACCATTCAAAGGAATGAATCTATAAAAGATTTTTAGTAAGAATGTAAAAAATGTCTAATTCCTTTCAAATCAAGGGTGTGATCTAGGGAGTGGGGCTCAGGAGAAGAACAAAACCATGCCTTAATTCTCAATGAGACTTATGTAAAAAAAGCTTTAATAATACATTTGTAAAACATTAATGAAATAATAACATAAATCTTGAAACAGAGTTCCAGATATGAGTTAACATTAATTTCAGAAGACTATTCCACTCATTCTAATTTGCATGTGGTCATGTATTATACACAATACCAACACCTGTCAGATAAATCATCGCCTCAGGTAGATGACAGCTGTGTAAGCATACACTACTGAGGGTCAGTATGTGTTGGACATAAGCAATTCCTTGCTCTTTCTCATGGTTCCAGAGGTAATGTTTTAATATGATTAACAGTTATGAAACTTCTCCAAACACTTTGCACTGAAAGTCAGCGTGATTTGTTTTCAGGAACTTACAGGTAGCTCTTGGTTTAGGCATTGACACAGTTTTCTGTGCCTGCGCTTGTAGCCCTGCACAGCTCAGCCGTGGCTCAGGCCAGAACATGCTATTATTTTGTTTCTGCTGCCCTTTTGAGACTCATGGATGTTTGTTTACATCTCCTTTATGTTACCTGTAATTTAACAGCATGAAAAAGGCAGAATGATCTGATTCTGTTTCAACATCACAGCTCAGGTTTCTTAAGATACTTATGTTGCTAGCAGCAAGCTATGTATTTTATGTTCGCTATTTTACAAACCGTCCAGAGGACAAGCACTCTCTTCTGATGATGTTTTTAATCTATTACTTTTTGAGGTTAGAAGTGCACTGTAAAATATAATATTCAGTATTTTTTCTAATCAAAAGAAGATGGAAACATGTAAAGATAAGCATAAGCTTTCAGATACTTAGTTATTTACTGCAACTAGACTCACTTTTAATAGTTTTAGTAATTGCTATTTAATGAAAAATATCTTAGCATTGGAAAAGTGGGGTTTTTTTCAGAGCTGTGATGTATTATTCATTCTATAGAATGATTATCAGCATCCAAACCATGCCTCCAATCCCTTCTTTTATACATGATTTTCCTTTACTATCACGCACCATTTCAGGACCTGAGTTTCAGCATCAAACATTTTTTGGTGGAACACATCCCAGAGTCCATCATCTCACTCCCTTCTCATCTCCTAAATATTCACTCTAGCTTCTGCTGAAAATTGATTTCTCTCATGTCTGTGTGATCCATGAACCATGCCAAATTCTTCTGAGGCTTTAAAGTTGGATTTAAGGGCATAGAATTAAAGTGAAGTGCAGGGTAAGGAAAATTAATATATGAATTGGAAATTTTAAATCACTGATGAACTAGTGTCAAATGCTTTTGTCTTTTCAAACATTATTTTTAAACTAAAATCTTTACCATGCATAAACATACTCTCTTTTTTTTTTTTTTTTGCATCATGATCATTTATAAAAGTAAAAGGTTACTAACAGAAAAACAGCCAAGCATTTGCTTTCTCATAATCAATCTCGATCTCTACAAATCTCAGAAGAAATTACATTCTTGCTTCTGTTCTTTTAAGAAAAAAGTCTTTTTGACTTGAAAATCTTGGTATGGAAGTAGAAATGAGCTAATGAGAATAAACACTCAACCCATAAGCCACCTGGAATAAAAGACAGTGAGGTGTAATATGACTAAAGCAAGAAAGAACACTCAAGGGACCCTGTTTCCCACTCAGCACACCAAACAGTTTCTGAAATCAGTCAAAGAATTCTGCCAGATATGTTGTGATGTAGTAAGATACTTGGCTTTTAAATCTAGTCAGTGGAAATAACACAAAATTGTCACCATTACGCTATTAATAGGGAAAAGTTGTGCCAAATATCACTAGAAAATAAGTGAGGGACTACTTGCCTTTTGAAATTGGCATTTATGTACCATTGTCTCTTGTATTTCTAATACCTGTTTATGGATTGTCATAGAAAAAAAGACCAGCAGAATTTTGAAGTATTTTTTTTAAATCACACATTGAAATATTACCTGGCACTCAGAACTGCGGGGTTTTTCTGACACTGGTTCCTTCTTTCTTCATCAGAAGAACTTAAAATGCATTATTTCAAGTGAATGCAGTACTCAGTACCTGTGGGAGTGCTCAACATTTATTCAAAATCAGGTTCAGTAAGAAATGAGAGTGGAACAAATTAAAAACATTCTATGCCTGGTCTTCAGCTAGTATGCATTTTTACAGCTCCAGAAAAGTCAGTGAACTTGGATTATCTTGTTTAAAATGTATGAAAAATATCTAGTATCATTTTTTTATAGTGTAATGATGCCAGAATTTAAAGATTAAGAATGTTCTGACTTCCAGAGAAAAAAGTCTAAGAATGCAATCTAGCTTGGAACACAGCCTACAGTTTACCATGAATATAATAGTGCAGCTTTTGGATCATTTTCTATTCCAAATTTATACTAATATATTACCCAAAAATATATTGCAATTGGAAACACTGTAAAAGAAGAAAACTCTAGTAATATGCAAGAGCAGGGAAATATCAGTTTCAGAAAAATTAAAGCTCCTTGTAGTGTCATCTGACCCATTTTCTGTTTTCTATATGACGCATTTTACTGCATTATGGTTACAACTGGTGAAAAAAAATGGAGCAGTCTCAAATGGAGGCTGCATTTGAAATTGAAGTCAAGAATGTAGATCAACACTGGAAATGTGTTCCTATTTTCATAATGTTTTTAACTAGAGCTTTCAATCAAAATGTTACAAAATTGTAGGGAATTTTAAGTACAATTATAAATCTCAAATGTGAAATGCCACCCTCCTTTTAAATGACAAGTTCCTAACCCATCTCCTCCCCTCTCACAAGCTTTTCACAACCTTTTTCACCTTCATGTGTGTGACTAATTAATACTGTCATCTTTCTACCACCTTCCACAAGATTCAGTCAATGTCAGCAACTAACCTTATGCTCTGTTGCTGCTTATAGATTAATTTACTGAGCCATCTGTCTGTTTTCTCTACTCTAAGTATTTCCACATTGTGTGATATTTTAATAAGTGAAAGCAATTCAATCTAAAATATTGTTTTAATCTATAGAAAATGTAATGATTTGTCTGGAAATTTTGGCTGGCTTCATGCGAACATCAATGGCATGATGATGATGATCTCTCACTGTAGATAGAAGAGACTAATCTGCTTTTTATTATCCTTATTTATACTTCTATTCTCATTTTGTTTATTTTGTTATTTCTGTCTTTTTTACTGTCATATCCTGTCTTTCTCCCTCTGCTTCCACATGGCCTGACATATTACAGAAGAATTCTATTTATACTGTATGAGGGAATATCAGGTTGTCCTAAATAAAAAAAAAAAAAAAAACAAAAAAAAACCCCAAAAACGCCCAATGTAATTTAGGTATGGGCAGCTAGAAAATGAACAAGTATTGTCAATCTCTGCTGGATGACATTGCATAGCACAGTCGTTTAACAAAGCTCTGTCAGATGAAGCATGCAGCTACCTAATTCGAATGAGCCTGAATGCCAGACAGACACTGTGAAGAAACTGATGATAGACGCAATATAACAAAGTTATATAGCAGATATACTATGTAATATGTATTACGTACCATGTAATATGCAATATGAATAGTAATAACCACTCCCAGGAAGGCATGTAGCTAGAGATATACTAAAAAAAACACCCCCAAAAGTCCCCAAACAAACAAGCAGAAAGCCTGCAAATTCATGACACAACTGGATGTGAGAGGCATACAATCATATGAAATCGCCTTTGAAACCAGGAAACTTATTCTACATTTTCTTACTCCCATTTTCCAATTGCAACTCAGTCTCCTTCCTATTTTGCTGTACATTTTGAGAGACTAGCAAGCTGTGCTGCAAATAAAGAAATCAAATTATCTGGGCTGAAACTAAGTACGCAAAAGTAAGTCTGTCACTATTCATGTCCAAAAATGAATGCCTCAGCGACTTTTTTGAAATGGACTTGGTAAATCTGAAAGCAGATTTTGGAAATACAGTAGAAGAAAACAAATGCCTACATTCGCATTTATTTCTGCTAAATGAGAAAAATTCAGACTGCACACAGGATCAGATGTTACCATCCTTAGCTTAATATTAGATAACACCTGTGTTGGATAGTGACAGAGGAAGGAGTGAGGGGCAACACTAGAAGAGAGGAGTACATTATCAAGGAGATAAGTGATACATCACTAACTCACTTGGAAAAGAGAGAAAAACTGTTTCTGATTTTGTATAACAGAGATGAATCAGAGAGAGAATTGTATTGGAATATGAAAACAGATGTTAATTCTATGGATTTCAAGATTTTTAGCTTTAAGAGTTATAAAAGCTTCATTTCTCAAGTTTGTCTTTTGAAAGTATTTCATAAATGTTCCCTTGGGAATCAGGACTGGAGAAGTCAGAGAAGGAAAGAGTTGTTCTGCAGGAAATACATCCCCTGTGGTGGCTGGACATTCCTGTTCTTTATTGATTGCCTGCATGGCTCACTTTGGTGTACAGAGTTATTTCAATTGTATCACTGGAAAGCAATTAAGCCTATGAAACCACTAATATTTTATAGAAAACACATTGTTTCTGGGAATTGCTATTTTAAATATCATTCTTCTGCCATCTTGCCGTTGTGCTGATAGAATAATAAAATTGTGGAGGAAAACACTGATCTTTAAAAATGTCGTAAATAAAATACAAGCTATATATTTTAGGGTTTTTGGGGTGTGGTTTTTTTTGCTATTTATTTAAAATTGAACCATGAAATTATAAGTTTAAGGGAACATTTTTATAACACTATAGCATCTTCTCCCTGTGTCTTCATTTCAAATACATGATGTTACAAAAACTGAAGACTACAGGAAAGATAAGATTGACTCCTCTGAAGTTCATCCATTCTCCAGCTTCAAACAAAGTCTGAAATGCCCTCTCAGTAATTTCTGCTCATTAACAGAATCCAATCTTTCATTCAGCAAAATCTACTTAAGACAGTTCAATGGATTTCCTTTTAAGAGTTTCAAATGCAGTATGACTCTGGGAACATTAGAATAATTGAGTTAAATTCTGAATCTATCTTTCCTTTTGCTTGTATTTTTTCCTTCCAATCTTTGTTGTAAATTTAATGGATGCAAATGAAATTCATCACTGTAGAAAAAACCCCATATCTTTGCTGCAAGCCTTTTAAAAGGACTTATGCTATGAATTTCATGCTTTTTTGTCATTTCCAGACAACTGTGTATTTTGTTAACATTTAAGATGTCCAGACTGACCTCCCTTAAGACTGTTTCAGTGGCAGAAGTCTGCATGCTTCAAATAAAATAGCTTGCCCCCCTCATACATACATTTCATCTTGAAAGTGTAATTATGGGAGAACAAAGCTTAAGTAATTAATTGCTTTTGGTTATTCTTGGTGACCTTTCTCAGGGTCATAGTTTGATTTTAATGACATTCAATAGGTGATTCATTGTCAAGGTTTTCTATTCATCATTTACCTCTTTCTTTAAGTACTTCTTTTGGAACTTGTATATCATGTCTTTATAGAATGGGATACAATATCTATAACATCAACTATTGCCTAAGTTTTACTTATTTCACCTTCCCAGCATCTGTGTCTGGAATAAAAACTCATCAGTCCTTTCTCTGAGAACCTTTTTGATGAGACAATGTAGTCATGGTTCATATGAATTCATCCAGCTCATATCCTTTGTCTTAAGTTTAAGCAAAGAGAAAGTGTGCCATTTTGTGATTTCACAGAGACAAGTGGTTAGGAAAGTCACTTCTACAACCACATCAAATTCTATTATGCTTCAAGTTTTCTTCTAAAAGATACTTAACAAAAATACATAATTCATTCAGTCTGAAAATCCAAATCCTTCTTGACTGTAATAGTTCAGTGCTTTCAGTGATTTTTGCTATACTTTTTGTTGTTTTAGGATTAAAAATATGTAAATATTTCCACACCCTAAGAACAACACAATGAAATAAAAATAGCAAATCTAACTAGAGACAAAACTGCATAATTAAGCTTTTGAATGGGTTTATAGTATTATGGACTGTTTCAGTTCTCTTGGACATTTAAATGGAAAATTAATTGTAGTTAATTGAAAATCTTAAAAATAGCTGAAGACACATTTGGATTTAATTTTCATGAAAAAAAAAAAAAAATTAGCCAGTTATTAACTATGGTGGAAAAGTTGCTGTCCATAAACATAAAACATCCTCAAAACATCACTCTTTGCCATCAGGGTTTGTGCAGTGTGCTAAATGGGTGTTTCCTGGAAAAACACTAGGGCTGCCTAGATTCTGTGAATTTCTTACATTTAAGTCCTACCTATACTTTTTATTGCTATTTTAAGTGAGGGGGGAAATTATTGAGATAGTAGAAAATAACCTTTATTTTTGGAGAACTTTCTGTACCTAAAGACTGAAGATCAATTTGAAGTATCCAGCTTTCCTACCATTTACAGATTTTTTTAAACAAACATGTCTTATAATATAGATAATAAACGCAAGAGCATTGAACATAATGTGAATTCTCAGGCAAGAGAACCTACATACTTTTTCACATTCATGACACACCTAAAAATTTAGCGCTTGTCTAGGTGTTCTGCTAAAAGAAGTCTATTCATAAATTTCCTTTGTTATGCTGCTACATTTACTCGGATTGAAGAACTAAGAATGGTGTGTTTTTATTCTAGGTCTCTCCCTATAAAGATGTTCAGTGGATTCCAGTAACTGCAAAAGGTCTATTATAAAAAATAGAATTCTTCTCTATAGCCAGGAATTCTTTCATCAAGACTTACATTTAAGATACATATACTATAACAGTCCCAGACGTCAAACTCAGGTAAAGAAGAGTAACAGAACAGAAATCTAAAGCAGCAGAATGAAAGTCCTTTGAGGAGTGTTGATCTCGGTGAAAAAATAACAAAAGACAGGTTAGAATAATACGTGAGGCAGGGACACTAGCCAAGAAGAATCTCCCTGTTAATTAGGAAATAAGCTGCCTTAATTAGTCATCCTGCAAAACACTGATTGTGGATCCAGCTTTCACTTTTTAGTATCACTAGGTGATTACCTTATTTATGTATAAATGGGTAATTTACTAGATATTTGAGAAACTGTTATTGAAAACTGACAGCTTGGGTGCTATTAGTAATATTAAGCAAATACAATATCCCTTCTGAAATTAGCATAGAATATACCTTTTTATGATTAAGGATATATGACCATCATGTACTTGATCATCAGTTCTATAACAGCTGCTTTTGATATAGTTTTCATCATATTAAAATTAGTAAGCTGTATTTTCGAGATCATCGGTATTTGGATACACGTCAAGCCAACAGGCAAGAGAAACAGATCACATAAATAATGGCTATTTCTTTGCATGCAAATAATAAAATGGTCATCAGAAATTACCAGATGAATACATTTTATAGATGAGAGGCAGTGCTTAGTGACTTCTGCAAGAATAAACCTGCGCTCTGTGATAATGTCTTTCAGGGTTGCGCAACTTAGGAAGTTTGCTTGAAGCCTAAAAATTATCTTTCTTATACATGGTTCAATACAGTCTTTTTTATTTTTTTTTAATGAAGGGGTGCATTTTCTATTTTGTGATAAGGACTGAATACGTAAGTGTTCATGATTTCCTATTTTTAAATAAACACTATAAATGAAAATACTTTCTGTTCTAACATAAAGGAAAAAAATCCATACTTCGATTTTTCCTCTAAGTCAGTGTATGTTAGCAGACATAATTTCACCACTTGGTACCTCAGTTTTCAGTGAGTAGAGAAAGACAATGATTTCCTCAAATGGTTGTTTAGAGGCCTAATTAGGTGCTCTTTGTATCATTCTGAGATCCTCAGAGGAAAGCAATTAGAGAGTGCATATGAAAAATATTACTATCTAATTAATTCGTTATTGAAAAATTACATGATTATCTGACATATTCTGAATATAATTGCACCCATTACTATTTTTAAGGCTCCCTTTCAACTTGCATGGAATTTCACACCTGAGAAAGAAAAATGTTCTCCTAATTGAATCATCAGTTCTATGAATAATTCATCAGAATGACTTAGTGCACAATGCATTACTAGGCTTCATTTTTCCTGTATGCGCTTTCATCCAATAAAGCCTTGTCTCTGAGTGGGAGAGACATGGATCTGATGTGTGCACCGCTTGGTGAATAAGGAGTTGGCTAGACGGTCACACTCCGGATTTGGACTCAATGTCCAAGTGGAGATCAGTGGCAAGGGACCTTCCCCACGGGTCAGTATTGGCATTAGAGCTGTTTAACATCTTTGCTGGTGACGGACAGTGGGATTGAGTTCTGAGGGAACTGACATCTCAGTGTCCTCTGCTACATCATAGAAACCTATTCCTTTCCTTCCTGCACCTGGCTTTCCACTTTCATTGCATCATTTGGTTTTGTTTCCACTCAGGGGTTCTGTCAGTACTAGGATTATGGACACATAACTTCTTATATTTAACAAAATTTCTTTTTCTATTGAGGAAACTATAATAACCTCCTACAACTAAAGTGGTATTATCTGTGATCTACACACTACTGCAGGACTTTTTACTTTAAAAAGTTCTCATGAAAATCATCCTAATGTAAGACTTGAAGAGCATTTTGCATGACTGCATTGCAGTTGTGGTAGACATGTTCAGGCAAGAGCTCATCTGAGCTTCATAGGTAGTTTAGAAATTCACTGCTTCTTATGCCCAATCAATATTATGGGTACAAGTCAACAAAATATTCTCAAAATAATGGGAAAAAAAGTGCACTTTTCCCCCCATTATAGGTCACTATATAAAGGGAGGCAATGCAGATGCTTTGCCATTTCTGTCCCCTGATGGCACATAGGAAAATAACAGCATTGAGACATTCTGAAAGGAAGGTCTGTGACTTAAACAGCAGGAGTGAAATCTGGAGCCTGCATAACCTCCTTCAGTGCCTGTGAACTGTATGGATACAGATCGAGTTTTTAAAAAATATCAGTAAGTCTCACATCCTTATACAATGTGAGATTTGGTGAGAATATTTTATATGGTTTTAGTCTAAAGCACTGTTAGAGATAACAGCGGTAGTAAGGTGAAGCAGGGAGGGGACAGGCAGAATTTTACCTTTGTCTCTTAAATCACAATGTAAAATCTATTCTGTAACCATATTTCTGTTATTGTAATTTCAAAGTATGTGTACAGAAACATTGGAGAAATAAAAAGTTAAAGACAAATTAAATTAATAGGAGCAGATTGAGCAACTACCTTCAGATATGCTGATGTTTAGAGTATTTTTAGAAATATTAATACAGTTGTATTTTTTTCATAAATATCACCTATGGGAATAAAAATGCAGGATGATCAGATGAATTGGTGGGAACTAATGCAGTCTCCTTTCTACTACTTTTCTGGCAGCATTCCTAATTAGCAGAACAGGTGATTAGGAGTAGGTCCTAGCTGTAGCTCATCTTTGAACAAAGTTTGTGTGTTCCTAAATATCATTGCTACTAAATGCCACAGAGGAGTTATTTGGCTAACAAAACACTATATGTGAGATTTCACAGAAGAGAAAAATTTACCTTCTTGCTATAAAAATCAGTTATACAAATAACTGAATGGCATGTATCTATTCCCAGTGAAGAAATACTTTGATTTTGCTTAATTGTTTTAAGTCTTTCCTTATCAAATTATAGAAAAAATAAATTATATGAAACTGAGTATTCATATGAAGATTTTGTAAGAGCAGCGACAGTTCTATGAGAATCTTCTTGATGAATAAGGTTAGGTCTCAAATGCCAAGTTCTACAGACGTTTTTATTAATTCCATTTTTATTTAAGGTCTGGAGTAGAACCCTGACCAAACCTATATTCATTAATTTCAGGCAAGAATCAGATACAGTCTGAACAAGGCCAGTTTTTTTTTTTTTTTTTTTCAAACAGCAAATAAAAGATGAAGAAATTCAGGTTCATGTCTATAATTCTGGCTATTACTGAAACTTGAGTACCATTATTGACTGTTACATTAATTGTGGGAACTTCTTCAGGCTCACTGTAAAATTTATGAGGTACAAAACCTAAAATGAAAGCAAGTCTACTGGAAAAATGATGACTAATTCAACACATTCAGATTTTTATCAGGTTACAGACTGGGCTAATGAGGATTTGTTGCCATTGGAGAACATGAAGAATGCTCTGCCTTTTCTGATAAGACACATCTCTTCTTTAATATCTCAGCAAGTGACTCTGGCCTACAGATTTTCTTCATGTTGCCCAGATAGGATTATACAGTACTAATCTCCTTGTATAATAGTGAAGACAGAAATATTCTACTTGAGCAATCAAACAGGTATTACTATGTCGTTAAGCAACCTTCTACCTATGTCATCAATTCACATTGTAGAAACACCTTTGAATGCATATGCCTTAAAAGAACCTGCGAGAGGGCTAGATGGGACTAAAAAGGAGCTGTTAAACATCAACTAGAGGTATATCACTGCTTTAAAGTATCCAAATACAAATATTTCAATGTAAATAAGAAATTAACTTTAGTGATTCACATATGCTTCATAACTTTTTAGCTCATTATGGAATGTCACACTGATCTACCACCTCTGATATTATTCCAGGTTTTACTACTTCCTTTGCATTAAGGCTACAGCATTACTTCAAATTACTTTCCTAACCACATTTGGTATCTCATAAATTCAGAAGACAGTTAAAATAGTGAAGTTTTACAAAGCATAAACTCAGGCGTCTTTGGTAATGAAATTATTTCTTTCTAAGTTTTTGCTTATACAGCAGTCTGAGAAAAGTGTGGCAAAAAATATTTTTAAAAAAACCAAGCAGCAGCACAGCAATCTACCAGCTCCAGCCATAGAAATACTTTACTGAATCATGCTATCGTGTGTGATATGGGCTACTTTGATATGTGGTGCCATTGTTTGGCCTTTTTTTTTTTTCTGCAACGATTTCTATTAGAAAATTTACTTTGATTCAACTATATGTATAAGGAAAGTGACCTATTAAGCTGTGGAAGTCTGGGTATGAGGAACGAAGTTCTGGGATTTTGTCCTACTTTCTCCCATGTTAATCAATGACCTATTGAGCTGCATTTGGCCCATGGGCTGAGTTGGCTTTACCTCCTGTGACCTCTCAGCCACATTTACTACCCCTGCTCTTCAGTGAATGTGACTAAAAGGAATTATCTTCTGTTAATGCTTGCTACTTTGAGATATAGTTTGTCACACACACAGTTTTTAAAGCACTGAAGCATATTCTATTTATAGTACTTGAAATTATGCACAAAATAATCCTGTAACATAAATTAAGAACCGATATAGTTGCTTTGGTGTGCAATTGTTTGATTCTGTCATTTTATTTTTTTTTAACCTGCATAAGGACAATATAATTTCCTAAGCATAACTGTTATAGTTAATTAATATCAATTATATAATATGAAAAACAGGTCACAAAAGTTCAGATTTTTTCTGCAATGTTTAAAACATCTCTTCACAGGTTTGCAGAATGCAAAAGAATAGGCTTTATTTCTGACTGGCATATGCATTATGAATACATGAAAATTCAGTTTGCAATCTGAATTTTGATACTACTTTCAGCTCAGAATTAATTTGTCTTAGCTAGAGAATTGACAGCATTTTGATAAAACAGAATTAATGGAAAAAAAGTAAAATATGGCAAGCAGACTGACTTACGTTTGGAATTAAACACAAAAAGCGAAGCTGCTAATTACAATCTGACCGACAGATATTTCATACTTCATTAGCCTGCATTATCTAAATTTCAATTAATAATGTTATGTTGCTGAACTCAGTGGTACAAAATTATTAAATTGAAATTATTCAGTTTAAAATTGTAATAATTATAGTTTCACAACATAATGAT
The DNA here is from genome assembly GCA_013397935.1 of Dasyornis broadbenti. Lineage (NCBI taxonomy): Eukaryota > Metazoa > Chordata > Aves > Passeriformes > Dasyornithidae > Dasyornis > Dasyornis broadbenti. The sequence continues at coordinate 426,168 of VZRN01005828.1, read as the reverse complement.
ACTGGAAGTTTAATTTCGGCAGATCCCCAAACACCCTACTGCAATCATAAAAGTAATATTCAAGTACTTGCAGTTCAAACAAGAATTAATCTGTCATGAGGCATCTACAGTGTAAAACATGATAGAACAGACCAAATTATTTTTTTCTTTAAAAATATTAAATTAATCTTAAGAATATCAAGTGATACATAATAATGGAATAGATATTTATTTTGGACTGTGTACTGTAAAGCTATGGAAGTACACTCCCTTAATTAGGATTGGATTGGTCCATGCAGCAAGCAGTGTTTAAACCTGAGCTGTAAGCAAATTTCAGTGTTACAGTGAACATTTGGAAGAGTAAAATTCACCATGCTTTCTGTAAAGCTACCTAGAACAAAATAACTTAAAAGTATTTGTTGAACTATCTACAGTTACGAACAATAAACTGAAGAGAGAAGCAGCTACTGATTTTACATCATTTCAGTGAAGGGTAGAAATTGAATCTACAAAAATGGCATTTCAGCTCCGAAACCATGTCAAATGATACTACTGGACTTGAACTCTAAAAATAACACTCAAAGATTAATTTGTTTAAAACTTGGGTAAAAGTACTGGTATGGAAAACTGAAATGGAACTATTAACTTTAAAGATATAGCTACATCACTGAAAGTCACTAAAATTGATTGGCTTTGATCATAAATGTAATTAATTCTGAAGTGATGGTACATGAGTCTACAAGAGGGGAATTGCACTTCTACAAGAGATTTCTCGTTCAAGACAACTCAAAATGGAGAATTTCAATGATCTGAATAGCAAACAATAATTAGTTTCAAAGGACATAAATTAATACATACTGATAGGACTTTACATTATAATGTGAATTCACAATATATGCAATTGCAAATTAATGGACAAACGTGAAATTAACGGACAAACAGAAAAAGGGAATAGTAAGGAGAGCAACCTGTAATCTCAAGGTATTCTATTTCCATTCAGAGCTGATGGAATTGGCACAGACCCAAGGCAGACGGATGATCCTGAGGACAGCAAGACTTGTAAATCCAAGGTTAGAGGAAAAAAATTAAAATACTATAGCTGAATATGCTGTGCTGGATACTTACATGAATTATAGCATTTCAGATAAAGATGATGGGAAACTTACTACTTTTGATAGAGCTGCAGTCAAACACAGTCTGAAACAATACCACAGTGTTAAAACGAATGAAGCAGATATGCAATGAACGAAGAAAAACCTGAGTTTACCACTGCACAGCTCCAAATATGTTGAATCTCAAATGCATTCTTCCGAATTCATAGAAGAAACTTCTGAGCTGGAAAGTCTGGATGAAAACCGGAATTTCTTCAACTCCTAAAGTTCATGTCTTGGGAGCTGTCTTGGGGGCTAACTACTAGTGCTTGTGGATATCACGTACATGCTACCATGGTATCATTTCTGAAGGTACTCCGCAATGTACAGGCTTAAATGAATTATGAATGCTAGAAGAGCTTTTATATTGATGGGTTGGCAATACTTGTTACAGGCATACTGGGGGACTGATAGGTGCAACAAAAGAACCAGTGACACAATTTTATTTTGAGGACTGAGTTAACATATGTTAAGATTTGAAAGCTGAGCATTTCAGATGAAATCTCAGCTCCACTGAAATCAATGGAGAAAGTTTGCAATAGCTTCAGTGAGACTAGGTAATCTGTTGTTTAAATATTTCTCTATTTATTGTTACTGACCAATAAATAGTAGAGGTATCGGTTTTCAAGCTTCAGTACTTGCCAAAACCACACAGCTTTGCTCTTTCAACACTCTCTACTCCCTGAAATCTGTATCTCATAAATAGCAGCTTGTTTTCCAGAAAAATGTGACTAAGGATGAAAGAAATCATCCATAGATGTTTTTATGGTTCACCTATCAGCCGTTTAAAAGCAGAAGGTATTTTTTTGCTACATATTGCGAAATCCCTATACACTCTATGTACACTTATACATGAAGAACTGTGTGGGTCAGTAGTGGATAATAAGCAATCCTATACAGCCATCTCAACAGTATGCCTGGATGAGTGTTTCATGGGTTAACTATTTCAGGTTTTATCTGGAGTATATTAGCCAATATTTTTCTTAAGAAACATGACAAAATTTCCTTTATAGCTAAGGTTACTTCTATTTCTGGGTTATATAAGCAGTGAAGATGTTGGTTGTCACTTTGAGACAAAAATTAGATTTCCATAACTTTACAAGATCTGGTTCTAATTCCTTGTTTCGACATTTTAGAATATAGTCCTGCAATGAAACAAATTTTCTGTCTTGCAGGACAAATAGATTTTACCTTATTACTGTCAGACAAGATAATAAAACAAAACAGAGTGAAAGCCCTCTTTGACTGGTAGAGATGATATCTACCACAAAATTGTATAAAATAGTGAAATGGGTAAGCAAAGGAGAGTAAGAAAACCTTTCGCTAAAGTTTTTGTCATCTATACCCTGCAGGACCTCACACAATGCTGTAAGCTAGGGCTCATAGTAGTCTAGATAGACCAATAAAATGCGTGAATGCATCACCTCTCATGTGATCTCCCAGGAGCACACTCATCATTTATTAAAAATTATTTCACTAGGAAAATGAGTCAGTTGTTTTACAGAGCCCAAGAGTCAATAACAAACTAATAAACAAAAAACCCAAAGCTCTAATTGAAACAAAACCTGCTCAAGAAATCTCTGTAACAACTAAAATCATAGAAAGGTGTGGGTTGGAACGAATCTTAATGAACATCTAATTCCAAACTCCAACACAGTTACAAAATTTTAGAAAGGTTGCATCTAGTTTAAGCAAAATTTAGTTAAGCCAGCTGTAGTCACTTCTGAAAATGTTAGAAAACGTTTACTAACACTCTGTCTTAGGAAATTGATTAATATAATGATTTTAAAAATTCCAGGCTATTCAATCTCAAATAAAATGCAGTTAGCTAGCAATGGCACACTTTCCATAGTTTGAAGTCTGAGGCATTATACTGATATCTGTATCCATATTTAAGCTTGTGATAAATAGAATTTATTTTCACAGAGAGAAGGCATCAGTAGCAATTCTCATCCATATTAGCCAGACATAATTAAACTCAAAAGATCTAGAAATTAAATTATTTTTCGTTTTAGTGACTGACTTAAAAAAAATGACTTTATTTGAACTGTAGAATGTAAATTAATTTATTTTTCCAGGGTCAGAGAGCAAATATGTATGAGAATTTGAAAAGGTTGCCAAGCCTTCCAGTTCTTAGCCCTCTGGTCTTAAAAACAATCAATACTAAACTGTTTCCCAAGAAGCCTGAAGTTTAATGAACTTTTCCATTCATGGGATATAAAATAAGTTAGCTTTTCCTTTTGGATTCCCAGATGAGCTAGAGAACCGCATTTTTTAGCATAACTGTAAGAGGTTTGTAAGTCACCATATTATCTTTCTTCTTTTTAGGGACTTTAAGCATTCAAGTTTCTCGTACTGAAGAACAAAGATGAATTATAAGTTTACATAAGTTTCAACGGAGGAACTCAAGAAAAATGGTAAACAGTCTCTTAATTCAATGGCTAAACACTGTGTTTATTATATATACTTGTATTCTCATCTATCATACCAACATACCTGTGAGAAGGAGGGCCATGAGGATGGTGAAGGGCCTGGAAGGGAAGCCCCATGAGGCTTGGTCTGTTCAGCCTGGAGAAGAGGAGACTGAGAGGAGATCTCACTGCAGTCACAACTTCCTCGTGAGGGTAAAAGGAGGAGCAGGCACTGATCTCTGCTCTGTGGTGACAGAGACAGGATCCAAGGGAATGGCCTGAAGCTGAGTCAGGGGAGATTTAGGCTGGATATGAGAAAAGGCTCCTCACCCAGAGGGTGGCTGGGCACTGGAATAGGCTCCCCAGGGAACTGGTCACAGCACCAAGCCTGAGTTCAAAAAGTGTTTGGACAACACTCTCAGGCAGATGCGATGATTATTGGGGTATCTTGTGCATGGCCAGGAGCTGGACTTGATGATCTTCATGGGTCCCTTTCAGTTCAGAATATTCTATGATGAAACAGGCATATTCGGTGGTTAACCCCATCCCCTCACAATGTATATTTTATTAGTATAGCCAAGTCCTAGAAGTTACTGTTTGACCTTTCTGGTTGCAAAATTAGACGATAGCAATGAATACAAGCCCAGGAATAAAACTAAAGCAGGTAAATGAAAATATCTGCTATTATCTTCTACCACAACCTTTGTTTGCTCTACTATAAAGCAAAAATTATAGATGGGAGCCAGTACTGTTCAGTAGAGAGGATGAGGACTTGTTTAGCTAAAAACCTCTTCTGTTTCTCTATTTTTTATAATTCAGACAAGAGCTGAAATAAATTTAGGATTGCAGACTGCAAACTGCAGGTCCAAACAAAGAAAGAAAATAAGCCAAACTTGTATTTCTCTCCCCCTTTGCCTTTGCCTTTCTTTTCTTTCATGTTGCATCCACTAGTAAGCCAAGGATAAGGAAAAAAGTCACAAATTCAACTTATTATTGGAAACACCTACAAATCAGCAATAGAGACCAAGAGGAAAATCTCTTTTTATTGTTTCTTAGTGCATAAAACAAAAAAATAGGCTGAAGATTGAAAGATGTGTTAGACAGACATCCTGACTTGCAACAATTTATCGAGTTTCACAGAGCAATTCTTCTATATAGTACATTTCTCAGTTTCTTTAAATACAACACTAGGGAAACTTCATTTATTGTTTTTTCTGCACTGCTCCCTGAAAGTTATTCAGTGCTGTGGTTGTGCAAAGCCCTCCTCAGGCTATATCAAGTATCTGTACATGAACTGGACAAGTGCATATCCCAAACTGCCCTATTTATCAGGTTCAGTGCACTATTTAGATTTTTTCTTTGCTGATCAAACATTAAGTATTCAGTGTTCGATCAATAATTCAAGAAAAAATTTCTATACCTCTATCCATCTGCAGTCCTATACCTGAGTCCTTCTAGGTTAAGATCTTATTTAAATGTTGTCACGACTTGAGCCTTAATTCCATTTACAAATGTATTATTTTTCCTGTGTACTTGAGATGCCATCAACCAACATAACCATAAGGAGGAATCATCTGAAACTTAAGTGACCTGCAAATGACGTCTTCAAAGCACACTAAAGCAACGTTAGCTCAGAGGACAGTGTTCCAAGCATGAGGTGTTAAGTACATACTGATAATTTTGAAAACGTATGTTTAACAGCTGCCAACATATAAAGCTGCAATGCAGTCTGCAGGTTTCATAGCTCTCATTTTGGTATCAATCACAGCAATAAGAGAAAGACGATAGAGATGTGATTAAAAGTCACTCAGTCATGCTCTGTGATTAGCAGACTGAAATGCATCTGATTTGTCTCTCTCCTACCATATAATGAATAGAACTAAGCAGGATTTTTCTGATTAAACTGAGCTTTTGTCACAAAACATTCATCTGCCAAACAGAAGCATTTTGCAAAAACAGATTGGTTTTGATGAATTACTGAGTAAATGCAGAAAGGCTGCAAACAACCAACAGCCTGATTTTCTGTCTGCTCACCTTTGGGGTTGCCAGAGTCCAAAGACGTTCTGGAAAAGCAAACACTTCAGGCACATGTCTTTGAAAACAAATGATTTTGGTACTTGTAAAGACATGGATTTAAAACATAACAAAATTAGGGAAAAAAAAAAACCAACTTCCTAAATATAGACAGTAAGTGAAACATAAGACAAACCAGCTATATCACACAGGATGATTATCAGTTTTGTATGCAATTAGTTACTTCCACTGAATTTGGACCACCTAGGAATGCGTTAGAAGTACCATCTCTCTACTTTGTGATAAGTCCTCCAGACTTCTCTGGTGGTTAACCAAGTTTCCTTTTGTGTGACCAGTTTGCACGCAGTGCTCATTTAAGAAACTTGCACATATAAAATATTACAGCTCCCCTTACAAGTGCCATTGCTCCAAATATCTCTGCAGGGTTCTAGGTACACAAAGTTATATGCATACAAGGTCTGAATGTTTCATCCAAGGAACATCTGCTCCATACAATACAAGCCAAGACACAACAGTCATAATGTAAAAATGTTCATTCTGCATTGATACTATTTCTCTCAGGAAACTTTGAGGAAAAACCTTGATACTACAATTTTAATTATTTATTTTGACTTTGTTTAGCATGTGAGAGCTGTCAAGACTGTAGCAATTAGTGACAGCAGGTAATTGCCACACAGATACTTGCTTCTAGTAAAACACGTCTCTAGGAAGTACTCAGAGTATAATAATCTTCCAATCCATCATATATTTGCTGGGAAATACATTTTAAATTTTTCATGCCTCCTGACCATAAGTAGAAAGTTGCTTGCTGAGAAGACTCCATGGTTCACATCTAACTAGTGACAGATAAGTGCCCCAGCAAACAGACAGTGGCTTGTCTTGCATGGCTGATCCACATCCAGATACCTTGCACTATCTTCTATCCACAGTGAGCAGTCTAAAAGGCAACACAGAAGCAGGCCTAGCTGCTGTATTGAAAAAACTGTAGAAAAGCTCAGCTCTGATTTGATCTTTCACAATCTAAAATTACAACTCCAAGGAGAGTCTATTTCTTTGACAGCATTTTCTTCTGCTGACACAGCTTAGAGATGGTCAAAGTTAAAATCAGATGAGCAATAATAGAAATGATCACAGTCTGTCCAAACTAGCGATTTCAAGTGAGAAATAGAGCTAAATACTCACAAGATGAGAAAGGCAATTAGCTTATACAAAGGACTTCCTTTCAGTGCCAGATTTTCTGTTCTACATTTTTTACTTACTGAATTATCCAAAATGTACCAAATGTTAAATTCACCATTTCCCAAGACATATTATATAAACTGGTATCCTAGTTAACAGAACATTTCCTTTTTATTTTAATTCTACTTTTCCTATTACTCCTTCTGTTGCATTGAAAATATCCTTCTATGCAAGCATGCATCCTAAAATGTGGTGGATCTATCAACTTAACATCCTCTACTGCTCACCTGTCTATAATTTCACCTTTAATTACATTTCTTCATTCCTCTCACCACTTTTATAGCTTACTTATGAAATAGTTTAACTTTACCACAGCAATTCTGAACTTGTAATAATAAAGATACTTTAGAGGGAAACCTGCAACTCTTTTCTCCCCCAAAATTAGTCAAGAGAACTATCATCTTCCATGCATCAGTTACATAAAGGTCTAATGCTAATTTACACTGCTTCTGATTATTTTTCCCAGAATCTCTCCTTGTGAGTGAATATTGATATTATCTTCCCAAGTTTTTACTTTTGCCTTTATTCTATCAGACAGTAAGGAAAAGTAGAGGGGCAAAGCACATTCTCTCACCTGTATCTACATTTTGGTTGCTAAGCTCACACAGTGTGCTGCTGTGCTGAGTTTGACCAGAAGTAACCCAGGAGACTGAAAGACTGCTCTCTGTGCCAGAATCCTGTGGAAAAGTAATTGAAACATAGTCACATTTTAGAGAAACCATTTGTGGTGTTGTGCCAGGCACTTCATGCTTAGCTTTAATGCTTTATTTCTGAAGCATAAAATGTGATTTCACTCAGCAGGAACAGTTCTATATAATGTTAATTATTTTAGTGTTACCCATCCTAAGTAGTCCAAAGAACTCCTAAATATGCATGATAGAAAGTAAGATTAAACGTGGTCTAAAAATGAAAAAGAGGTGTGTTATGTACTTGTGATTAAATGTGTTATAGTTTACTTAACAGTTTCAAAATGTCAAACAATCGCCAGCTACTGCAGGAACTTAGTGAGTGGTTTTCACAAATAATTGGTGGAATTTTATTGCATCTTAACACTAACCGACTTTGTCATACCCTAAGGCCATCCATTGAGCCATCAGTACGGTAGACGAAAAGCTATCTAAAATCCTGGTAAGTAATGTAAGTATTCAGAAAGAACCAATTTTAATTCTTTCAAAGCCCTGAGGCACTAAAGAGTCACTACTACAGGTAGACATTTAATATTTAATAATCTATTTAACCATTCCTCTGAAAGATTTTCTTTATGGGCCCCAGGAGCTACTTGTATAAGGGCTACCAGATCTTCAGGTGAAGTGTTTATAGACTTGGAAATGGAACAGATATAGGTATGATTCTTGTGACTTAGCCAATCACTGAGCTTTCTCGAGTACTTTTTCTTGTCAAAATTTATTCTGAGATGTACTTTTATGGATGACATTAGATAGATTAGGTAGCCTGAATATTAGGAAATATTTCTTTACTGACAGAATGTTCAAAACTTTGGAACAGGCTGCCCAGGGAAGTGGCTGAGTCACCATCCCTGGAGGTATTTAAAAGTTGTGTAGACAAGGTACCTAGGGACATGGCTTAGTGGTGAACTTGGTAGTGGTGTTAGGTTAATGATTAGACTCAATGATTTTAAGGGTCTATTTCAACCTTAGCGATTCTAAGATGCTGTGACCTATTTTTAACATGACTAATAATTGTGTAGCATACTGACAAGAAAGCACATCCATTGCAAAGTTTTCCCAAAACCTTCCAGGTGTGGTTATTCAAGACTGCAAGAACAGAGAAGTAGTCTGAAGGACAAAACACTCAGAGTCAATTTATAACAGTTTCAGTCAGCGCATGTGAATTGTGGGTCTAATCCTTGAAACAGAGGTGTATTTCAAATAAAAGTAGAAAGTTTCTGGTTGTTATACCCACATTTCTGTTAAGATTTTCCATTAAAACCCCAACTGAGGCGATATCATTCTGGGTTAGGAAAAATAGCTGCAACTATAGTATTTTCTTACAATGGCTACGGTGCAAGTCAGCTGAGACTTGGTGGTTACACTAAAATCATGTTCAACACTTCTTGCCCCAAGTGCTGATTACATTGTATTCAACAACCTGTTCTAACTGCCTCTGCAAAGTGGAAGAATTTTTATAGAGGCCTCTTTAAGTTTGGGCTTTTTAAATTGCCACTTTTTTTTTTCACTTGGTTTTGTAAAAAACTCAGTAAAACTTAAAAGAATTGCGAATTTCCCTTTGCCAACAAATGAGTAATACTAAAAGAACTTCTTACATGTGAACAGGTATAAGACTACTTTTCTTGAAGTTTTGTGCTCTTGAAATTAAGACTTGTATGAAAGAGCAAGACAGTGGCAGGTGATAACGTTGTTTGCCATTCTTAACAAAATTTGATGATTATAAAGCAGTTGTGGATCCTCTCATTATTTTCCTTTTCTGCTTTTTAGATTAATCCCTCATTACTTTGCAAATATGCAGTCCCTCACTTCAGGTTCTGTCATGCTAAATATTCAGTCTCAGTTTCCTACTAAGAGGAATTGCTGCGGCCGACAATGTTTCACTGGTGAAATGCACTAATTAAATAAGTTTCATTATGAACTGCTGTCCTCCTCTATAGCCTTTCTCAGACACTGATTTTTATTTTATTTCAGTCCACTGGTCTGCAAGTAATAGGAGTTACTGCTTATGTCTAACTTATTTTACTTCATAATAGCCATATACTTATTGGTAATTCTTAGAAGGTCAGGTATCCAATATCAGGCACAGAAACAGATGCATCATACAAAGAGCACCTCATCAGCATAGCAAACGTTCTCATAAGCATAGAAAAAGTAATCACTGTATTTTGGTAAGATTGTTACAGAAAATCACATTAAACTAGAATTGTAGATTTGTTTCAGTCTCTGATGCAAGAGGAAATTTTGTGAGCTTTTTGTGTATACTGTTAAAAGAGAAGCTTGTTCAGGTATAAGGAATCCATAACTGATATTATACTGGATTAACTCTTTTCTTAATGTAACAGCTTCTATTCCAGCCTATATTTGAATATGAAACATCCAGAGTTAAAGCTAGAAACCTGGTGCTCTAGATAAAAATTATGAGATCCTAGCCTTGTGTATTGAACAAATGAGGGAAAGTAAGATGAATTCTGAAGAGAGAATACAGGCACATGGAAACTCTCTAACTATGAGGCAGCTTAAAGCAATTTCCCAGCCCATTGAAATGGAATATTACACTTAATACCTGCATGCAGCAGCATATGTAAAAATGATATTAAACACTGTTGAGTTCATAGTTAATTGTGAAAATACTTCTATTTTATATTGAAGTTTATATTGGATAGTGATAGCAACATATCTTCAGGTTCCACCATATCGGTAATCAAATGGCAAATGGTCAGGGAGACAAAAATCATTAATTTACTTTGCGTAACTGCCAGTACTTATTTTATTTATAGGGTTCCAAATAATAGTTTGGGGAATTTTGGGGGAGTTGGGGAGGGGCAGGTGTCCTTAAATGTTAGAGCACATACAATTCTTTATTGCAGAACTGAAGCATAAGTGTCAAATTCATGGAGAGAAGTGATTTAAAAGGCCAAATGACAATTTGTACAAAAAATCACAAAGGGAATAAATTAGAAAACTTCAGAAGGTCCAAATACTTATCTAATGTCGTCTTCAAATATTTCCAAAAGTTATTTAGATTTTAAAATCGCATTCTTATTTCCTAAGTTGACTGGGTATGAAATATTAGTGCTTAAGTATCAATAGAAATTTTTGAGAATGTTTACAGTGAAAAATAACAAAACCTTTGAATTATCATGTGTCAAGAAAGAGCATCACTCGGAGACACTGTGAGTAAATCTAACACACATAAGAGAATTGTGTGTCTTTAAAAAAACCTGTATTATCTCACATAGAGTTCATCACCTACAAAATGACTCATACTACTTCTAATCTTTCTGAATGGAAGGCTGACCTTGGAACAGGACTTGAAATCAGCAATACTTTTTCTTGCAAGTGTAAAAGACAGTGGGAAGTCATGTTCAGAGAAACTGGAATGCATCCAAAAAAAAATAACACTTCTGCAAGAAGCCATCACAGAACTAAAATTTTTACAAAGGAAAGCTGGAAGTCTTTAGATTTATACAAAGTAATATGATTGTCACAGACTGTTGCAAAGATGTAAGTGCTTTCAACTTTTCAGGAACTGGAAGAATACATAAGGATAGCTAAGAGTCTCCAAAAACATAAAAGCAGGTATCAAAGAGTTCATTATAAACACCATAAGAAAGGATGAAACTGACGCCAGCTGTTTTCTTCTAGACAAGGACTATCTGTTATAACACAGGCTATAAGCAGTTTTTCAGGAAAGAATACGGATATGAGCCCAACAAGGTGTCCATTGCACTTGATCTAAGTTGATGGAAGACTTTACCAAAGAGAATTTAGACACTTAGTGCATCAGTCTTGAGTAGAATATTCATATATTCTAAACTAAAGTTATTTTACAGTTCAAAAATAGGACATTTAATTTGAACTTTTACTTTTTTAAACATAGCTTAATTTGCTGTATATTTCAGAGAAATCTGTTTCATGTAGAATTAAAACCAAAGCACTTTTACCTTTCAGGATTGTACATACATTGAAAAGCTATTCATAGCATTCTTGTGTATTACGATGCCACAGAGAAGACTTCCTATAATTTAAAATAAGGGGAGGCAGACCTTTAAGATCCCTCTACTTAAAATTTCTAATATTTACGCCTTTTTTAGAGCAACAGATGAAAGTTTTGGCCATTGCTTCTCATTTTGTCACTGACAATTTTTAGAAGACTGCGCTGTTGCTAAACCATTAGGAATAGTAGAAATGACAGTGAGTAAGCATATAAAGATATATAGTCCTTCTGACAATTACAAATATTTGACCTTTCTGTAATACACAGAAAATGTTGTAATCAAAATATCAGAACGCGTATCTCAGATAAACTACTGCTAGCAATCAAAAAATTCATCAAATTGCTCTTAAAAATTGAAGGCTGTTTATGGCTACAATATTTTTCAAAATGTGACATTGTCACGAACAGGTAGAAGATGCTTATAAGTCTTACACCACAAAATAACATACACTGATGGACTTATCAGTACAGGCTAGAATGCTTTACAACTTCTCTTGTAAGCAAAATTTATCACAAGTTCACATTAATGTATTTTTATGAACAGAACAATAACGTTGGTATTACTTCTGTAAGGGTACGGATGGAAAATAAAATTTGAGATATACAGAACTGAAAATGTAGCAAATAAGCTCTGTAGGGTGAATGATGGCTATCAACAGTTCATATGCTGTGGAGTCACTGCAATCTGTGAAAAGCTTATCTAAATTGCCAGATCTTCAGTGATGCCCCTTAGAAAAAAAGCCGTATCTCCTCTGTACTTGTGGTCCACAACACTACACTCTGTTTTTGCAGATTATGTACGAGATGTGTTTCGTATTTTCAGACTGACTTATGGTTTTATTGGGCTCTTTGCTTTGAATCCTTATTGCTGCGGGTTAAGTGTCTCTGTCATAGATTGATACTTTGAAAGGTTTTTACTTTTTGTAGATTTGTGGATTTTACTCAGTCCTCAGAACACCTAAACTCCTGTGGAGGTCCCCATATGTACAACTGCATAAGAAATATGTTCTAAAATCTGAACCAAACCTCCATAAGGCATTATTATTTCAAGCAGTCATTTGGATCCAAACACCAAAACAATGCACCAAATGATAAATGCATTAATTTATAAACACTCACTGCTCCTACATAAGATGAATTGTTACTCTCTCCATAAATCTAATGAATTACATTTATTATGTGTTTTCAGTTTCAGAAATGTCCTTTCTTTTTGTCACACTAGGCCTTTGATGCCTACAACTAAGCCATAGTAACAAATTTGTTCTTTCTAGGTTTGCTCATTATAACTCTCCTGAAACTGTTGATCCCAGAAAAACTCCACTGATTCATTGTACCATGGAAGGAAAGAACAAATATATAAGAATACATTTTCAAATGAACAAATGGATGTCTGAATGTGATGAAGTAGTTTAATGCAACATTCTACCACATTAAATAGTGCAAGTGAGAACCAAATGAGGTCTACAAAACACATCCAGAAAGGCTACACCATAGGTGCCAAATTCCTCCACATGCTGCAAAAACATCACGAACCTTCTACTGGGTAAACTGCGGAAGTGAGGAAAATAACGATGCAAAATATCTGTGTTATAAGTTTGGGATTACTTTCTAGATTCCTTTTTAATAATAGAAAAAATGTTTTAAAGCAACTTGGAGTGTTCAGTCGTGCTATGGAAAAGTGGAATTATTATAAAATGAGCATGAATGCAGTGGTTTCCTTATAAGAGGTTGAAACAACTGTCTGACATGGTGTCAAAGATTTCAAGCACAAATCTCTTGTGCTATCCATTTGTGGCCAGATAACCACATGGATTTGCTGAGATATTAAGATATTTCTCAGCTGCACTGTTTTTTTTTTTTTGAGAATGGTAATTCAAATAACAGTTTAAAATGCTATGCAAGTGGTTAGAAAGGTGTAATCATTCTGATCCAGAAAAGAAGTGTAATGAGTAGAGATTCCCCAAGGGATTGGCAATGCTGGCAATAGGTAGGTTTTTTGACTTCTCTCCAACAATCTTAATCCCTCAGTCTCCTTCCTTCCTTCTTTTAATCTTTTGATGATTTACACACCAGCAAAAATTCCCAGCAAAAAGAAGCCATTTGAAGAACTGGTTTAGCAGCAATCTCTGTCCTCCGCTCAGGTAGGGGAAAGGTAATCAAGTTAGAGTGATAGGTTTTGGTCATAGTATTAAAATTGAACTTCACCTTGAAAGACCCTCAGGACTTTAATAATCCTCTACACTAAGAAACATTTTCTCTTGTCTGTGTGTCTACTACAATAAACATGGTTTTACATTCTTAGAGGAAAAACGAGCATGCAACAAGAGAGCACGGGGAGAGATGCCGGAGCTGCGTAAGGCTCCCTGTGTGACAACCAGCACAACCGAGAAAAGGCAGCAGGTGACAGGTATTGAATTTCAAATACTTTCAGCATCTTCACTACCATAATATTTTAGTACAAATTATATTGATATACTACAGTATGCACTGTAATATAATAATATTTAATAATTAATAAGACCCTTAGTACATGTTGTAGCATAGACTAATTTTAAACAATCTTATAACTTTATTAATATCTCCTTTCTCCTTGTATCATTTTTTTTGAACACTAATTATCATATGTTTCTTCTTGTAACAACTAGCAAAACACAGTACAAATATGATTTTAGTGTACCTTTTTTTTTCAGCTCCAAACTCTCCATCTTTTTGTGTCATTATATATATACAAAAAGTCTCTTTGATACATCTGGTAATCATACACTAGTGACAGGAAAAAAGAATGAATGAAATAAAAATAAAATTCATTTGTCCATAATTTATTGTTAAATCCCCTGGACAAGAGGTAAGATAGCCTAGGTTTTAGGTAGTGATGTCTAGTTGCAATTAATTTCTTTTAAAAATAGATTCATTTTTTGCTTAAAATCTCCTGAAATAGGATATTCGTGTGCACGTTGTTTAAAAAAGCCCCCAAAACTTACTTATTCCTTCAGAAAAACTTTTGCTTTATTTTAAAAAGATAAACCAAAAACTGAATGAAGACGTGGGCTTTGGTTCTCCAGGCGGCATATCAAATTACTGTTTCTTAAACTTCTGAAAATGCAATTAAGTATTAATATGCAGCCTACACAAAGCTCTAATATTGACTAATTCTATCAAAGGCAGTTTGAAAGTTTTCCAGAGTTAAAGAAGCCCAAAGACAGATGAACAGAGAAATCATGGCTAGGCTGCAGCAAATTACATAGGCAGGTACCATTCTGTATTCTGATACAGAATACATTGTATTCTGTATCATACAATACGCACCTAATGCTATGAGCAGTAAGAAATATTATGGCTTATCTCCCTAGCGTCCCTTCCAATTTTTAAGTTAACATATTTGGTCTTTAAAAAACTCCCTGCAGTTCAGTGCATTAGTCCTCCTTACTTGATGTGGTGTACTGGTTTGTAATACAGAGATAACAGTCAGGGCATCAATGTTTAAATATTTACCCTATGTCTATAATCAGTAGGTATAAGGGCTGAATAATGTGCTGCACTTCAAATGAAACATTTAACCGCTTGATGAACCTGCAGTAATTATTTAATGAGTTTGTCAATCTACTTGGGATGTCCCGAGTTTGACACAAGGTAGATGCAAACAATTCCTTCTGTAAGTGCTACTGGCACGCTTGTTCTCCCACCCTTGCTATAAAAAACGTAGCAGAAGCAAGAAATGAGGGACTTGCTGTGCCAGTTTCACAGCAAGACAATAGCCCCCACACCTCTTCCATTCGTTTTCGCACATCCTTTCCACTGGCAGTATACAACAATCTAGAATGAAATGGGGATTCGAGACATAGTCCAGTCTTTAAAATATCCACGGTACAAAACATTTGTTACAAAATAGACAAACCATATTCAACCTAAACACAACACTTGTTTGATGCAAATATCCATAAAACACCCATTTAGTTTTATGCCTTACTATTAAATTAAAACACAGTAAGAATATAAATGTAGATTGAAATACAAGAAAGATTTACTAGAGTGTTTTTCTTTGAGACAAAAGACTAAACCACATTAACATTTTTTTCCTTTGCACTCTTCATTCATTCTAGTTGTTGCTCCAGACATTTATATCTTTAGAATAAGGAAAATTGTCAGGTCTTTATCAAGCAAGAACCAAAATACAGTAATTACCAGAGTAACTGAATGTCCTAATGCAATACCTGACTCAGAAGGCTTCTATGGTAATAGTTTAGCAGCAGGGTGAGAGAGGTAAAAACAAAAAGACCTTTGCAAACAGATACTGACTGTATTTTTTCAGATTTTTAGAAAATCTGCTGCTCAGAAGACCCAATAATTTTTATCCTCCAGAATTCTGAAGGAGATGACACAAATCCTCATTTACCACCTCTGAATTCCTGTCTGCAAGACTGCAGTTAGAAGTTCAGGAATGTTGTTTTCAGTTGCCCCACTGGGAAAGTGCTGGGAAGTAAATAGCTGAAGAATTATGTATCAGGAAAGCCCCAAGTTCTCTAGAATCAAGGAACACACACATTAATCAGCATTACAAATTACTGCAGGGATTTATGCAGTGTGGAACCTAAACAATACTGAAATGATTAGAAGAAAATATTTGGTATTTTCACTGTCATCAGGCAATACTCACTAGAGACACCCATATCAGAAACTCCCATTCAGGCTGCTCTTGCCAAATCTTTCCTTTTCGTTATGTAAGCACTTCAGGCAGGCACAAAATCCTTGGGAGGTACTGAGCAACACAGAGACAATTCCTGTTCCCTTTGTTTTATCTGTAGATTTCAACAGAATTTCTACTCTCACCAAAGGTCGTTCAGTCTTAGGATCATACCAATGGACACATGCAAACAACCTATCAACCACCAAAATGTATTGACTAAAGCATCTTTGAGATTATTCAAAGGTTTAATTTACACAAATACAGGTATGCATAAAGACTTTGCAAGTACCTCCTCAAACATGTTTCATCACATTATATGTACATATATAATCTGCAGTAAGCAAACAAACCATAGACAGAGCCTTAGCTATGTCAATAAGCATCAGAAGAATTAATCTAGTTTATCTTATTTTACAGTTTTGTCTCAGCTCTGTTTTTACAGATTTTTAGCCATTTTCCTCCCCACAATCAGCAGAGGGCATTGTTCACTTGGTGTGGAAACCAGAAAATTTATCCTTGTAATTGAGGCTACTCCAAGATTTCTCTGTCCCATCTTAGGCACTGATTTTTATTACTTTGTTATGATCATATTTAATAGTACCCACCTTTATAGTAGGTTTTTTTTTTAAAGTTTGAATATTGTTTTTGATATGTACCCTTGTGATTCTGACTCCCATTTTACAGACAAGTGGCATTTATATAAGGCTAATTGTCCAAAAGAACAAGTAGTCAGTGATACAACCTTGATACAAGTTCTTCCTCATGTAAGTTCACAATATAAGGAATTGATAGTTCCCTTCTAAGGCAGACACCATATCTGTGTAAGTGACACCATATTGTTAACGAGTTGTATAACCATAAACAGTAGCAATATTAAAATAATTCTTTCACAGTGTAATCCAGAAAAGAAAATTGGGTTTCTTCCACCATCTGAACACATATGTTTGATAAACCATTTGCATTTCCCTACAACATTCATTTTCACTACACAGGAGCAGCAAAATATGCTGCCTGCACCACGGTAAGACACGACTGTTCCAACGGACTGTCCCACTGGGTTCCTTCTCTCCTTGTTCAATGTTTGCAGTGCCTTATGTGCCTTTAGTAACTCAACAAGCACCATCATCTGCTTTTCATGAACCATTCCAAACCTAAATCACATGCCTATGTGCAGCACCCAGTTTCACAGCTTCACTGAATCGTCACTTTCAAACAGGCTACATTGTTCTGCTGAAATTTTAAACTGGCTTGTGAAATGTTTGCCAATACTGAGGGCCCAGCTTGATAAAAAATATATATATGTAAAGCTTCCTCCGCTGGGAGGCAAAGCAAAATTGAAATTTTTAACCCCCTTCTCCCTAGTCAAGTCCATTTACAGAAGGAACAGAAAGCCAGTTATTCAACCATTTGTCTTTAAAAAGTTGTTTAGTAAACAGCCTGCTGTTCCTCAGAGATATTCTAAGTAATGTCAAGAGAAGTAAAGGTGATTATTCAGTAAACACTTTAACACGTAAGTAAAGGCTCCAAATAAAAATATATGGATTTATGAGAAACAAGATCAGCAGAATGTTACAATATTCCATGAGGTAGTTGGGTTTTTTCCTCACCTGAATTTAGACACCTTTAAACAATCTGTTATTCCAAATTCTAATGGGGAAAATATCCCTATGGGTTTGGGTTTTTTTCTCCTGCACAATATGTAAAAAGAATATAAAATCTATTTCTCTGAAACACATTCTACCAGGGAAAAGACAGGTGAAGCCAATCCCACAGGCAGATCAGCGAGCGCAGTGTGGGTGACTGGGCCTCCGGCAGTTTTTACAAGGCTGTAATTTCACGGTGCCAGTTTCTGATGGAAGGGAGGTGCGGAAGCCCCTCGGCAGCACCGCTGGCCCCGGTGACACGCTGGAAGCCTGGCCTGGCTCCCCACACACCCCAGCCTCACACAGCCGGACCAGCTTCACTCACCGGCTCTGCCCCAAGTTTCCCGCAGCACAGTCGCAGGTGTCTCGGTCCACAAAGCCATTTTGTCACGGCACAGGGCCACAGGAACAGCCTGAGTTGGTGCCTCCGAGAAGAGAGCCCCAGTGCAGCACCCCTGGCCTTTTATGCCCTCACAGTCCAACTGCACATGAGTCCAGCCCTGCCTCTTGAGTTCTCCGCTCCGCTGCGTCTCCCAGAGTCCCTCAGCCTGGATGGTGCCATTGATCTTACTCCCTTTTGTTACACTAAAGGTTGGCAGTTCATGGCTCCTTCTGTGTCTCCCAGTGTCCCTTCCCTTGGCTGGCACCATCCTCTTTGTGCCTTTGGCTATTCGAAGGGTTGGCAGTTCACGGCTTCTTGTCTCTCTGAGCTCCCACCCAGAGCCCAATCTGCATCTCAGCCTGCAGCTTGCAAACTGAGCTACTCAGCACTGGACTCTGCTCTCATTTCCTTTTTTTTTTTTAATTAATGGCTGTAACAGTCCCATAAGCACTTTAGCAGAAGTGATGACACACATAACATAGTTAATTTTACTATCAGGTTTTCAGTATTTCTGCTTTGAAGCACTGCGGACTTCTGGATGAAGCTTTTCTTTGACCAAGCTACCCCAACTGCCTACCACATACTCCCCCCTTGAACCTGTCATTTTCCCCCAAAGTTCATAAACTCAAGTTTGTGCAGACCTATATTTTTGTTTCATGGGTCGAACTGTCTGGGCTCTGTAACAAATCTGTGGCTTGAAGCTGGTGGAGACATTAAGACCCATTGCAAGGACGTTAACGCTCATGGCGTCACCTATGGAATTGTTTGTAAAGATATCAGCACACATCTTTCCTATCACAAGTAATACTTCTGCAGGAATATTCCAGGACACTAAACAATGTCAATACGCAAAACTGTTCTCCAGACGTGGCTTTCAGGAGCACAGGATCACAGCAGATCTACTTTCCAGGCAACAACATGCTGACAACTTTTCTATAAACAGACATGCTCCACTGTTTGCAGAGTTGGATGATGGATGGCTTTATTATGCAAAAAATGTGTCCCATCTAATGCTTCTTTTAGAGCCTTGGACTCTAAATCAGGTTATTTTCTCAATAGCTGGTTTGTGCAAGTATATTTGGGGATTGCCATATACAAAGAAAAAAACAGACCAGCAAAGAAATAACTGAAACAACATGAAAAGCAGCAACTGGTGGTAATGGCATGTGAAAGAGCACTCAGAAAACACCAAGATGGTACAGGTCTGCACAGAATATTCATTGTGAAACAGTTTATTCAGAAACATCAAACTACACATGCTGAAAGTAATGCAGTGTGCTCATACCACCAAAGCTGTGATTTGTGTTCCCTAGCAGTGCTTACTACCCCTTCTGTTTAGAAAAACTCTTTAGAATATACTGTGTTTCTTTGTTTTATACTTGGTAATACAATGGATTCTCATTTGAAGAGTAACCACTAAATGCTTTTACAGGTGGGAGAAACAAGTTAGAGGGAATTGGCTTTCACAAAGTGTTACATGAGTTGATATTAAACATTATGATGTTGGCTTTGGCAAATGTCAGAGTAAATAGTACTTGTTAGGAAGTGGTTAATGTTGTTGCAATAGCCTGGTTATGAAATGGGTTTTCACCAAAATAGTTTGGTTTTGTGTGTTGTGATGTAGGTTTATGAGTTTGCATTGGTTGAACTGTTGCTGGCCAAACTGTTAAGATGTAACCATAAAAGGAGTGAAACTTCATCCAATGAGGACCCCAATGACCACAGCAACGAAAGTGCTCTGGTGCCGACCAAAAGTATAAAAAGTGGAACCACCATCTTTTGGTCACACCTCTAGCATTTTGCTATGTGCTCAGCGCAGTCCCTTTTGCTTTGCTGATTTTTTTGTTTTCAATAAAACTTCTATAAATCATTTCCATTTCTGGTCTGGGTCGTTTATAAAACACAGGTCAAATAATGTTTGGGTTTTTTTAAAAGTAAAAACGACTCACTTTCCTGTTCCCATCCTACTTGAGATTAAATGGGTCACAAATAAAAAAAAAAATTAAATTGAAATAAACTATTGGTTCTGCAAAATCAGATGGATGTTAATGTGTTTCAATTGACATGCTTACCAGTTTTTTTTTAATGCTGATCTCCTTTAAACTGGGCCTGTTAAGAAAAATGTATTTTGAATTTCAACATTAATCATTTCAGCAACCACAAATCAAGTCTGCTCAGCTTCAGTGGAGGAACTTTTTGCTCTCTTAGCCACTAACTCAACTCAGAGGTTAAAACTGAGCACTATGTTCTTGTCAAATTACTGTCACTGATAGAAAAGCTGCAATTTAGCTGGCTGTTTTCCTGAAGAAATGAAGATGACGCAATCGAAGTAGAATCAAGATTGCTCTTTTACAGATGTTTTGGGCCTACAGAAATAAAATTTCATCTCTGGCACCAAAGCCACCACATATTTTTCAAAATCAAAGATGTGAAAATTAAAGTGAGACAGAAAGTTCTTGTTTTAAAATGATTTGGTTTTCAATCTTAGCAATTTTTAGACCCTGAGCACACAGTCTATGCTGATACAAAGTATTGATAAACTAACAAACTGAAATCTAGCACTACTTTTTAAACCAGAAAATAGGATTTACTACAGAGCCAAAGTTGTCATTAGCTGCTGTCTGCTAAAGTGCATATCCTCAGCCAGTGTGAACAGGAATACCAAAATATGCCCTAGCTGAACTGGAACAGATACATGTGAGACTTAATATCCCTGTCACTTTAGATAAGTTATAAATTTGAAAATATAATTCCTGTCTTTTGAAGCATGTACTTTTGTTTGAACTTGTATCAGATAATGAATTGGAAAATCACGTTTGTGCATGCCACCACACTTACACTGGAAATGTGACCACGGATACCAGATCAACACCTCTTACAAAGACTGTAAGTTACTAGAGGGGAAGAAAATGCTACCACTACTGGGTCTCCAAGTAAGGGGTGTATGGAAAATCACACGATGAAAAGCCAGTGGCCATAAAGAAGACAGAGAAGTCCTGTAACTTTACTCGAATGAAGGGAGAGAGTCCACAGGGGCGCACACCTGCAGGGTTTTCTCTCTCGAGGTTTTGGAGGACGCAAGCTCCTTTTATGAGCTCCCAGTCACATGCTGCCCTCTTGTTTTTCCCCTTGGCTGAGGTGCTGGGAAGGTAGAGCCTTCCCCAAACTGCCTACCACATATCACCACTTGAATATGTCATTTTACCCTAAAGTTCACAAACTCAGGCCTGTGTGGACCTGTTTTTCTGTTTCTGGAGTCAGGCTGTCTGGGTTCTTCAACAAACCTGTGGCTTGAAGCTGGTAGAGACACTAAGAACCATTTCAAAGGCTTTAATACCCATACCTTCACCCGTGGAATTGTTTGTACAGACACTGGCACACATCTTCCCTATCACTGGTGATTTGGTTCTCTCTTTTCCAGGCTTCTCAGTCAGGCTAGCTCACATAAATTTGATGAGGTGCACAGGAATATCAAATGTATTTTCTGACAGTCTGTGAAGAAAACCATTCTAAGATAATATGCTGTTTGGCTCTTTACTTTTTTATTACAGCTTGTGCCATTATTTTGGTTTTCTTTTGTTATTGTTGTGTTTTGCTTTGTGTACTATAACTAGCTCAGCCCAGCCCATACACATATTCCAGTAATTCATACACACACATATTCGTGGATTGAGCATTTTACAGATATACTCATGTCTCAGACAACTGAAACTTTGAAAAGTATCTAAGTAAATTCAATATTTTCAGGCAAGGCTTAAGAGTATCTCTCCCCCAGGTTTCTTCCAAGCCCCAGGTAGGAAATAATTATGATCTCCAAAGCTGTTAATTGTGCTGTCCATAAACAAAGGATTATGCTTTCTCGTGGAGAATAAGCAGCAGGAGCAGAAAAACAACTTCCTTTTCATGCAATTACCACTAATTATGAATAGCTACACAGAATGACTAGATGACTCAGAGGGTTTAAAATTAAAATGATGTTACAAAGACTGACTTTGTTGCAATAATGATCAAACTCATTAATACCTCGAAACTCAAGAAGAATATGAAAATATCTTTTCTTCCAATTCTTCCTAGACATATGTCCATCTTTCAAAAAATAAACCAGAACTCCGAGAAAAAAGTATAGAAATTGCCCTTTTTAGCATCTTTTACACATTGACATGACCTACAGATGATGAAAATAGCCCCTTTAGATCAGGACAGGTCTTAAGTACTTTGAAGAAATTAATCTTTCTTTACTTAAGCCATTCTTATTTTCAGAAAGTATTTCAATATCAACAGCAGAAAAAAAGAAAGCAAAATTTTTCAGTATGTGTAAAGAATTTTTTTTCAAAGCAAGCACTTAAAGATTATGATTAAAAATTTCCAATTTTTCTTGTAGAAGTAAATACTGTTCTCTTTTTTAAAAGCTTTTTCCAAAAAGTTCTCAACAATTTATAAAAACAAAAGGAACTAAAAAATCAGAGACAAAAATCTCTTAGATATATGCCCCAAGTATAATGTTTAAACATTTAAAGACCCATGAAAAAGAACAGCAGGCTTTCGGCAATGCTGTGAAAGCAGGTATGGGACATATAATTTAGACCACTTCAGATGTATTCTGAAAACAGAACATCTCAGTTACGCAAAATGTGTGTGACAGCATCTGAAGAAATCAAATCAGTTATTCAGCTGAGTTCTAAATATACATAAGAAAGACAGAGAATGGCAATGGAAAAGAAATTAATGAAAAGTAGAGCTAAAAATTGATGAAATTTTACAGTAATAGAATCAGCTGTGCAAAAATTTGAAACCTTTTCTAAATGTCCTTTGTAATTAGACGTTGATTTGTTTCTCTCTTTTTAAGGATACTGGTTCTGTGCTTCATATCTGATCACAGAAAACAGTTGATATCTCATTTAAAATAAGAACTGAAGGCAATAGTATCCCTGCTTCAACATTAGACCCAAGTTCCTGAACAGCTCTTTTGAGTCAAGAAAAAAAAGTTAAAATAGTCCAACACTCATAGCATGAAAACCAACCTGTAAGACAGACTCACTGACAACTTAAACTAAGTTTGGAGATCCATTTTCTAATCCTGGTTGGTCTCTGACTTGTCTCAAGACTTTGCTGAATTTTGCCTAAGGACACTTTGGAGACGGCATCTACTGCAACAGAGGTGCCATGAGACAAAGCATACATTAAGTGCTTGAGATTCTGTATGTTGATGTGTTAAAGAAATATGTGGCATTCATATATACTGTTTATTTAATTACACCAAAAATGCTTGTGGTGTCAATATTAAGAGAATATCAGTGGACAAGGTACTTTAATAAGTAATTCTATAATCCAGTCAGTTGTGCAGGTCATTTGCTATATTGATTCACACCAATATTTGAGTTACATTACAGTATTTCCTATATCACGTAGGTGTGGAAAACATGTTGGACATCACAAGGTTGTTCGACAAACTGTACGTGCTCTGAAGGTTAGGAATTTGCACACTGATTCACTCTTTGTTATTTTCACAAAATAAATATAAGGACTCTTACTGCAAAGAATTTTCAGAGTATAATTTGAGCTGCTCAGTGAGCTTGCAGGCAGAACTCAGGCCCACAAATGGCAGGGGACCATCCAGGCAGAAATGCAGATGATCTGGGTCAAACTATATTGAGTTACCAATTAATACAGTTTTCTGGTCAGTGCAATTTTGTTTCTTTAATTGCAGGGATTTTACAAGAGTCTCTAAGGGAATAAAGCTCCCAGCTACTATTAGAAATCAATACCAGCAGAAATACTATTAGCAGGGAAGCTTTAAAAAAAAAAAACCCAACACACAACTCAGTTAAGCTTCAAGGACTACAGTCTCTCATATATTAGTCTCATCACGATGCACTGCTGAAGGCAGAGAGCTACCAGTGAAAGCTGCACCCTCTTACATTGCAGAAGAATGTGGCCTGTGAGATTAACATTCAGCATCCACCCAAACTTGTCTTAATCACTCCTTAATTTAGACAGCTTTTAACTTGGTTATCCCTTCACTGTATCTGCGCTGGATGGAAATAAGGAGTGGGAATGGAGAATGCCTGACAAATCCATGCACATTCAGCAAGTCGATGAATATGTAATACAGCTTGCAATAATACCTAAGTAATTCTTCCATTATGAACTCAATCCAATTCTACTATTTGATTTCAGAAATGGATTTTGAGCACAGGGCCTGTTTGACTAATCATATCCTCATTTTCCTATTCTTTCCTATTTAAATGCTGAGTGACATAGTTCTGTTTGGGAAAGCAGTGATTTCATTACACCAACAGAGGGAACTGCCATTCCAGTAAAAGTGACAAGAGCCAAATTGGCCTGAAAAAAACTATTCCTTCCTAGTCTGAAGAGATCCACAAGACATTCAAGTAAAGTGTCACTCTCAAACAATGACGACAGGATTACAAAAATCTAATTAGCTGTTTCATTAGCTGAATCCTATCTGTGGAGACAGCAAACAATGGGTATTCAGAAGCTGTCCATCTATTTTTAATACAGGCAATGTCATGGAGATGCTAGGTCTAATATATTCTCTGCATTGCCTCTGTTTGCAGAGTGACTTCAGGGAGGTATTTCAACTGCTTTGCTAGAAATAGTAAAGATTTAAAGGTGCAATGCCTATCTAGGATCACACATTGCCTGCATCCTACTGAAAAAGTCTTCATTTCCTGCTTCCCTACATCATTTAATTGATTGCACTTGTTTTTCAGTCTGGACTGCATCAGGAAATCTTCAGAGCTAAATACACATACTCAAATCTCCTAACAAATAAGTGTAATTAATATTAATTGAACCGTTGGAGGTAAATGAAGACGGCATCCACATGAGACTATTAATTTTTGAATGACTGAGTTAGAGTAGGCACCCCTTCCTTCCCCATATCAATTTCAATAATTTAATTTTCATCAAAAACTCCATTAACCCATTATTAAAATAGTTATGATGTAAGCAAGCACTGAATTTGCAGGCTGGAATAGCAGGGATATTTCACATGAACATATATATATATATATATATATATGTGTGTGTGTGTATAAATGCATAGGCCTCTCCTCAGTTTGGACTGTGACTATTTGCCTCCCGTATTCAAAGCTCCAGAGTACTCCAGAACTTGCTTCATCCAGTGCAATCTGGGGTTGTAGCAGCTTCTCAGATTAACAGCGCAGGCTCAATAATTCAGGCCAACATCTCTTGCTCTCTAAGTCAATGCTATTTTCTGTTCAAAGCACTTAGGTGGTGCAAATACCACCAGTAAAAGATAATTCTGATATTCCAATTTAAGACCCTCAATCCACTCACACCACAGGCAAACTAACCTGCAAAACTCTACTGTTTGAAAAGTAGGAAACAAACCCCCAATCATCTTTACATCTATAAGACAGAAGAAAGCCAGCAAAGATACTGCTACAATCTTAGTAATATTCCCTTTTGTACTAGAGTAAGTGCTTTAACTTCAGAATTTAAAAGCATAATATAACATCACAAGATGAAGTATTTTCTCAGCTGAATGCCTCTGAACACTGTTTGCCTGTCAGTGGAGACTATCAATACCATCAATTTGCCTATTCTCTTTGTACTTAATGCAGAGAAACAATAATCAATGTCACTTTTTTTTCTAATTTTTTTAAGTGATAAGAGAAACTCAGGTATGGCAAACTGAAGACAACAGCCCAAGTTGCAGCGGCATTAAGGGTACTAAGGCATTTCAAACAGATCCCAGCAGAAAAAACAGCTACAGACCTAAAAGGAGTAATTGTGAACTAAAGTTAAATGCTTAACCGTCCAGCAATAACGATTCACCAAACAACAGCAACACAAAGGGTTGAACAACATTCATTTTGATAAATTCAATTTTTATTGCTTCCTTCTTTCATGAAATTCTATCAACCACTTGAAAATAAATGTTTATAATTAAGAGACATTATAGTGAACAGTCTTGTAGTAACAGCAGGACTTTACAAGTGAAGTGGCTGTCTACATTTCTGTGGTTTCACTATTATTTTATCAAAAGTACAGAGTAATTTGGTATTTAAAAATAAACTAATTATTTGTCATTCTTGAAGAACTGACATGCAATAAGCCAATAACTGAATAAAGAAAATGTGTGGCATCTGATTGGGGTGAAAACAGAAGCTTGACATCATAAAACAAACTCTGTATGTTTCTTATCAAGATTCTGAGAAATTTGAGGTAAAACCAAAACTGATCCTGGAAAAGAAAAGGAGGTCAGTTAGACACTATCTTAGCATAGACAGAGTGGATACGGTTATAAGGAAAAAGCAACCAAAAAAACTCCAAAAATTTGAATTTATTGTGTGTCATCAAAAAAAAAGTAGTATCTCAGGAAAGGAGTTTAACTCCTAGCAAACTCAAGTGTGGTGCTAGGTCAGTGTCATACATAATAGAGAGAATTTAATCTGCCCTGAAAGGAAAGGTGCTATGGTACCTGTGTTACATTTACAAACCTACAGAAAACTTCAGAAATTTATAAAAAACTCAGAAATCTATGGAAAATTTTCATTCTGACCCTTGATCTCAACCAAAGATGCAAAAGTGTATTCCATGAAGTTTAAAGACAATGAGAGTCTCCTAATAGAGAGGATTAAAATAAACAAAACAGAAAAAAAATCAGAATAGAGCTGAAATGAATCCAGCTCTGGCTTTGTCTTCATTTCCTAGCAGGCCTCCTTCTACAACAGTCTAAAAAGAATAATAATAACAACCAGTGAAAGAGAAGAGTAACTGAAGAAGGTGAGTAACACAGTATGTATTTGTTTCTGCAATGGCTACCACGCTCTTCAGGAACAACAGAGAAGTGTTTAAAGGAAAAGCCTATGCAATTAGGTGGACTAGGCTGTTCAGCTTCATGCCAACTTCTGGTCTGAAAAAGACATGTAATTAACAAATTTTAGAGAAGAAAATAACATTTTAAGTACCATTGCTACTTTTAAAGTTAAAACTAGCAATGATGTAGAAGACAGGAGTAGCCACAGGTTAGTAAAGATATTGACAGCAGCCAGGGAGGCTTGGAGAGAGCAAATTAAAAAGTAGTTATGGTTTTGTAGAGCATTTCGTGGATGTAAGAATATCCCACCTGGCTGTTCTGATGAATTGCCACTATGGTGTTCATGTTGTGTTTGAACAACATTTCTGCCATCTTTCCTCTCTACAAATTTAACAATTATTAAGAAAATAGTTTGCAACAGACACACGTATTTTCAGCCATTTTCTTTGCCCTTCCTGGGGCTTCTTACACAAGTCAGTAACTCTTACATACTTCGTCCTTTGAATGTAATTTTGGATTGTGGAATCTATATTTCTACTTTAACAAATGTAGTTTAAACCAAACTGTTTTAGACAACAAGTATATTGCTATTAGTGATCTTTTACTGTCTTTGCTTTGAGGTAGCTTGATTTGTTTTTTTTTCCCCACGTAACTGAGAGCTGTAACTTTTGACTACAATAAGTAGTTACAGGATCAGAGGTTCAAAAATATTGTCTTAAGACTTCTCAGTATCTAGTACTTGGTAATGCACATAAGGACATAAAAAATATGACCAAATAGTTTTTTAATGCCTTTAATATAATTCCCTCAAAGTGATTTTCAAAATGAGAATTTAGCTGTTAATTCTGGAGGTAGTGAGACAGAACAGAATCCAACTCCCTAACTCCTCTGGCTCTACAGTGCAACCAGAAGTGACAACTCTGTTTTGGAGAGAAAAACAATCTGATAAACCTTCCAGACAGAGCAGCTATTGAAAATGCATGAAATATGAGTCTGCTTCATCCTCAAAATCTATACTGTGAAACTTTGCCATGCCTAAATCTTAGGCAGAATGCTCAACGGAAACCAGTTCAAGACATATATAAATATAGATTCAGTGGTGATCTGTGTGCCCAGGAGTGAAATGACATACTCTGTTTTTATTTTTCAGGTTGTCAGAACCAACTCTAAGGATAAAGGCTTTCTCTAAAGATTTGGCAAGATTTATGTCTTAGAATGATGATTAATAATAGAGAATACATTAAGCAGTGGACTGACTGCCTGTACACTGAACATATTGCAAGATTCGTGGAGCCAATCAGAAAACAAGCAAAGAGTGTCTGTTTAGGGCATTCATGTGGCATTCTCAATTTTGGTTGTTGGCTACAAAGCTTTTCATCTTTATTTTATGCAATCATTGTCAAAAAAGCAAACTGGGAAGGCAACCTGAACAGATACAGAGCTTTGAAAACAATTTAGTAGCACTTGTGGAGAACTTTCCCTGAACTATGAAGAGTCATCTCTATGTTAATCTGAATGCCTTATTAGCCACAGTGTAGTGCCAGAGAAACAGTCTGAGAAAGCTGGAGCTGGGTAATGCAGTCTTTTCATCAGGAATCTCTTTACATCTTGATCCAGGACATATCCCTTAGTGCCTTTATTTAAGAAAGTTTCTTCTGCACGCCATGAGCACGGATTTCAATGACCAACAAGAACCCACAGCTAGATATGTGATTTAACAGATTACAGATTCTTCCTTCTTCCCTCTGTATCCTGAGAAAGCAGAAATTGACTGGATTTGTGCGATGTCCTTCGTATTACAAAGAAGCCACAGGGAGAAGAGACAAATCCATCATAGAGAGGATATATTCAAGACCTGCTTTTCATTTGGGCTGATTTACAGTACGTCAGTATGGTCCAAGTGCTCGTCTTGTTTATGACATTACCAGTTCAGTTGTTTGGATATTTTCAAAGTGACATACTTTTGTTATCTTTTGATTCCAAATAGGCAGCATATAAAGAGTTCTAAAAAACACAGTAATGCCTGTCAGGTCTTCATCCCCTACAGAAAAATACAAAAACATTTCCATGTAACCACAGAAGCTCTTCAATAGAATACAGGAAAATATGTCCCTGTTTTACTCTAGGCAGAGTCTGCTGCACTGGAAGAATAAATGTTAACTTGCCATGTTGTACCATTTGTATGTCCTTCACAAAACACCAGTACAGGCACCATGTATATCAAACAGATGTCACAGTAAAGCATTCTAACTTTTGCAGGGATGTCTTGGTTATACAAGGCTCTTAGTAAACTAACAAAACTGCACTGGAGAACTGAGCAACATCTTTCAGTTATAAGTACCTCTCAGTACTTTTATCTGTCTCTAACTCAAATATTTCAATTATTCCCTAGGCTTTGAGTCGACAGGACAAAAGCATATAATCTCTTACTGACTCCTGAATGTTTCCATCTCAGTATTTTACCCCTTTGGCAGTCACTTTAAAGAAAAGTAAGAGAAGAGATTTAAAAATTAAGTGGAAAATAAAATATTGATCTACCATGGGAAAGAAAAAAAAAAAAAAAAGGGAAAAAAGCCCCACGCCTTCAAATTCTGTCATCAAGCCAAGCTGGGAAGAGACAATCAGAGTTTATTTAATTTCAGATACTCAGAAACACATACAAATGGTTCTGCTAATAATACAGTTCCCTTTCTGCCTGTAATAATACTTCCCTGATCCTGTACCCATCTAAAATTAAGAAATTCACTCAGTGGAAGGAAATGCAGCCATAGCTGTGATTTCAGTTTTCTCATGTGCTGTCATGTTAACTTCAGACTTGAGGTCAGAAAGTATTCTTTACTTAGTTAAAAGGAAAAGTAACAAAAAAACCCCAAAAGGAATCTGGCACTTTCTGCAAAAGGTTATTAAGACAAGTAGAGCCATCAGTCTGAATATTTGAAATGAAGATTGCAATGGAATTACTAGTCCCCACAAATGTTTCAATTCATAATCAAATTAGCAGCCTAAGGTTTAGGGAGTGAATTAAAACAGATCGCCTGTGCAGTCTTCATAATTTTTTATTCCTTCTTTTTATTTAGGAGATAATAATTAAATGTGATTTGAAATGGTTTGTAATACAGTACTGCTTAGAAGTATTTCATGATTCTTAACAAGAATAATTAGATCTTCTGATATTATTAGAAACCAAACTACTATAACCTCTATTAAACTTGGGAGAAAAAAAGAAGGAAAGAGAAAGAAGAAGAAAAAGGTGAATTTGTCTGTTTTATTGGAAATCAGAATGAAATTCTCTTTAAAGAGATACATTCTATTTTTATTGCTTAGTTGTCTGGGGAAATCTTGTTCCATGCTTCCTCTACTTTTCACTAAAATAAGGTTTGCTAAAGAAATTTGCTAAAGCTTCCAACAGCATTTGTTCAGTGACAAAAATGTAATGTGAAAACGAAATCTCAGGAAACTGAAGGAAATTGACAGGGCCCTGAAGTAACACAGAATGGAAATGTAAGATTAGTTAGCAGGACATCTGAATCACTTCTAACACCATAGCACAACTGAATAATTAAAACTACTCCAAAACTCTCTTGAGTGCATTGCTACCACTGTTCTTCAGATGCTGGAGTTCATTGACACAGAGGAGGGAAGGAGGGAGAACCTGCTGGCAGCAGAGCTCTGTGGCTGCCAGCTGTTACTCTGAAATCAATGGTTGGCCATGGGCACAGGAGCAGCGGATCTGGAGGCTGCCTGGTGTTTTATGAAATATAAAAAGGAAGAAAGAAGAAAGGGGCACAGGAAACTATACTTATATATATAAATATGTGATTTAAAATCAACCCTAAACAGACCTTTTCTCTAAGTTAATTAGGCCTGAAACAAACAATAGCCCATAGCTGCCGTTAAAATTCTGATTTCTTCATAGACATCTGTATGAAGAGATCTTTTCTTCTAATTTGTATGACAACATCATGCTCTTTGATAACTTTACTGAAGCCCTCATATCTGTTTCTTTTTCTTAAAAAAACTCTCTTTTATTGAATGATAAGAAGGATCACACTGAGTAAGAGACGCTGCTATTAAGATTTTTGGAATGAAAAGTAGCAGGCCTTGAAAGTGATCCTTTTAATTCATGCTGCTAAATTGAGGATTAGCCTTCGTTCTTTTTCTATTTCTAATTCTTTCTTACAGCTGCCATATATTCTAAAGAACATAAAACCAAAGTTAGAGCTGGTCTTATTAATAAAAAGCAACACTCTTTTAATAAGTTCTTCTATCCTTAGATAAAGAGTGACTCCCAATATGTCTCTCCATAAGAGAACAGGGCAGATGGACATGAAGGTGTGCAATGCTTGTTTTTGTTGTAAAAATAGGGAAGTCTTAAAATATAAATGTTTGAAAGCAACATGAGACTAACATGTCTACAGGATACATTACATTGTTGCACCCTAGAAAGGAGCAAAACAAAGAACACTGATGTACACCTCTCTACCAGAAGCAGCCTGTGGATTTTGTTTCCTGTTGCACAAGCATGTCGATGTCCTACTTTAACTTTGTCAGACAGACTTGCTTGCTATTACAAATGCATTCTAATAGAAAATCTGAGTCTGCGTCATTAATTATGTTTTCCTCTTTGCGTACTGCCTCTAATAGACTCACAAAATGCATAGTTTACGATTTTTACCTTATATTTTGGATCTCTTCTTCCAATATTTACAAAAGAAGCTTTTTCTCTCAAAATTGATAGTAAAAATACAGTGAAGAAGCCCTTTAATCTGATAGATAAAATCAGAATAAGATCCAAGGATTGAACGATTGTCTGGGAAGACTTCATAATCTTTCATTCTTTCCTTTTATTTAGGAGACGAAAATTAAATGTGATTTGAAATGGTATGGCACACACAGCACAACAAGTTAGAAATGTTTAACTTAGAAATAAATATTCCAATTGACAATAAGAGCTCCTTAACATTGTGAAGAATCAAAAATCTTTAGAGCTTAACAAGTGAAGGTTATTTCTTCATGATTTGAAGTAATTAAGCAGAGACATGATACATTTCTAAAAGACAGCCTGTAGTTTGGCCCCCAGTTGTTGACTTCTGTCCTTTCCACATGTTAAGTAGCAAAGACTAATGTCCTTTCTTCAAGAATTACTGCATAAAATTCTAGGGCTTTCATAATCATAATACTATTAAATATGCTCCTTTCAATTAGCAAGTCTGTGGATTAACAGTGTTAGATTTTCAGAAACATATGAATTGACTGCATGGTAGAGTCAAATTGGCTATGACAAGGTTTAATAGCTCAGCTCTATTTTACGTCAGAACAGCTATGGTTTTCCTAAGGTATGAGCAAGCAGCAGTGACTTGCTTTCTGACTGGGGTTAAACCATAACAGAAAGGTAAAACCAGAGAGAGGTAAACTTGCCAGGCAGAGGACTGTGAGCAGCTCAAGCATTCAGCAGGAAATGTGTTATCAGAAAAAGTTACCAAAGCATTAAAGGAAAAAATGGGGATTAGGCAGAGAGCAGCCCAACCATGTCAAGGCTCAACTTGATTCAGAGAGCAAAGACTCACTCTTCTCCACCTGATCAATGAAAACCTGGTGAAAGATTCATTACATTTACCACAGGCATGGTGAACATTTAGTGTCTAGCAGCTTGTTCCTGCAGCTACATGATGTCTTGTATAAACCAGTAGCTGTTTAGTATTGTTAAATTATGTATATTTTGCACATGGTTTAGTATATGCCCAAAAGGAGCCTGAAGAGGGATGGTTGCAATATGTTTTCTTCAGATCAGTCTGGTGTCTTTTGCACATGAAATTCGGTACTGCAAATTCAAAGAGAACTAAACAACTCCATAGGCACATGTGGAGACAGTACAGTTGGACTAAGCCAACACAACAATCTGGTACCAAGGGATGGAAAATTCAGTGTAGGAATGTATAGGTAGCTCTTTTAAAGTAAGTGCAAAGTCAGAAGAGTCAATCAATGCTGAGCCTGAATAAGTAAATCCTGTTATACCATGTGAAGTTATGTTGAAAAAGTGGCCCCTCCCCATCATGTCTGTGTTCACCATATTAATTGGCCTGTGAGGTATCTCAGACTCTAACAAACCTGGTTTGTCAAATAAATACCCAGCACAGTATGTACTGGAGAAAGGGTAATAAAGCAGCTCTAAAATAAAGGTTAGTAAAAAAGGGAATGTGAACACCGTTCTTCAGAATATCACATGGACACCATGTCTCAGGTAGAAAGCTTGTGGCAAAGATGACAATAGGCAGGAGATACCCTCGAGGGTGCAATTTTGTCACTGAAAAGCTTTGTAGAAGTCGTCTTCCTTCGTTGTCTCTTGTTGACAGGTTAGTCCTACTTCTAATGGAAACAAGCAGGGTACATGACTAGTCTTTCAGTTCATCAAGGAATGATTCCAAGCGGGGATTTGATTAACTTGTTTTTCAAAAGGTAATGCTCGTTGTGGCTGATTTTTGTTCAATAGAATACTTGCATCTGACTGAAGTAATGAAAATTTGCATTTTTCAGAGCTCAGCATGGTACTATGACCGAAAAGGTTCCTGTTGAAATTAATCAACAATTTAAGACTAGTCCTTCTTTCAAAATTTGCCCTTATGGGTCTTAAAAATGAGGCAATATGCTCTAAGGACAAAACCTCAGCCTTTCCTCTGAGCCTCTGACTTCAGTCAGATATTTGACATTATTTAGGGAGAATTCTGTGATGAAGATGCATTTTGTAATCTCCAGTGGAAGAATAAATGTAGACAGAGCAGTAAATATATTTTTAGGCTGTATTTAAATTACATATTTATTATGTTCCTCAGAGATTTAAATGGCTTGCTTGGAGCTGTTCCAGTACGTTATGCAAATTTATTTTTAATGTATTTTATGTAATAGCAGAACAATAGCAGTAAGAGATGAAAAAGACCTATTGGGTCATTGTATCAATTTTTCTGTCCAGACAGGATTGTTTCTATAAATGTTACTGGTAAGGGGCAAAGCAAATCAAAGTATATTCAAATAATTCCTTTTCTGAGTGTACCTGCTTCTGATCATGATTCCTCTGTTTAAGGTCAGAAAACAGTTACCATTCAAAAAAGTATTTTAAAGTTTGCCATTCCTATCCAAATTTTAGGATTTAAAGACAAAACCAAATTTTAAAGGCACAGCAGCAAATAAAACACAAGTACCGTATACTGTTTTTTACATCCTTTTTATACCACTATTTTGTAATTAGTAACCTTTAATTACATAGGATTCAAAGACAAATTGAGTGATACCACCAAGGAGACTTGACTTGGAGAAATTAATTTAATTTATTGCCAATCTAATACCAAATTTCAAAACATTTCCCCCACCCTTCCCTTCTGAGGATCAACTCCACTCCCAGTTTCTCCACCTCCTGCCCCTGAGCAGCACAGGCAGACAGGGAATGGGGATTGTGATCAGTTCATTACATATTGTCTCCATCATTCCTTCCTCCTCATGCTCTGCCCCTGCTCCAGTGTGAGATTTTGACATAGGAGACAGTCCTCCATGACCTTCTCCATGATGGGTCCTTACCACAGGCTGCAGTTCTTCACAAACTGCTGCAGCAGAGTCTTTTCCATGGGTTGCAGTGCTTTGAAAACAGGCTACTCCACCATGGGGCCGTAAGTCCTACTTAAGGGTAAACCTACTCCAGCTTGGGCTCCTCTTCCCACAGGTTCATAAATTCTTTCAGGAAACTGCTTCAGCACAGAATCTCCTCAGGGTCACTGCCTCCCTTGAACACATCCACCTGCTCTGGTGTCTGGTTCTCCATGTGCTGCAGGGGGACAGCCTGACTAACCTCAGGCTTCCCCACAGGCTGCATGGGAATCTCTGCTCTGAAACATGGATCACATCCTCCTTCTCCTCCTTCACTGACCTTGGTGTCAACAGACCTGTTTCTCTCACATCTCCTCACTCCTCTCTCCTGGCTGCTGTTGCACAGCAGAGGTTTCTCCCCTTCTTACAGGTTATCAGAGGAATTACCACCTTTGCCAGTTGTCTTGGTCTTGGCCAGCAGTGAGTCTATTTTGGACCCAGCTGGTGTTGACTCTTGTTTGACACAGGGGCAGCTTCTAAGTTTTTCACCGAAGCAACTCCTGTAGTCTGTCTACTACCAAAGCCTCACCATGAAAACCCAATACAAAAGTCTTTTGCAAATGTTGCAAAGACTCACATCTATAGTCCAGGATTTCATTTGCTAATATGAACAAAATATAATTTTTAATAAAGAAAAAAAAGAACTCTTATTTGTGCTAGATTACACTGCCTATTTCCATTTGCCTTTTAATTGTACCATCCTAATAAAATTTTTGTAATATCTATCTATTATCTCAGAAAACATGAATAAATGTGCACTAGTACAATCTAGCATGGGATAGCCTCAAGTTGCCCCAGGGGAGATTCAGATTGGACATTAGGAGGAATTTCTTCATGAAAAGGGTTTTTAAACATTGGAATGGATTGTCCAGGGAGGTGCTAGAGTCACCATCCCTGAAGGTGTTCCAGAAATGACTGGGCATGTCACTTAGTGCTATGGTCTAGTTGACTGGGTGGTCAATGGTCAAAGGTAAGACTCAATGACTTTAGAGGTCTTTTCCAAACTAAATGGTTCTGTGATTCTGTAATCACATACACAAACCCTACACACATAACAGTCCTTTTGTGATGATGCTGGTATGAGAGTTGGCGGAGATATGAGGAGCATAAATATGTGTATTGATGAAGTAAAAGTAAAGGTACTTCAACAAAAAGCCTAACTTTGATCTCTGGATTAAAGAATAATCAAGAGAATCATTTGACACCCTTTGTTTTATTTTTTTCCCTTTTTTATAGCCTGTTATTTATCTGAGTCTATATTTGGATCACAGTGATCAAGAAAGAATAAGTTTAGAGCTGACTGTAAATCAGTAAAGAATTTCATGTGTGAAAGAAGTAGGAGTACAGCAAGGAACAAAATCTATTTTTTTCACAATTGCTGTATACAATTGAGTTTTAATTGATTTCAAGCTTAGTTCTTTAGTTAAATGAAGTGCCGCTTAGCCTGCTGCACCCTTGCCAGCACTTACTGCACATTACTGTTCCTCAAAACCTCTTCAGTGCAAGTAAGCTGTAAGTAACGGTGTGCTGAGTAAGGTTTTTGGGTTTGCCATCAGCAGCGTTACTTTTTTAAAGCAGAAGTGGAAGGAAAAGGAATATTATAATGACTCAGTATACTCAAATGCAGCATTTTGTTTTAATAGAAAGTCTTCCAGTTGTACTAAGGGCACCACAGAAACCCACAAAACAGTCTGTTAGCAATAGGATGTTTAGCGCACTTGAACTAGCTCTGAATGATCAGTGGATCAGGGAAATTCCCTCTATGCAAGTCTGCAAATGAAAACTCTGAATCTCAGAGGCTGTATCCACACTACTAAGTTAAGCCCAGAACTGTCACCAGACCAACAGCCACAGAACACACCATTCCTATGCCAGTAAACTCTTAGTCTTGGGTGGCTACACACTGTGCTTACTGTAGTAGTCCCCATAATGTTCTGCCTTCTCCCACCAAAAATCTTCAGACTTAGCTTATTCTCATTGAAATTAATGCCAGAACTCTCCTCCTCTTCCTGAAGCCCATTTTTCCATATCAACCTGGAAGCAATCTCCTTCTGTTGTTAGACAGTACAACTAATGAAGTGTGATGTGCAATACTCTATTTACTTATCATCCACTAAGCTACTTTCCCTCATCCAGCAAATACACACAAAAGCCCTGCACAGGTATCTACATCATCAAAATATATTTAAAAGGCCATAATAATTACTGTAGCAAAAGTAGTACAAAAGCATACTAAAAAATGTATGCAGCAGAACCATTGAGAGCACCAGGTGTCAGCACAAGGGCTTTATGGGTCAAATTATGCATTTCTTTAAAGTAAATGATGAATTTTATTGCATAATTGATCGTAGTTTTGTTTGAATGGTATTTAAAATTCCAAGTTTATTTGAAAAAAGAACTTGAAGATTTCATTACAAGGTGAATACTTAGTCCAGATGTTGTGACGCTGGTTATTCAAGGGCTACAACAGTTTCTATCCACTTTACACAATAATCTATAACTTCTTATGAGTTGTACAAAAAAATTAACTTTATTCATATGATTATTTCTAAAATTTATCATCCTGATGAAATATGCTGGTGTCTTCTCTATATACCCTTGTAATCCGTCCATGGTACATCGTTCTTCCTTTTGCAAGTTCTCACATTTAAGTTTTACATTGGTGTATCACATAAAAGCAAAGTTGCTTCTCACTGATTTGTAAATTATTTCTCCAGAGTATTTTTCACATTTTGTGAAATTGTAATGGAGTTCAAAGAGTTCTGATTCAAGTTCTGATCTGTAACCTTTTGGGTTTCAATTTTTTTGCCATTTACTAAAATTCTTTTTACAATAAACAAAGTAAAATTAATGTAACAGGGGAGCTGCATTGTGTATTATTTCCGGGTTGTGATCCCCAGGGATAGAACTGGATCTTGATATCTATAGTTTAAAATACTGGTTACGTGCAATGTCTTTATTATTATCCACTGCTATTTCAGATCCTCTTCCATTTATTCTTGTAAGAATTGGAAACAATTACTGTTGACAGTAACCATGGCTGTCAACAACAGAAGGGAATAGTATTTGTATCAACAGCCATTTTGTATATCAGTGTTGTCATAAATGTTTACATACCTTGTTTTATTCCAAAGAAATGATTTGTAATTACATTTAAAGCATCCATGCCAACCAATGTCACTTTGTTCACTTACTGCATGAAATTTAAGAGCGGAAAGCCTAACACCCAAGGCAGTAAACTGAGTTGTAAAGACCTGCTTATTTCCAGAGATACAGCTGATTACTGGCCACAGCAGCGAATGTCTGAGGATAGATGATATTTTTTACTAGGAATTATTTAACAAACATTTAAACTGCAAGAGTTGTAATAATATACAATAGGTATCCTTTGTATCTACCGATATTATTACAGCTTGCTTAGTATCTGATTACAAATCACAGAATCATAGAATATCCTGAGTTGGAAGGCACATACAAGGATCATCAAAATCCAACTCCTAGTCCTGAACAAAACAACCCCAAGAATCACACCATGTGCCTGACAGCGTTGTCCAAACACCTCTTGAACTCTGTCAGGCTTGGTGCTGTGACCACTCCCCTGGGAAGCCTGTTCCAGTGCCCAAATACCCTCTGGGTGAGGAAGCTTTTCCAAATATCTAACCTAAATCTCCCCTGACATCTTTTCATGCTGTTCTATGTGATCCTGTCACTGGCGACCAGTGAGAAGAGATCAGTACCTGCCCCTCTTCTTCCCCTTGTGGGAAAGCTGTAGACTGCAATGAGAGAAGGGTTTTTGTTAACAAACTGGTGTTTGCTCAGCTTTCTCCTTTGTCTGGGTCTCACTGCAGGACCTCTCTGCCTTCAAAGGAGTCAACATCTCCTCCCAATTCAATATCATCAAAGTTTAAAATCGGGCAAAAAGTTGTTTAAAGGCAAAAATTCTACTAACACACCAAAAAGGAATATCATAAGCTCCCCTTCATCACTCCCCCCACTTTTATTGTTACAGAATGGACATCCCACACCAAAATTTGTACTTACTGTGGATCCTTCGCATTCTTAGCCCTGCTACTCAAAAATGAGAGGCATATAATACATGGCAGTTCCACTTAGAGCTCGAGTTAGTAATAATCTTAGCAACTATAGATTTTATATATCATTCCCAATAGTATTTTAGACATCTTAGAATCGGTACTGCTATCGTCATCACTGAGGAGGGACAAAAATCTGTTAATACCTGGTTTTAATGCACATTTTCAACACATGTATGTATTATGCATTAAAGTTATTAGAACATTGCTATCTGACTCAAGCAGAATGATTTTGTTCCCTCAATTGACATGTCCAAATGCTATTTGCAATCCATAGAAAATGGCAAGTACTATACAAAAGCAGCTAAGAAAATGTAAAACATTCAGGAGAAATAGAAAGCAGCATGGGAAGCATAGATGGGACCAAATGTTAAGCACAAGAGGTCTATTCCAGCTTCTATTCCTGTCTAGGTATTAGGATTTCTTCTAAATTCATGACTCAAATAATAATTTCCTTTTCACAAACTGTTTTCTCTTTAAGAGAAAATGGAATAATCATGGCACATGAATTTAAACTGAGTTTCCAGGAGAAAAAAAATTGGAGCTCTTGATTTGATTTTTTTCCCAGAGTACTTCAAAGCACCATGCACTGTTTAAAAAAATATTCTAAGTTGTAGAAGAGTTTAGACAAATGTATCATAGGTGTTTCCCAGTGAAGATGGGCCATAGAATAGGAGAACTCAAAGCACAGGGATAGGAGAAACAGGCAGAATACATTGCACTTCTATAGTTAAGGTATTGCTGTGGGAAAGGGCATTGTCTCTGTAGAACTTAAAAAATACGGAGGTAAGCAAAGGCTAGGATGGAAACCCAAATAGGAGAAATTTAAATTTTTGTGGAACTTGAGTATTCTTTGCTGCATATCTGAATGAAGGACTGGAAATGCCTTGTGCTTTAAAGAACTTCTAAAATAGAACTCTTCATCAAGAAGGGAATATATTCTGTGAGAAATCACTCTCTCCAGTTTAGTTGATTGCTAATCTCTTTTAAAATTAGGTGTTTACATCTGTTTCACAAAGTTTCTACATTGCACTGTCACTGACCTTGGACGTTTCATTCCCAAACTTGGCAAGCTCATTCTGTTGCGTAGGCATATCTGAAAGTGAATCACTGATGTTCTTGTATCATTGCTTCAAGGGAAGTACTCAGACTTAAGAGTTAGCGGTAGCTTGGGTTAGGATTATATAAGAGGTGGAAATGGGGATTTCATAATGACTAAGGAAAAGCATTTGGCTGTAGTCACTCAAGCATGTAAGTACTGGTGAGATGGTCTAGAATAACCCATTTGCAGAGACATTCTTCACAATTTATTGCCGTTCTGACTCAGCAATGTCCCCACCACAAAATGACAGCAATACATTTCTTAGAAGTATGTAGAGTCAAAGAAAACTGGTGAATAAATCTCAAGGCACCAGTGGTCAAATCTGCAACAATTAGGGAAAACTGAACCAATGCATTGTTATAAAAGGATATTAGTGAAAATAGAATTAGAATATTGGATAAAGAAAAAAACCTCAAACATCTAAAAGTTTCACACAGAAATATTCCTAATGTTGCTCCATGTAGCTATCTTACAGTGTATTTCACACAATTTCCTTTTGTGTTCTTTGCCTTAAGATATGGGTAGAACTGGATTTTACACGCTGAAAAGTAAGTTAAAATTTACCTGCAGTGTTGGCTTCTTCAAAAAACAGTTTTAGACTAAGAACTTTGAAAACAGTATGTCTGTCTGGCAGTAAAAATTTTAACTTTTATGTACATGCAAAGTGAAAATAACACCAAGATATGTAGGGGAAAATTTCTTGTGTGCATCATCAGAACAGGTGCCAAGCAGAGCATATTGTCTAGATTTGGGGGTTTTGTTTGCTTAAGAAGCACACTTCTGTGGTATATTATTACACATATAATACGGCGTATGGTAATTAGTTCGCTCAAAAGAAAGCTTGACTATATGCAAGAATTGAGGAGGGATTTAAAACATAATGCATAAAAATACATAATACACAAAATAGATATTAGATTTAGCTCATTTAAGTATCCAAAGTAGAAACATAAGATTATATTTAAATGTGCATATTTTTCTTCCTGTTTTATTCTCCAATTAACTGTCGTTGCTATAGAATTTGAACATCTTTGAATAGTGCATTCAATAATATCACTAACATTTATGGTATATTCTCCTAGTGATTCTTTTTTTCCCAAGGGGAGAATTGCGTTTGGTGGTGTTTTATTTCATAGTTTTGTTTTTTTAGTTATCAGTAAATACATAATCATTTCTTATCTCCGTCTTGCCTACAAAGATGCTGTCATGTTTTTCTTCTTAAAGAAGATAATTCTTCTCAGGTTTCCAGAAAATGTCTTTGCAAATTTTACTTATGGAATGGCTAAATGAGAATTGTACATATGGAATGGCCAAAGAAGAATGAAGCTCACAGTCCCAGTTCACATCAATGATAAAAGGACATCACACCGGACAGCACATCACTTAAAGTGGTACAGCCAAGAATAGAGAAAGATACACCAAGGTATTGTTGTCTTAGCACATTCTTTTTCTGCAATTAGAAGGTAAATTAAAAATTAAATAAAGGTCATCACTGCCAAAGGAAATGCAGTCACATATATTAATTCAAATACAAAAGTAAATGGAAACTGATGAGGGTGGGCAAATGTCTTCCCGAGTTTTACTGCAATATAAAAGGATATGTAATACATACCTATAAGAATAAAATTTATGACATTAAAAAAATCACTAAGACAAAGATATTAAAACCCAAAATCTACTTTGACTTTCTTAATAAGAGGTCACTAAGTAAGCCCAGCTTTTAAGGTGTAGTATCACTGGTTTAAGAGTTGTACTGCATGGGTGAACACATAAAAGTTAGGCTATAAGCAATTTATTAGGGGAGGAGAAACTCAAAGTGAGAAATATTCAACTTTCAGACAATGGCATATGACAGCTTCCTTAAGCAGAGGAAATCTTGTGAATCATAAGGTCAAGTGTGGTACAACCTGGCACCATGGTTCACCAGT
Organism: Dasyornis broadbenti; assembly: GCA_013397935.1. Taxonomy (NCBI): domain Eukaryota; kingdom Metazoa; phylum Chordata; class Aves; order Passeriformes; family Dasyornithidae; genus Dasyornis; species Dasyornis broadbenti. The sequence goes on along the minus strand of VZRN01005828.1, from coordinate 384,394 downwards.
TTGAGATAGCACTAATCCAGAGAGAGGACATTCTGTGGGAGTACCTAATTGTCTAGTCAATTGGTACAAAGTAACTCCAAGCAAAAAAGATGTTGCATAACCTAAAATTGTCATAATCTACTGTTTACCACATGACATCTGTGATTTTTGCTGTTTATCAGAGAGAAAATATGATAATGGCAGCACTATTAAAGTTGGAGTGGATGTGTATGTGTGTATATGTGTATTTCTGCGCTTGATATATAATAGATAACTCAGAAAACAAAAATTTATTAGGTTTTCCTCTTCTGTGCTTATCAGATTCCAAGAACGAATTGAACAAAGACACTAATTAGAAATATAACAAAAATGTTTTCAAAAAAAGAAGTGCAATTTTAAGCTATAAATGACTCTTTGTACCATGCTATGCACAAGCTCATTTGGGTATATGGGCCATCAATATGAACCCCTTTTCAAGAGAAGAGGCAAGATGACAAAGCAAACATATATTCCTAAGAAGAATGGAGGGAAAAAACCTAGGGCACAGTGCTGTAACAGAGAAAATATGTGAGAAATTGGAAGCTGTACATCAATAATTCCTATCTGTTGTGTATATTAAAACTTGCATATAAAGGTGTACCCAAGTGTGAATTCATTGATTTTATATCTCACAGAGAAACCACAATATATTCCTTCAGATATCATGATGCACTAGGCCAATAAAATCTCATATCTATATAAATATCAGTCAAGAGACACAGAAACATGCACTTTAAGCTTCACAGCTTAGCAAACAAACATTCAACTTTTGGCAGCGAAAGATGGAGTGCAGAGTGGAACTCCAGCCCTGCTCTCTACCTGGAGGATGACAGCCTTATGGTCACATGAACAATGCATTGCTATCTTCTGTTTGAAGCCAAAGGATATCCTTCTAAACTTATAAAGAAAATTATACACCATTTCAGTATAACCTGAAATGATATACTGAACCACAAACTGATTTCTAAACTGATAAAGAAAATGATACACCATTTCGGTATATCCTCTCACAATGATTTCCATAGATGCATGAATATTGTATCTGTTTACATTTTCTTCTGAGAGAAATATTAGTAATGCCTTTGTATTTTGAAATGAACAGGGGATCCTGTAGATAGTCATATCTATATTTGTGATTTCAATATAGTATGAGAAGGTAATCCCCCTCTCATGTATATTGGGAAATCTGCAGAAAAGGAACAATTTGATTGCCAAACACATGGACAATTAAAATCTATATCCAGAAAGGTACATCTACTCTATGCTTTCCTCAAACAGAGACCTATCATTATTAATAGCTTGGCAGTTCAGTGTTGTCATTATGCAGTATTGCATGTGACAATTGAGCACTATTGATTTACCATCAATTCCTTTCTTTTCAGCTCAGCTGAGGCAGAGAAACTGCTGACATGTCGTGGAATTGCCAGAGTGCTTGCTGATGGCCGAGTTCCTTAATCCACTTTGCTGTGTGGCCTAAAATTCTAAAAGATAAATTGACTTTGACACACAAGCTTGCAGCTTGCCATCAGTCTACACTCTCGTCTTGGAATATGCTTCATATGATCACTGCTGGTGATCAGGTTCTCTTTAATATGAAAGACACTGTTAATTTTAATAATGTAACTGCAGGAAGTCACCAGTTTTGTGAACTTCACTTTTTTTCCCCAACATTTATACCTTTCCATAGCTAGGTGAAATCTTCTGGACAGAATGGAGGCTGAAGGATGGGTGCACAGGATATCTGGGGAATAAGGGAGGCACAGCACAGGAAGCTGAAGTAGGGCAAAGAGAAGGGAAGAGATGAATGATAGTAGAGGTTTTTGTTGCTGAAGATCATACGGAGGAACACTATCTTGCTCCTAGCACAATTAGCACATCTGGATCTGGTGGTAATCAAAACCAAATAGAAAACATTAACTTACCACCAATGAGATATTTTATAATAAGAATTGTCTGAAAAAGTCCATAATCAGGATTCGACAGCTGTTTCTTTCATTTAAATGTGGTCAATCTGAACTTTTTGTTAGATTTACACACATTTTTTAAAGTCTACACCAGATTTCAGTATACAAACAACATAATTCATGGTCCACATTTGCGTTTTCCCCTTCAGATGAAACTTTTATTATCTACCATAGAAATTACATTTTATCTCCTACATGAACTAAAAAGGAACAGAAATCTAGCAAATTGTTTCACTTCTAAAGTGGTTAAAGACAGTTAATAAGTGGCATTACCCATTTCTAAAATGTGAATTATTTGTAGATGTTATGTTTAAACATGAGTAAACTATGTCTCATACATTGAAACACAGAATCTGTTTCACTTGTTTTTCACCTGTCCATTTTTCAGTAAATTCTGAGAACAGAATTTTGTGTAACTACAGTTTTACAGGCAATTTAAAACCTTTCACTTGAATAAAGAAAGTTTGCTAATTCACCTTTAGTCTCAGCATTATTCTATGAACTTACAAACTGCTGTGGTAAAACAAGCTTTACAGTAACTAAAATCTAGCAACCCCAAGACCAAATCATAAAGTAATGTAATTAATAAACTTGATTCTAGTCCTCCCTAGGTTTACCCACATAATTCGCTTTATACCTTGAAAGTAATACCACTGACTTCAAGGTGAAGACCCAGCCCTCGTTAAGACACTGACAAAGCTCCCATTGATTATAGTGCAGACAGAATTTACCTACTATGTGAAAACTAAATACATGTGTAAGCCTTTGCTGGATAAGCACTTTAACCTCACTGCCGCCATCGGGTACTGGCATAAGAGCAGGGCTCACTGTGTCCCTCGCAGCTGGGTGGCAGCGTGTTCTCACCTGAGCTGCGTCGGTCGTGGTGGGCGCAGAGCTCAGAGAGGCCGTGGCTTTCTGCTGGGTGGGTGCCATTGCTCGCGGGTGGGGCTGCCAGAGCTACGGTGCCGTTCCTCTCCTGCTCGCCCTGCTCACAGAGGCTGGCAGGGCTCCTTAGGGAAGGGAAGGGAAGGGAAGGGAAGGGAAGGGAAGGGAAGGCGGTACTGTTGCATGACCTGTGGGCGCCTGGAAGCTGTCTCAGCTTCCTTTGAGACTTCCCTGGTGCAGGAAATGCCCCTGTGTGCCTGCTCGCCTTGGTGACTCCAGGGACTGTCCATACAGACTGACTGCCCATTCAGACAAGAAACTCCAGGAATTTTGATTAATTTTCTGATATATGCACTCAAATTTTCCACTCCTTTGTTCTCCAAAAGTTGTCTACAGACTTCACAACTGATCTCTGCCTTGTAATCACACAATATGGATGTGTCATAGGCAGTGTTGACTATTAACTTAGTGTCAATTAACAAATATCTATTTACTGTTTCCGGTATTGAAGCAAAAAAGAGAACAGATAAAGAAATACTTAGGGAAACAGTTCTTCTTTGCTCCCACTTTCAGCTTCTCTTGTTTTCACTGTACATTAAACTCAGACCTGTTCAACTCTGTTGGTGAGGCAACACGAGAAGCTGAAGGTTGGGCTTAGTGCATAATGACTGACATAGTTTCATCATCACCAGCATGTGACTCCCCCAATGGCCCTCACATGGCCATTACCCCCATATTTTAAAACAAGCTCATGCGAAGCACCCTGCCCTCCTCCAACTGACTGAAGCACTCGGCAGACAGTGGTTGCTCCCTCGGGAGCAGCTGGAACCTGCCCCAGCAAGTCGTGCCTGCCCAGCCCAGCACAGCCAGTGGTCCCATTGCCCAAAACCCACCACTTATGCCTGGTGAAGGACACAAGGGGGGCCACATCCTCAGGGCAACAAGGGCCAGAGCTGCAGTGAAAGGTCTGTCTTCTTGGGTCTCACTCCCTGTGTCTCCACCAGTTAGCTCAGGACAAAATCAGGCAGCCTGTGCATGTCTGAGAGCCTATTGCTGCTCCTACTCTGTGGCTTGCCCTGTGTCAGGGCTTCCCTGCACAGTATGAGGCTTGCATGCAGCAGTGAAGTATAGCAATTTATTTTTTAACACAAACTTAATTTAAATAATAAATAGCAATTTTTGATCTGTATTTCTAGAACCCTAGCCATTCCTAGGTTTTATGAAGTGCATTTGCTAGTTGTTACAAGTTATTAAATTTTTTACAGTCACTTTGTAATCAAAAGCAGATGGTTTGCTGTACAGTGACTTACCCAAAAACATATATTCACATCTCCTGCTGATAATCTAGGAGGAAAGATATCAGCTAAATGTTTGATCTGAAGCTATTTTTGTCCCATTTTAATCCCCTCAACTGGCTGCCACTCAAGTTTATCTCAATGCAAGAGAGAAAAAAGAGAAATAGAGAAACCTCTTTCTGCCTCTTTAGGAAGAAAAGAAAGAAAAATCTTTGGAGCGTTACACAGGGCTAGAGAAGAAAAGGGGGAAAAATTAAACCACAATAGTTTTTGAAGAACAATCCCAGTGAAGAGGCAGTGTCTTTGGAAACAGAGTTCATAGCTTAGAGAGTTGAAAGGAGTTTTGTTATCAGTAGAGTTCTGGCTGAGAGACCAATGCACATAAGCATTCAATTAAAAAGAATGGAGGTGTATGGCTGGAGAATTTGTGTATCTGTATGTCTCTATTTTGCTTTTAAACCAAAGATGAGATTGCATTTCACAGATGAGGAAGGCAATGCATCTCTTGATCCTCTACACAATTCACAGGGGCAGCTTGGTGGCAACCTGTGAGAGAAGGTTATTATGGAACACTTTACCTCCTCTTCCTCTATTACTGTGTGATATCAGGTATGCCATAATCTGACAGCTACTGTTTGTAGAAATAAAATCACATTTTTCACTAGTATTTCACTTGTCGCAGTTTGCAGATATCACACACATGAAACTGTTTTGGTTTATTTTTTTTTCTGAAATGAGATTCTAGTGTCTTATAAAATCATGAAGCATACAGACAAGCAAAGCAAACATTTTTACTGAAGTTCTTTTTCCTTTTATTTAATTTATGTTTACCTCTTCAAAAACTTGACCCAAGCATAAAGAAAAGAGAGTAGTTTCTCTTCTAAAGGTATCTGCAGTGCCATGCACTGAAGAATTGAAAATAATGGACTGACAAGAAAATATGCCTTAGTCCTTGGGCATCCTGCTCCTACTATTTTGGAAGAGTGAAGAACAAAGAGGAGTGGTGTGGTATGGGTTGGGAATTTGCTTATTGCCAAAGTAGAAAGGACCTTGTTTTTTAAAATTTATTTATAAACAAGTCAGTGATTTAAGGCAGTTGATCAAGGGGTTAGGTTTGAGTTGCTGTGATTTACTAGACAGAACTTTCTTGTGCATTACATATATATTTACATGAAGAAATGCTCCCTCTGATAAGCTAAAACTGAAAATTAATTGAGGAATATTGTTACAAATGAGTTGAAATTGCTTATCTTTGACACAACAAGAATGTAAAAATACCTCTCTTTTCTAATTCTTGCAAATACAAGTGATTATGGAAAGAGGAGTCTGAAAATGGGCTGATATTGTCTTTTCAACAGTTGCACTATATTTGCAGTGTATAAAATAGTGCATAACAGTTGTCTGAAAATTACATTAATAAATTTGCTGTCTAATACAGCCATATTCTTGGCATTTCCTTTTTCACCCAACTGTCCTGGACAGTGAAATTTATTCATGTTTTTTAGAAAGTTCTCATCTTTCGATTACCATAGATATGTTTATGTGGATATTTAGGCAGGAGTTAGGTTTAGGTTAGGCATTGAAAGATGAGGACAGATTTCCGAACTGAAGGAACTATTTTACTTTCACATTACCAAGGGTTCTTTGTTGTATGATTCCTTTCTTTGTTCCATTAAAAAATTGATGCAGTACAGAATTTTGGTAACAAATTGCTTTCACTTGTTTGCTTTCATGGTCTGAATTTCCTCATTTCATTTTGTACTAATGCACTCTTAAAAGTGATATTTTGGATTAGGAGATTAATTATATTCAGGTGGCATCCAACACATGTCCCTGCAATTACTGTGAGAGTAACTAGAAACTGCCAGGTGAAATTTCCCTGATACCTTTTCTTATTTTTGGAATAGTGGTTTTTTTCTTGATATAGTTATCTGACATCAACTTCTCCCTTAAAACTCTATGAATCACTTTCTCCCTACTCTTTCAATACATTTTAAGGAGAGCACAACATAGATAATAGCTCTGAACCCAACTGGAGATTTTTGAGACAGTCTCAGCTCACTGAGTGCTGGATGAAAAAATGTCCCTCCCATCACCACTGTTTTCTCATTCGTTTGGTTTTTTTGAAACAAACGTATCATATTAGTGTTCTGCCTGGAGAAGCCTAATGTACCTTGAAATAAGTTTTATTATGATGAAGTAATGAATTGAAGTTAGAATGCTTCTGCAGGCCAGGGAATTTTATAGAGGTTAGTACTTCACGAAGAATAAAATGCAAAACAAAGGTATAAATCTCAGGGGAATATAGATATTGCTTCTGCTGAAACTTCTAGGATTTTTATAATAAAAAGCCCCCTGAAATTAAGTCCTATGTCTCTGTTTCTAAGAGTGAACAAGTATTTCCTCAGTTTCTATGGCAATATTTCCTGTTAAGGATATAGCTAATCTGCTTTTGGCTCCCTAGCACAGATTCCAAACTTGATATTGAATCATAAACTAATTTCCCACTGCTTATTATTTAAACACATTGCCCTCCTTTCTAAGAATGTGGACATTGTTCTTCCTATGACACAACAGAGGACGAAAAAGGGGAATTGTAATGCATGCTAGCATTCTAAAAATCGAATAATCCTCCCTGAGGCAATGCACCTAAATTCCTGGTCTCTGAGGCATAGAAAAATATTAAGAGGAACTATTACCAAACTCACCATTAAATCACCTTGATTCTGACATAATGGGTTTAATATTTGCTTTTCCTGCAATAGTCTGTGGAGGGGTTCGAGTAAATGATTTTGGGATCATCCTGTAAAGCTCTGGTTGTGGACATAAATGCATGGCAGAATCTTAAATAATGATGGTCATGTTTGACCTGTCTGTGTTTTAACAGATTTGCTTTTATGTCCTAGAAAACATAATGCAATTCCAAAAATATCAGCCAGGGTTTATTTACAGCTAACTACTTACAAATCAAAACAATCATAACTTTTACATAGCCCTAAAGTAAAAAGCAAGTGGATATGCACAACAAAGAATGAAATATTAGAAACAAAACAAGAAATCATTAAAACATCAAGAGACATCAAATGATCAAGGCTTATGCTTCCTTACATAGAGAAAATGTTAAGCCACAGAATAGAAGTGCACTTGCACTTCTCATTTTGATAGTTCTTAAGAAAATTGTGGCTCATGAAACCCTTCTGGATATATTGGCTGTCTAATTTAAGAAAACACGTCTACATTGGGTCACTTCCTAATGTTTTCATCTATGTGACACATAATTCCTCTTTCCTCTATTCTGCCTGTCTTGGTTTTATAATTTTTTTTATGTAATACTTGAATTAAGCCAGGTCATCTCCACTCAATCTACATATGGATGCTGTGAATTTACATCTACCAATCCAAAGTTGCACTGTTACTACTTCTTTCCATGTTTACGTGTGTGACTGTTTGGCAAAATGTAACCCATCTTCTTATGAGGACTACTTCATTTAGGGAACTCTTATTTCCCACCACATGCTTTTCTTTTTAAAACCCCAAGCTCTATATCTTCCCAACCTAAATAATGCAATTTGTGAGCAGCCTCCTGTGTTTCATGTCTCTATTAACTAGAGCATTCGGAACATGCCACTTTTCTTTAGACCAGGTATTCTCAAAATTTACAAGCAGTCCATAACAGTTGCAGCTAGCATGCAGCAGGCTCTTCTTGAAGGTTCAGTGGTTCGGTTTCAGTCATTTACCCCTATACACAGTTGTTATTGTCTACAGTTTGAGGTGGGTTTTTTTCCTGTGACAAGTATAAGGTAGAAAATGGTTTCAGGAAAAACTCAAATGATTCAAAGGCCATGGTCAAGTAAGCATTTTATTTTAGAGGATCTCTGTCCAGTCTCCTTACACTACATACCAAATTTTGTGGCCCAATAGAGCTTTAAGCTGCAGTAATTGACCTCAAATGAAGACCTTGTTCCTCTGGAGCTTTTAAAATCACACATCCTGCTCAAATTGTGTTTTTGCATAGTTTCTAGCATTCTATATGTGGGTTAAAATCTTGTCTCTGAATAATATTATACAATACAAACATATGACAACTGAAATATTTCTGTTAATTGAAAAGCACAAACTTTGGGGGAAAATGGTTGTTAAGTTGAAATTCTTGTGAACATATTATAAGATGCCTCTCACAACAAGGGTGGCTATGGAGGGGCACCCTTCTGTCTCTTCAGTTCTGGCCCTACAGTTCTGGCACTAAAGGGAACCATAGGTTTTTTCCTGATTTTGCCTGAACTAGGTGAACTGAACAAATTGGTAAGTCCTGTTAGCTGACTAAAGGTTTGGTTTACATCAAAGCGGCTAATAGAATCTTTTTCTTGTGTCTGAACTGAAAAGTATGAATGAATCTTGCTCTGGTTGGGTGAAGTGCCAATTAAGTCAGTGGAAAAGTAGCCATTTATGGCAGTTTGGCCACAAGCACAGTATTTCAAGGCAGCTGCTAGTTCTTCAGAGCAGTAGTTCTACAGCCTTGTACTCTGCCTTTAAAAGGCCTTGGTTTAGCAGTCTATTTTCAGTGAGAAAAGGAGTTTCTCTGTATTATATTTCTGAAGGTAACAAGCTTTTCTTTGTTGAGTGAAGTGTGAAAAGGGGAGACAAACCATGTTGCAGAGGAACAGGATGATATTCTTAAAGAATTCCCCAAATCACCTGAACAGGATCTAGTAGCCAGACATGATATGGCAACATTTTGATATCTTCTACTAATTTAGCAGTGTGCTGGAAGTGAAGTATGCTTTAAACTGGAAAGGTGTCGATTTCTGAAATAACTACATATGCCTTGTCTGGCCATCACAGGATGGCATCTCTTGAATTTTCTGTGTGAATTGCCCGCGCTTTCTTCAGAGTGAGTTAAAGAGTAGTAGCAAAGTGCAGTTGACTGCAGCACAGGGACAGAAGAATCTTTGTCATTACTTTGCAGACAGTGCTTGCAGTTCTCACAAGCAAAGAGAGGGTGTGATTATCAGGGCAGACCTTTTACTTTCTGCTGTAATTGGACAGACTGACCTGCTTGGAAAACCAAGACCCTTTCACCCAGAACTCAAACAAATCCCATCTTATAAAAGAGAATTCCTAAGGTGTATATATCTTCCTCAGGAAGGGGAGGTAAAACCTGACTCCCCTCTTAGAAGAGGAAGTAGCCAAGAATAAAACTGCTTGCAATTACTTCAGGAACTGCTCTGAATTGCATTTAACTCTGTCCAAAGAATTGACGGGTGTCTGAAAGAAATAGCCATAAATCCTACATATTTATGTCACAGAAATATAAGGGGTCTGATTTTTTACACTAATCTTATGTAAATACTTCTGGGCTGATTTATTTTATTAATTTCTGGTTTGCTTCAACAGTAAGAGAAATCAGAATCAGGCATAAAAATTTCTACCTGTTCTCACTAAGCTACAAAGCGGATGGCCCTGACTGCAAGTCAAATGGTGAAGCATGAATGAATTAACATCAAAACATTTTTCTTTCTTCCTTTCTAACTGAAATTGCTTTCAGCCTGCTGAATTTCTAATGCATCCTCTGGTGATCACTTCCTCAGTCTCCCATTCCCTCCTTGCTCTCTTGTCTGCTCAGCTCTGATGATAATGCACCATGCAGAGGTATAAGCCATATTTTTAGATGCAAAGACATTATAATTGATTTTTCCCCTTCAGTTCCTGTGAGGAGTAACTAGATACTTTGTCACTTTTAAGTCTAGAAACTTGCTATTCCTTTACCTCTACCCATTTCATCATACCTCAGTGAGGATTATGTGAAAGGGATATATAAATCCCTCCTGCTGAGCCAACAGGCTAGCTTTTAATTGGCTTTTATGAATCAGTTTCAAGATGCATGAAATTGTAGAAAGAGTCTAAAATAATTTAAAGGGAATGCTGGTTGCTTTTTTTGTCTTGTTATTTTTTTAAAAAAACATTTTACAAATGTGTTTAGTTGCATCTTGAAGAGTTCTACTTTGTCAGATAAAGTCTATTTAAATCCTTGAATGAATGTTTCCGGTTAATGAACACAGAGGAATTACTGTCTATTAAAACATTAAAACACTGTAGACAGAGTAAACTCTTAATATTTCGTTAAAGGCAATATGAAAATGAGACCTAATTGCTATCGCATGGTACCAAAATTGATTTTGTAGTTCTTTGAATTAACAGTCAAGTCACAACACTATTTGCAGTGCTCCTGCACTTAGTAGGAGAAAGTTTTCATGCCATAAAATATAACTTCCCTGGGAGGCCATGGCACATGTCCTATATTCTAGCCAGCAGATACTCAGATTTTTTTTCTCTGCAAGGCGGTAAAGCTGCTAATGGAAACTCTGTGGACAGAATGGCAGAGCAGTGCTCCATCAATGCAACTAGGCTATTTCAGTCCTCTTGTTTTTTTCAAACATAATAAAAACTTTCCTTACCGCTTCATGCTCTGTAACACAACATCTATGTTGCAGTTCCTTTAATATAACAATGTATTACATTTAAAAAAATCTGTTTTTTTTTTTTTTGTTTTTAACTTGAAGAGTTATCCAATGTCAGCTAGAAAAATCATATATGATACATTAAAAAAAACAATCCTAGGAATTTCTTAATACTTTTTTCAGGGATAAAGTCATGTTCTTTTTACTGATTAATTTGAATTTTCCTAATCAGTCTTGTAAAAGTCCAAGCTCAAATGACTGATCTCTGTGGTGACTAGTGACTGGACATGAGTAAATGGCCTGAAACTGAGTCAGGGGAAGTTTAGACTGTGTATCGGGAAAAGATTTTTCCCCCTGAGGGTGTTTGGGCACTGGAACAGACTCCCCAAGGAGGTGGTCACATCACCAGCATGACAGAGTTCAAGAAGCGTCTGGACAAAGCTCTCAGACACATGGTGTGATTCCTGGGCTGTCCTGTGCAGGGCCAGGGGTTGGATTTGATGTTCCTGATGAGTCTTTTCCAACTCAGCATGTTCTATGATTCTATGGGGATTATTGAATTTGTAAGGAAGATACAGCAAATCAGAGTAGCTTCTATTTGCCGAAACAGCCTATGCTTTCCAAAAGGCAGTGGAAGTACTTTGACCAAACTGGAGACGGTATGGTACAAAGAAAGCACATGTATGAAGAAACTAAAAACAAACCCACCACAACTGGATAAAGAGTATTGTTTTCTCCTTTTTTTTTTTTTCTCCTACTGATACGTGAATAATATTTTTCTGCATTTCCCAGCTAAAAAAAGATAAAAACTTTACAAGCCTTGCAGCAAAGGTATATCAGAGGCAACATCAGTCAGGCAACAAGCCAATTTCTCTAAACATTTTTAGCTACATTTTTCAAATTTAACAGCAATCAAAGAAGAGTCGTATAAATATCAAGCTCTTGGAAAACTTTCAGAATACATCATTTTAATTTAGAGATTCCTACATGAGGACAGTTGCTAAGGGTGCATATTAAAACAGGTATTTATATTCATGTATTCATACTGTTTTGTTATTGCATGTCAGATGAACTGCATATCAGAAACATGCACCTGTACAATATATGTTTTATTACTAGTTCACAGTCCTCAAGAAAATCATTAAACATCTCCTCCTCTAATTTTTATTTTACTACTACTACTACTGCTGCTACTACTGCTACTACTACTACTATTTGCAATTCTTTGACATTAAAAATACATATTGAAAACTCTTCACACATTTTAGAGTGAGAGAACTGGTAAAGGGCAGTTGGAGATTAGTCACTCGATAATTTTATATCTAAGTCAGGAAATGCTTTAGAATATACTGTGGAAGAGTACAACACGCCTTGTAGGGGTAGAGTTTATGACTTTCTCAGTCTTTTTTTCTTTCTTTTTGCCATAAATTTTTAGAAGGGAAATTTTGTGGAAAAACTTGCATTTCCCTAATACTCTGAATTAGATACAGCCTTTGAGAGGGGAATTCCTATTATAATTAGTGCTCAGAAACTTTTCTAAAACCACCTGTAGTCATCTATAAATGCACCTGAACAAACTAGCCTTTTAATGGTACATTTTCCCCCCACTGGTGAAATGAAACATTATATTTATCGGTTTAGAAAATTTATTTCCTTGTCATTTTTCATTTATTTGATGGAAAAATCAAATCAAGTCTGGAAAAAACTCTCATGCTATTCTTCTGTTCACCAGAGAAGCTAAATGTGGAATCAACATGTATGAAGTAGCATTATATGTTAACATTAAATGACTACAAAATACCGATATGCTTTCACTTATTATCTCTCTGGGACATCTGTCAATATTATTACAGTAAGTGGCAAAGCAATCATCCCTAGTAAATAAGTATCAGATCCAAATGCATCACCCTTCAAGCAATTAAATGGAAGCTTAGTGATAGAGATTAACATACTATTATTTTTAATTACATTATTTATTCCGATTTTTACTTTATGAAAATTAACAGCTGGTTAGAAAACAAACAACAAGAAGGGGCTAAGATCCTCTGAGACTTTATTAATTTTTTTATTATTATTTCTTTGCGCATTTAATACTATGATTCCCTCTAAAACAAAAGAGGAAGTCTCCAGTTGTTTAATCATAAGCCTTACATTAGGTCAATTCATTTTACTTGGCAGGTAGAATGCTGTTGGATTCCATTTTCCAGTTAGCCACAGGTTTACTAAATGACTTTAGGAGGACCAGTGAATCTAAGTATCTGAATGTGTCTCATGTCTATGCAAATGGAAGATCAATATAAGGATCAGTAGTATAGAATATGGTAACACCAGATAATGGACTTTCCTCATTTCTTCAGCAGAAATGGGGTCTCAGTCTCATACATGACAGACCATGTAAGTTACTCACTTTTGTATCTACCATTACACATAAGAGGAAAAGCTGAGAGACTCTGTATTGTAATATTAAAGAAAATATGGAGGATAACATGGAATTAAATTTAAAAAGCAAAAAGAAAAATACATTAATTTTAATAGCTAGTAGCAACTTGATCAAAATAAAAATAGATACAATAATGACAAGCCCATTAGAATCTGCTGTATTAGAATCAAATTTATTAGTCTGGGAAAAGGCCTTTTGCTACTGCCTTCTGAATAAGGTCATCTTCTACTTCTTACAAGCACTTCATCATCAGCTGGCATTGAAGTGAAATGAATTCTACCCAGTTTGGGCCTTCTGTCCCTCAAAGTAAAAGTACATCATGTGATATCATCACAAACTTCCTACATTCAGTGGAAAGTATGGTCACTTGAGCCAAGGTACATCACATACTAAAGGACAAATTTATGAGCAGAAGGGGCTTTGTTGCAGTCTAGTTATGTACTACCAACATATTAGGGTCATGAAGTTGACCAGAAGGCTGGAGCACCTCTCTGGTGAGGACAGGCTGAGTGACCTGTTTGGCCTGGAGAAGAGAAGGCTCTGGGGAGACCACATTGTAGCCTCCCAGTACTTAAAGGGGGCTTATAAAAAAAGAAGGAGAGAGATTTTGTACACAGGCAGGTAACAATAGGGCAAGGGGGAAGGGTTTTAAACTGAAGGAGGAGAGATTTAAAATAGATATTAGAAAAAGTTCTTTACTCAGATGGTGGTGAGACACTGAAAGAAGTTGCCCAAAGAAGTTGTGGATGACCTTGTGCATGTCATTCAACCTAGAATGAAGTGATGGACTCCAGAACTTTCTGCTGCTTGGAAAATACTTTGTGGAATGGGTAAAACCTACCATATGCTAGCCAGAGGATTTGTAGGGTGGGTGGCGGCTTTTAAACAAAGAGAAAGGAAGGATTAGAAACAATGTGTATCTAAAACAACAAAACTGATTGAGTCAAACCCTGTCTGCTCACCTGCTGAAGGTAGCATTTTTCATAATGGGATTAAGAATTTTACAAGACAGATAGAGTGTGGAAGGCAGTGAGCCTTCAAATCAAAGTCCTGCACTCCCCTGGAGGAGTCAGAGCTAGGCAGCTCACCTTCAAGTTCAGGGTGAGAAACTGGAGTCATCCCAACAGGCCTTGGTTCTCCCATGCTAATAGTCCCTTCCCTGTTGGCTAATTGGTTTCCACCCCACCCCCTGCTTTCCCCATATAAACCCCTGTCCTGACCCCAACACCTCAGGCTGGTCTCATCCCTGGCCTCCCCTTTGCAGGGTGCTGGACAATAAAGACTACCTCTGTGGAACTGCCATACGAGCTGCCTCTCTCTCTCTCCCCGAGTTTGCCGTGGGTGATTTCACAAAAGAGCTGATCACTTGTAGCAGAGGTGTCGCTACACTTGCTGAAATCACTGTCGCTCAAGGAGGCTTTTCCAGCACCCCTAGAGAGGGTGTTCCCTGCCGGACGCTCTTCTTAGGAAGGTCGTGGCTCCCCGGCGCTGCCAGCACCGAACCCCCCTGCACCACGACAGTGGAGGACAGACAGGGGATGGGCAAGATATGATTGGTGAGAATTGACAGTAGAACCTCCCTGTAATTTTAAATATTCAAGCTCTGCTGCTAGAACAGTTAGCAACCATCCTCTAAGCTTCCACAGTGAATATGCAAGATTTCTTCCTATGGCTGTAGTCCCAATAAGCCTCATTCATATTTGTTTCACTACAGTGAGAATCTAGAAAAACATCCATGAAGTTTAAACAAGCTTGGACAACGTAAACTGCAGGATAATAACTTAAAACAGTCTATTTGATGAATGTGGTTGTGTCAAGCAGTGTGTGACTAACTTGAAACTGTGAGAGTGGCAGGGAAATGAGATATTAGGCTCAAAGTCATGGCGAGCTTTCAATCATGCTTGGAAATATGGCATCCTTTCTCACATGTGATTGCTCATTAAGTCTCTTTTGACATTCCCCAAGCATTAACACACCTGCTGAGAAAATTACAGTTGTCCTGAGGACAACAAAAAATGACCGTTTCAAACAGCAAATGCTGGAAGACTGCATAGTGTCAGTAGAAATTTTTGCAAATTCTGGAAAAACAAACACCTTCATTGAATAAGTAGAATTGTAGAATGATCATGAAAGCTTACTTATAAATTTCATCTGATCAAAATGAGGAGTCATTAGGAAGAGCACCATTTTATAGAATTAAAGATGCAAGAGGTATATTAAATCCTACTATTCACATCACAAATGCATGTTTGAGTAGATTCTGCTTTGTATCCCCATTTCTGCTATAACAAAGAATTAAATCAATTACTAAGAAAATCTTCATAACCTCAAGAGAGGTCTTTTTTGGTGTTTTTCTTTTCGTTTGGTTTTGTTTGTTTGTTTTGTTTTTGGGGTTTTTTGGATTTTTTGGTGTGGTTTGTTGTTTTGTTGGTTTGGGGTAGATCTTTAAATATTTGGCAAGTTATACTACTGCAAAAATTTATTTACTCCTTTTTCAGAATAAGGAACAGGGTAGAAAAATAGTGCTACAACAACTAAGGAGGAAAGAAGCTAGTAAGGTGTTTTGCATATATCAAATTTGTATCTGAAATTATATAAGCTTACATACTTGCAAAGATCAGAGTAAAAATTTCCCTTTGAAAAAGTTCATTGATGTTAGTTTTTTTGCTATTCAAACAGTTCAAGTTACCTTGTTCATGGAAAGTTTCAGCAAATTTGAACAGGGAAATAAAATGTTATGATACAAAATGAAGGAAGGAATGGTCATGACTGGAGAAAACTCTTGCAAAAGCTCTTTGATCCATTGAGTATCCCAATATTAACATGAAAATAGCAATGGGTTCAGTATAAATCTAACAGATATCCAGGAGGAACACTAAAGTGGGAAATTATTGCTGATGACAGTTGGTAATAGAAAAGTGTACAAATTAATATGTGCTGGTCTCTTCTAGGGATTATAAGTCAATTTTAAAAGGTAAATTAATTTGAACAAGGTCTTGTCTGCTTAGAATATTTGAGAATAGTATATGCAAAGAATTTGTCATTTAGAATTACAGTCCTCATATTATTTTTAGGGGCTTACTAATTGCATAAGATTATTTAGCATTTAGGATACAGAATCACAGAATTGTTAGGGTTGGAGGGACCTCTGGAGATCCTCTAGTCCAACCCTCTACCAAGATATGTGTCATAACACACATTACTACAACACTTCCTATTGGCAAGCAAGAGTAGGCAAGCACTGTTTGTTATGTTAGCCTGTGGATCACTTGGTATGTTACTAATAATAATTTATTTTATATTTAAAAGGTCAGAATTTCACCTAACCATTATTCTTCTATTTTTAATGCACAGGAAATGTAGTGATATCAACCTAAAATGCAGTACATTGTTTTTGAAGATAATTCAAGGTTCAAAAGTCTAGCCTCAGCCAAGAGGCTTTACACTCCCAGCTGCAATGACTTCCTGTTTCATTTCAAGAGGTCACTTATAAAGAAAAGGGAGGGCTGTTAATTCAAATGGCAACTATACCAAAACCAAGACAGAACAAAAGCTAAAATAATATACACTCAAGGCCAAGGCTAAATAGGCTGCTGCCAAACCTTCTGCTTACACTTATATTTGTTTTCAGATATCCACAGGTTTGAAAGGGCAATCAGCACAAAAAACTTGGAGTTTGAGTGCACAGACATGACTGTTCTGTAAACAGTGATTGCTATTGTCATACTGAAAAATGTCTGCTAAATAATGAAATGGTCCATTCAGGAAAATGTTTTTCTCTCGATGGCTCATCTCAGTTTACCGTAAACTCCAGTGATTTTCTACTTTTTTTATGGTGCAAGTTTGACTTCTTCCCTTCCCAGGTAGCTTGTTATTCAATAACATATATGCTGTATTTTTATATTTGCAATAAAACCTAGTTCTTATTATAGATATTTCTACTCCTAACATATGCATGTAAAGACTGTACTTATACAGCAAAACTACACCGAAGTAATGCAAAAGCTTCAATTTCTTTAGTGTGTAAATTGCAATTACAGTGCAGGAGACAGAGTAAGAGAATTACTTTTTACCCCAAGTATTCTGAAACCTGAGCAGTGCTGCAGATGCTGGAGGAGGGAAGTTGCTTAGTGCTGGATCTACAGGCCTCAAAGTTTTGATCATTCAGAGATGATACTGCTATAACTCAGCTTAGGAATTCAGCTGTGTGTGGTGCAAAGCCTGCCTTTCTTAAAGCATAGCTTTCTGACCTTGGCCAGTTAAGCTGTAAGAGGAAAGAAAAGTTAATTCTATGCAAGATAAGAAAAACAAAAGCAGAGATGAAAATAATTACCAACTCAGTGACTTGAGAAAAAAAGCATCAGGATAAAATGATATAAAAACCGAGGAAAAAAAGATTTAAATGCAGCAATGCAGAACACTTGGAGCAACAGAGAACACACCTTCACCTTCTGTGTGATGACTGCCTTACCAGCAGAGACTTTTGACATGCCTGCACTATGAGCATGCAAATGCTTATTCTGGAAGCATGTTATTCGTAACTGTTTCCCATGAGGAGCAGTCACTAAATAATTGCTGTATGCTCCTAAACTGTGTACCATGTTAGCAGAATTTCTTTATGCACAATAGAAAGTAACTGGGGAGTCCCTGTAGAAGGACTTACCTTAAGATTTTCAAACATTCTCATCAATTTAGCTGTCTATTTCTATTACAGGTTAATTAACCTTGGAAATGTACATTCTTATGTTGCTTTAAAAAAAGTTCAGGATGTGTTCTTAATTTTAACTGATTTTTTTCCTTTTAATTATCCTAAGGGTTGCAAATGCTCATTCAACTTAAGTGGCACATCCATTTTACAGATGAAGGAACTGCTCTCAGAATAACAAGATTAAATGAATTTTAACTGGGTTTAGCATTTCTGAGAATAAGTCCTTAAGAGACTTGGAAAAAGGTCATTTGCTGAACTAAGAATATCAAAAAGGAAATCTTCCACCAGATCCAGTCATCTGCAGTCACAAGCGAGCCTTTCATAAACTATTATATTCTTTTAAAAAATTACTTGGTCTCTGCCTCTATGATTTCTAATGGAAATCTGTTCAAGAAAGCTATGCTTATGATGTCTAAAACCCCTCTAATTTCCATCCTAAATTTATTCATAATTTGCTCCTATGCTGACATTAAATCTCTTCTTTAAATTCAATAGCTCTTTTTTTCTCTCTGTTTATTCTCCTGATGAAGTGATAGAGAGCAATCATTTCCTTCTCAGATTTCCGTTTTTCTAGACTAAACAATCCAAGCTCTGCTAGTTGTCTGGGAATTAAGCTTTACCTTCTCACTCTACTTAGCTGCCTCTACTAACACTCATCCAAGTTACAGTCTCCCTTCAACAAGCATAAGCAAAATTTTGTAGGGGTGTAAAATAGTGTGGAGCTTTACCCATGAGAAAAATAGTTCTGCTCTTTGAGTATCAACATTTTTCTTTTAAACTCTTCAAAAACATTTTGAACAAACAGTCCCAGGAATGTTCATGCAGATGGAGATTAATTTCATGTAGTTTAAGTAGTTCATACATTACACTCCGTTATTGTTTAACCTGTGTTTTGGGAAGCTGATAAGGACATGCATGCAGACTCCATATCCTTCAGGGTATTAAAAAAAAATGCATTATGTGTCAGCCAGCTCCAGTTTGGCACATGTGGGTTTTTTCTGGTTTCTATCTCAAAAGGGCATGTGAGTTTGGTTATAAGACTGTCCAGTTGTCGGTGTACACTCTGATCCTGGGCAGGTTCTTGTCCAGCAAGTTCAAGGAAAAAAAACAAAGTGATTTCATCTATCTGAAAGAGATCCTGTGTGGGTTCAGACTGGAAAAAGCCTTTTTCCGTAAGGTCGTTTGATCAGGTTGCTCAGGGAGGTTGTAAATTCTGGAGATTTTGAAGAGTGGACTGAACAAAGCCCTGAATAGCTTGGTCTGATCTCAGAGGTGATCCTGTTTTGAGCACTAGGTAGGACTAGAGATCTCCTAATGTTCCCTCCAACCTGAGTTATTCTATGATCCTAAGTGTTTGGCTAGTCAATGGATATCAGACTTTTATTAGTACAGTTCAAAATATAATGAGTATGCATATGTTGAAATAATTCCATTGAATCATTAAGTATGAAATGAAAAGTTAGATTAAGAGTTAACATGGATGGACTTTAGCTCTGAGTCTTGATTCCTTTCTCAGGAATCATTTACTGATTGTATTGCAATTCTATTTAATTGTATCCTTTTATTATAAAAATAATTTTAAAATAGTTCGATTTTATAATCATAAAAATAAAAAATTACTTTGTTCATAAATTAAAAAAGCCAATTTAGTCATACTGATCATTATGGAAGTGGCATGACTTCCACAGAGTGAATGGCTGAACTAGATAGGATTATGCAGTTTGGAAAAGAGAAGACTGAGGATGAGAGGTACTAAAGAGCTGTGTAGCATAAAGGGCATGGGAAGGAGAGATTAGAATGAAATCAGAATCATCTTTTGCAGTGCAAGAACTGGAAGGTGTCAATTGAGGCTAGTGGGGGACTATTCCAAGAGACACAACGGAGGTGACCATCACACAGCTGAAGGCTGAACTTTACAACTCTATGCCAGAGAACGCTGAGTGCTAAGCCTGGATTCAGGGGAGCAAGGGACTATTTAATGGGATCAGTGCAGGTGTTTGCTAAATACACACATTATCCATACAGCTTCCATGCTTGCCTAGTCCTCAGATTTTTCTGTAGGCATGCCTTCATTTTTGCCAGAGACAATTGAGGGCTTGACAGATAAAATCCATTTTGATTGGTGGCCATGTGTTTTATTCCGTATTCCAACCCTTGGTCTACATCAAGCTTTTGCAAATAAATATTGAACGCCAACCATAAAAATGTGACCATTTCTTGTGTTTACTATGATACCGTATATTTAAACTAGGCAATCCTGAAGATAGAACTGTCTGCCAATGACTGAGCAGTGACTAAAACATTCAAATACACCTTACATAAACCAGGAAGAGTTGAGTACAAACCTTTCTTGGTACAGATAGTGCAAAATTAAATCATTTCTGTAACTGCATTTCTGGTCTTAGGATGACCAGAGATCTGAAGCTGCTTATGAACTTTCGGGTCTTAGAAAGCATCCATGTAATCCTCTTTTCAGTCACTGGGGCATATAAACTATACCCAGGTATCTGCAAATCAAAAATTCAACCTCTGTAATTTGCAAAAATTTATTCCTAGCCCACTTGAAGGAGGAAATGACATTTCTATGTGCTCCACAGAGGAAAAATGTGTTGAGGTCTTCAAATAGTTAATATACTGGTGTCAAAACAAATGGAATGGTATAATGAGAATTAATTAATAAGAAGTAGGCCCACAGTTTTCTAACTTTGTTTCACAAAATATGGAATAGTTTTACATTTAAAACCAGACTGTATACACTTTCAACTTTAGGCATTTTATGGCTCTCCCAGTTATGTGTAGGTGTTGGGAGTTCTGTGTGTTGGCTTTTGTTGAAACAAAATATTTATAATTCATAAATGTATGAATCATAACATTTATATGGCACTTCTGGAACAGATGCCACCAAAATCTTAATTAAATATAAAAGCCTACAATTAAAAGGCAAAGCCAAATGAATAAACTTCAAAGAATGATTTAAAATCCTGCAACTGAGAACCCTAGAAATAAAAATGCAGTGTGACGTGAATATCACACAAATAAGTTACATGAAAAATACAGTCTACTAATAGGCAGGCAAGTGTAGTATAAGAGCAATTATTATTATGCAACATCTTATATTTCAAAGCACTCTGCAGCACTTTAGAAATTCTCTCTGAATAGATAGAAACCATTTCAAATTGTATTAAAATGCATGTCATAATATATGTTTTTGATTCGCCAACTCCTTTAGTGGCAATTATTCATGATGATACTCTGTAGCGTACTAGTGAATGTAATCTACCATATTTCTGAAAAATGAGACATCAAGGCACCATCTGCTATTGAATGCCTACTGTAGAGTAGGGAGATACATCCAATTATCCTCACAATTATAACTCAGGCAGTTTAGCATAAGGTAGAATATCGAGGTCTTCTAATTAATTTGTTTCAAAGAACTAATATCTGAGGAGCTTATGTGGGCTGATTTAGCCTAACAGTTTCAAATGAGCAGATTCTTAACCCCTAAAACCAACATGAATAAAGGGATTAAAGAACAACTTCTCTAACAATAGCTACCACTACATTTGTCCCAAGAAGCAATGAGATATTTTTTGAGCTGTCAGTGTGGACCTGCATATTTGTATTACATACCCATTGGGGATTAATGAACTCATTCAGACTGAATATGTTCTCCCTTCAAATCTTTTCAACAAAAGCTTAGATGACTTTCACCAGCTTTCTGCAAGCTTCCTTATTTCCATTTATTTGCTATTTCTGTGCAAATTAACTTCCTTTTTTCCAGTTCTGGTGAGGAAGCAATTAACAAAAAATCTAATTGAAGAGCTCTTGATAGAAAGTTTCCACATTAATAATGATTATCTCAATTCTCATTGATCAAGAGGCCTGTTTTTCTGAAATTTCCAGGTCACTTAAGAAGATAGAGTCTAAAATAGCAGAGGGGTCCATATCTGCTCTATAAATTGACAGTGAGCTTGTTCTACAATGTGAAGTTTGTAAATTGAAATAAGGGCAACTTCGACATATGAGGTAGCAAGAAGAAACAAAAATTTGAGTAGAGGTAAATATTACCAATGTGCCTTTCAACTCCTATTTCTAACCAGATGATTGTTGCAATATTTTTGACTCAGGAAAAAGCTGTGGAGTTTTAAATTACAGCTGCAGCAAGGCTGTCTCACAGAAATACAATGGAGGAAAACAAAGATGTGTATTTCCTTGCTGAAAAGGATACTGTGTATGTCAATTTTAAAAATGAAGGAGTTTTTAAGGACATTTTGCTGTGGTTTTATGCCACTATAAATACTATCTGTGTTTCAAGTGACATTTATTACTCTTCAGAGATCTGAAAACATAGAACATTTTTGTTTCCTGACTAGCAGTTACACTATATGTCATTCTCCCTGTTTTCTTGATAGTTGTTTTGAGACCTGTTTGGATTTACTGAAAGATCTCAGCGATACATAAAGGATTACATATCGGTGCAATGGAAAGGGAGACAAGAGGAGTCATGAGACTACAGGAGTTGGGCCACGAATCCTTCTGGCCCATAACTTCAGTCCTGTCCAAGACAGGATAAAATGTCCCTTGGCACACATGGGGCTGCTGTGCATCTGTGCTAGTCCCTCTGAGTGATCCCACAGCCTTGCAGAAGCTTAAGCTCATCCTCTGTGAAGCTTTAGCAGGAAAGAACACCTATGAAGTTACCCCTGGACTAGCTTCCATAAATGAGCAACTTGATGTTTGCTTTAATTTTCACATGCTTCCTGACATGTTTAGAATTCAGGCACACAGCAAGTATTCCACTGTCATCTTCTCTCATTCTATCCAAATAGGCTTTACAGTTACTATAATGTCCTATCAGTAGAAATCCAGATGGTATAATCACACCTAAACAGCAGTGAATTTTCTATCTATGAAAATAATTTCTCTTATCCTTAATCATACATTGTCTCAGTGCAAAACAATAAAAACTAAACCAGGAGAAAATTAAAAAGCTGTCTGATGCAATTGTCCCTTCATAAGTCATATCCTGAATGATGTTTTTAATGATTCTGTAGGTTGTCCAATGATAAAAATTGCTTCTACACTCACTGCATTAACAGAGGCACAAAAATTGAAGAGATTAATTACACAAAAATTGTGTTTATGAATGGAACAATATATTTTAAAGACATAGATAATGGTAGCTAAGCATTTTGAACCAAATTTTATACATAACTAGTATATTGATAAGCGTGATTCCATGTTTACAGACCAAATAAAGAATCTATAATTAGAGCAGTAGTGGTCACACTGCAACTCAAAACACTATGTAAGCTTAGAACTAGAATTTTATACTAAAGAAACATCAATAAACAGTGCAAACCTTACTCAGGATTCTGTGACTTTTGTTCAAAGACATGGGCCTATGTACAGATTCAAATCTGTATTTGAGGTAGGAGCCCATGAACATTTGGCCCACGCTTGATCATGCATTGGTGTGCAAGGGGGTTCTTTTTGGTGCAGATTTCTCCAGTAATTACAGCTGACGTCTCACAGTATGCACTTGAATCTAACATGGACAAGTCTGAAAAATTTCTCTCTTGGTATAACCCCAGTGGAAATCGCACAGTAGAACATTATGTAGACTTACTATGTAGAATTGCATTATCACTGAGGTTCAAAGTACCTTGTGAAGCCATCCAGTTGAAGCTTTAGGAACCTGTCCTTCACAAATTTTATTGAGATGAAATTAGTTGCCATCTCAATCCAAATTTACTAGTTGTTTTATGACAGTTTTAACCATTATATTCAAAGGAACATGCTGTACCAGAGATAAAATAAAATTAGACTGCTCAGCTCTAACTATGTATTATCCTGGGTGTCTAGTCAAAACATTATAATGCAAATATATTAGACTTTCAGCACAACATCCTAGGTTTTTACTTAAGGTTGCTGAAATCAATACTTCTACCTGTTTTTAAAAATCCCGTAATTCCGTGTCTGGTACCAGCCAAGATGGTGGCTTTCAACAATACATCAGTTTTACTTAGCTCTTGCCACTGACGTAATGGCTCATTGACGACAAAGCAGAGTACAGGCACAAAATACTGTGCCAGTTCCATCAAAAGAATTTGTGAAGTTTTACAAAACTCTCATCAGATGTTAAAAGAGCTAAAACATTCTTTCCAAGTGTCTTAAAGGACTGTGGACGTGTATTCCTGTAGAGGTAGACTTAGAAACTCAAGAAAATTAAATTATTCCTTTTAAGTAAGAGAAAAGGTAGAGGATTATGTCTCTGTAGTGTAGAGGATTATGTCTCTCCTCTTTAGTCTAAACATCACATCATTCTTTTAACATATTTTGTTATACTACGTAAGGCAAAGGGAACATTGCCTCTACAAATTCCATTCTAAAGAACTGTGTAAGCATTTTGAATCATATAGTAATGTAATGATGTCACAAAGATTGAGGTAAATTCAAGCATTCTCCCAGCATTTTTGAAGCTTCTCTTCCAATAAACAAAAACAAGCTTTCTGTTAAATCTCTAATACTCAAGAGAAAATGCATGCTCAGCTGTTTAAGGAAAGAAGTTTATTCTCTCACCTATATTCTATTTTCACTGCTGACCTTTTCACCTTCTTTCTCTGCTTTCCCCTTCCTCCTCCCTTTCTGACTTGCAGCAGAGAATCTGATTGCATTACTAACGATATGTAAATATTTAATCATTTTACATTGTGTGGAACAATCACCAACCTGTCCCAGCACTAAAAGCGTGATTAACCAATTAACTTAAGGTAGAAGATAGAAAGCCATAAACAACTACCAGCCTGATATGGTATGAAACTCCACTTGCAATTACACGACTATATTCTATCCCAGGCACTTCATTATTCCAGTTTAAAACTGCACCTATTTCAACAGCTTAGTGCTGTTAAATACTGAACAAGCTTTAAGCCAAAACTTCTGTTAAAAACATATGTTGAATGTAAATATTTGCTCTACATCACAAACACAGGCAATACAATTTAAATTGTGTCCTAATCTCATTAAGCAACTGTGAAAAAACTATGCACTGATGGAAAGGGCACCCATAAAGCCCCACTGTGGTATTTGAGCTGTGCAAGTGGAGCAGATCGTATTTGATCATTGTCCTGAGTTCTCAGATGCACTGATGCTGCCAAGCCACATGTCACCTAGAGCAGGCCCAGCTAGCACAATCTAGTTTTAACCATCTGAGGTTCAGGAATAACTGTAAGGATTATAACAACAAGACCTTATTTAAATTAAATTAAATGCAGATATCACTTTAAATTATGTCATTACATCACCTACAGTACAGAATCAAGTATTGTCTGGGCCTCTGGGGTTGTTTTACAGAACAAATAGAAGAAGAAGCAAACTCTCTAGAGAAATTATGTGGGAATAATAGAAAAGCCTTCACAGAGAGTAGACACATTAGGACATATTACATTAACCTTTTATACATATATAAAAAGTAGTAGGAACACTTTGAATTGTCACTGCTTTTCTGTTTCTATTGCAGAGGGTCCTAAATCCAAGAGAAAATATGATGGCTCAAAAGAACATTAAGAGTTTGCCAGTTTTAATACCTCCTTTTATTAAGCAGTGCAACCAAAAGAGTTCATGAAATTTTCTTTGAGAAATAACAGCAGCCTAGTCATAGGAGTAGAATAAAATTAGTTCAGTAAGCAATATCTCTCTCCTCTCCTAAGAATATTTATAAACAAAAATAATTTATCTGTACCATCCTGTTCTGAGCAGGTGGGGATCAGACAAAGAAGCAAATGTATTATCATATGATCATAAAGTGCTTCACTTACCCCAGCATATGAAAGGCAAATTGCTGGTTAATTAGGCATCCTCTGATCCCACCTATTGCAGAGAAATGAGCTTTCTAGACACACAGCTTGCTAAAACAGCCTCTTACTGCAAAAGATATGGCTGTACTGGCAGTACGTTGCTGCCACCAGCATTATCCCTTTCCCATTTGGCATTCTCTTTTAGGTTGGACAACAAGAAGGCAATATTTGTTACACCCTCCTGGTGCAAAGCCGTTATGTATGTCCTTTAAAGATATGAGAAGTTTTAGCCCCTGGAGCATGACCATGAAACTGTTTTTTTGAGGTACTCTTAATATGAATAGATAGCTCTATAATGCCAGTCTAGGTTTTTTTGTGAATATATAGCTCGATGAAAATAAAGAAGCTATGCATTGAAAACATGAAAGTAGAATTTCAGTGAAATGTAACTCCAATTGAATTATTTTCTCCAAAGATTTTTAATCCTAAAGAACTCCCAATTTCTAGTAAGCAGTGTTGAAAACTCTGCAAAAGTGCCCAGACATTAGAATTGGTAGCCATCTTAAGCCACACTTACAGTACAACAGATGAGAACTGGATTGAAATGAGAATGAGAAGGTGACACCTCTGAAAATGTCCTTAGCTTTGTCAGAAACCACTTAGTGAAGGTCAAATATGGATGTACTCAGATCTATTTCAATAACAAAAAGAAAGCATGAAAATAAATATGGTGTTTTTAGTTACTCATTCAGTCTCATCAGTAATCTTTCACTTTTTCTTTTTTGCCTTAGTATATCCCAGTAAGATGGAAAAACTATGAAAGGAGGGTGTAGTAAAAGTTTTTAAATCCATTTACAAGAATTAAATTGCTAATGTTTTTGTGCTTTTTGTCTGTAGATAACTGACTAAAAATTTTGCTGGCAAAAGTAGTAATAAAGAATATCACCTGTGAAAATGGAATTTTATATTCAGTCACATCCATTCCTAACATAAATATCTATGTCCACAGGTATCCAAAGAAGGAAAACAATGACATTAAAAAGCTTTGTAACTCTGGACATTAATTCTCATTCTCTTTCCTACAAACACTAACATGCTTTTTCTCATGTTTTCAAAATTTGGAAGTAGGCAGTGAGTTGGCAGGGGCTCTTGGTGAAAACAAACTATTTTTCTGTTTGAGGGCATTGACAGTCCCCAGAAACCATTCAAGGGAAAATAAAGAATACAGGTTCCCTGAAGTTCTCTAAAGCTGAGGAGTTAGACCTCTTGTGCACCACTTTCAATGAAAGAACTCTCATCTATACGAAAGGTTGTAACTTCAATTAACTGGGAACATAAGTGCTTGTTAGTCAGATTAATGATGCACTTGAAGGAAAAACTTTGGTAAAAACTATATTTGCCTTGCTCCAAAGGGATGAAAGGCAAAGAGATGCAGATATTTAGTTTACAAAGCAAAATTGTTAATAAACAACGTGTGAAGTTTTTGCCTGTTAAAGTCTAATTCTGTTGAGACTTTCACTGGTTCTTTCAAAGGGAAAATAATGACCAACACATTTATTATACTGTTTTATGATAAGATTTCTGTTCTAAACTTGCATGTTGCACACATCATACCACTTCTCCAAAATTTATGATATTTGCAAATTCTAGTAAATGTGTGTTCCATGAGTTGCTGGGGTTTTTTTTGGTGGTTTTGTTTTGTTTGTTTAGGTTTTTTTTTCTTACAGCTTTTGTTGTTGTCTATTACTTTTGAAGGATACGATATATTTAAGTTACTACTGTAGTACTCACAGGAACATTGAAAGAACAAATAGAAGAAGGGAAAATTAATCTAGAGTGGCTGGAAATGTTGCAAGCTTGTTATTCTACATATGCCTCTAAAAGGGAAATAAGTAGTAATTAAAATGCTCCCCTAGACAGTAACTAGGAATGAGAATTACAGTGAGCACAGGATTGAGGTGGCACGATTAAAAGAATAGTTATGTATTCAATAATTAGGATCTCCATCCCAAAAGTGTTACACAATCCTTTGGAAAACTACATTTTAATCACGTGATCTCACATTACATTATAATACACACCTGAAACGTGGCTTTTGAAACTGCTACTAGGTTTTCTCTCAAACATTCTTCTGTTCAGCCTTGATGAAGGTCTTGTGTCCCTCAGCAGAGTGATTTTGTTTGGACCAAACTATATCTATTACCTGACATGATTTAGATGTCATCTCTTCACAGAATATAGATGTCCCCATTGCAAGTCAGGCAGTGTAAAGGGAATTTTGCTTTTCATTCCTCTTTAAAAAAAAAAAAAAAAAAAAAGGAAAAAAAAAAAAGAAAAGAGCAAAATCACATCATGTTTAAAGTGTATTTCCAGCAACATTTTGGAAATCTATTTTCAAATGAGATAGACCATGCCCCAGATGTGCCTGTTGTTTTCTTCTCTAAGGGATAGAAAAAGCACAAATGGAGACACTAAAAATACAGTAAGATTAGATCAACTTCTCTTGAAAAGTGTTACAGACTATTCTAGCATGGCAGTACAGGTAGTGTAGGTATTTCATGCAAGGGACATAAAAAACATGGATTAAAAGGGAGTTATGTCGTTATCACGTAGATAAAATGTGCAATTTTTTGCTGTTGTTTTTTAATCAGTTTAGATTTATTTTCCTTAATACATGTATTTTCTACCCCAGTGTTAATGCACAATCACCATGGTGTTCATCCAGAGACTAGGCTCTAAATACCAGATTATGTGTTTTTTTCCAAAAAAACTGATAGAAAAAAGGAACAATAACTTGGGTGTCTGTATATAATTCAGATTCTATAATGAAAAGATAACCATTCCAAAGTAAGCTTGGAAGGTGACCTACTGCTGTATATTTTAAGTTCTGATGAAGCTCTAGTTGCCATAATATTCTATTGTGTAATCCTTGATGTGAACATTGTTGAATTTTAAGCTAAACTTGACAGAGATCGCTGTGGTCAGATAGAGTCCATTGAGTATTGAGATAAAAATATTATATACAGTCTTCAAATGGAAAACTCAATAGAATATATTAGGGTTAAGAATCTGAAAAAAGCGAGGAAATAATATTTTTCTATTAGAAATAGAAGGATGAAAAAATGCATTAAATACACTGCATATCTGATGTCTTATTGAAAATGTCATTGCCAGCATAAGCTTTTTTTGGAGAAAAGAGAACAATCAAGTACATTCTGCAAGATAAGAAAGTGACTTGGATAATTTTATGCTTTCACTGTAGGCCTATTTCAGTGCACATCTCAACAGTCCTCTACTGATTGAGGACATGTGACATCTACTTTCCATGGACCACAAAAATATTTGCCTTCTGTCTGACATGCTAACAGCTGAAGATCAGCGGAGAAAAAAAAAAAAAATTGGACCAGACTATCAGTATAACAACTAGAAATTTTAGTTGAGGTGCGGGATACATTTTTCGTACTGCAATGGAAAGGTACAAACTTGCATAGAAACATCACATCTTTTTTAAATACTAGTCTTTGAGAAAATGTTTCTCACAGGCTTTTAGTGACAAGTGTTCTGGAATAGTTTGATTTAGCAACGTGTGCAGTAGGATAGTGCTGTGTAGAGAGAAACTTTGTGGTACCACAGTGAGAAACAGCCTTGTGCGGAACCATAAGTATTGGGAGCTGTACTCCTGCAGGTGTAACATTAACAAATTCTTACTTCTAGAAATATTTTCTTTCCTTTCTAGTGGTTACATGATTTTTAAGGACAAATCAGACTGAATGCACAGCTTTTGCCATCTGCATTTTGTTTTTAAAGTGTGTTCTTTAGTATACTTAATAAGGATGGCTGAAGGGGTTAGACTTATCTATGAAAAGCAACTCAGTGACTTTAATTACTATCAACATTTATGTTGTAAGTTTCACAAAAGCAAGCATTAACCTCATTTTTAGTCCGGAAAACCTGATTGATACTAGACAAAGAAAAAGCAGAACTGTTAAAAATAAGTTCATTCTGGGTGGCCTTTCCCCTTCCAAAATTATTACAGTGCCCACCTAGCTTGAATTTCAACTGTTTGAGTACAGAGGTCTCCCATAACTTTAGCAAATAAAAGGACTCAAAAGCTAGACATCAAATAATTTCGTGTTGTTCTAGGAATTGCTCACTAGTTGCAGAATAAAATAATGCCATTGAGTGGAAGGATCTATAATTGATGATAGCCCCATCATTTTTTGTGATGACACTAGACAACATCAGTTTCATTTGTTCTTTTAAAATGGTCCTTGTTTGTTAGTGAATATTAGCAGTAACATGATATATGCTTACAGATTTTCAAAATAGAACTTCATGATTAAATGTCAAAGAAATCTTGATATATGTGTAACACATTAACTTGAATTACCATGATAATTTTTTAAAATCACCCTACACATTAAAAAAAAAAAAAATTAGTCTGTACAGCGTAACACCATAATCAGAGTAATTTGTCTTCATCCATTAGATGTCAGCTGTTCCTGTATATTCACTAAGGCCTAATAACTGTCATTCACCACTATCAGACTTGCTATTGGGAAAAACATATGATGAATATGCCAAACTATGCAACAGTTTTTACCTCATAAAGATTGTATTAAATTTTGTTGTTTGGGTTTTGTTTTTTCATTAAGAACTAACTAATAATGTTTACACACTCAATATTAATTTCTCTATTTGCCATGTAAAATAGCCCATAGGAAAACAGCATGTAGTAATGAAAATTGTGATAAAGTGTTTCATGCTATCTTTGGATCGTTGTGGTTAATGAATCTTGCAGTAGAACACAGAAACTGGAGACTTATCATTCAACCAGTTTATCTTCAAGGAAGATGAAGACTTCTGTGTTTCAATCCTGGTATATGTAAACACTTGAGAACTATCTAGGAAAACTGTTGGCTGAACACTGCCTCTGACAAAGCAGTGCACACTGAGACAAAAAATTCATATGGCCCTACAGTAACACTGACAACTTAAGGGAAAAACACATTCTTGACTCTCTAGAAATCAGATAATTCCTGTAAGAACATGTTCAATTTTGACTGTATATTTAGTGGAACAGTAACTAATGATCATATGAAACTTTGGCTCACACCACTTTTCTTTTGAGAGGAGAAAAGAAACCCTTTCATGCTTTTTCCTCTCATCTATCAAGGATCTGGTTGACCTCTGTATGTTAAACTGTGGTAGTTTTCAGGAGCCCCATGCTTTCTAGATGAAAATAACTTTATACAAAGGGAAGAGTTATTGTGTGCTCACTGACACACAGTGAAGCATACAAGGATGTATCAACTAAAAGTAATACTGGGTCCGTATTTATGAAGTGAGCAATAGGCAGAACTAATTATGAAAGTTATACTTTTATGTAATGTAGCACAGCACTAACACTTACTAAAAGATAGGATGCTTTAGCTCGTCTCAAACCATTTGTGCCCTGGAAGCTCTGTTGGTCAGAGTTCAGAGGGAAATTATATGTTCCCGAAATATGCCATCAAATATGTATCATAGGAAACACTGAGGCTGCAAGGAAAGAACCACAAGAGTATATGTTTGGACACGTATGCCATACATAAGCACTTAGGACATTCCTGTGAGTTATCTTGTTTTGGAGCCTCCTGTATCTGCTGGGTCTGGAAACTGATAATTTTATTCTCCAAAGCTTATACTTACCACCAAAGAGCATACACATCAGAATCTTGCTTCCTGTACACTCAGCTGATAAAACTGAATGACAATCAAGAAAATGAACTTTTGGCTAACGGTGGAAAAAAGGGAGCATTGGTGGGTATAGATGGAAAACATGGTCCTAGAAGTGAGGAAACTTTATGGACACAGTTGACATTGAGGAGTATTAAACTTTAAAGTTTTAAATGCAGCATTTGAGGAGTCTTTAATATAACAGCACAGTCCAGCCTATCTAGAGTAATTCTACTTTACCCACAAGGTCAGCATTGAGTGTGTACCTAAATTGAATGCAACCCTATGACTCCAGAACAAAGCCAGCTGTTATAACAAATAAATCATGAGAACACTTGCTGATAAGCTTATATTTCAGGAAAAATATTTTATGTATACTCTTATTAAGTGTTCTGTAGACTAAACATTTTAATAAGTCAGTAAAATAATTCAAATAAAATTTATATATAACGAGTTTATCAGCCTCTGACTAAACTGTTTTATTATTTCAGTTGTTGTTTTTTTCTCAGGACAGTTAAGAGTAACCACTGGAAGAATGGAGGTGATGTCCCACTGAAGACAGAGTTTGGTAAATCCCCAGAATTATAAGTCAGATACAAATTTGGGCTTAGAATTTTCTGTACAGACACAATTTGATACTGTGATTTAGATATGATTCTCCAATCTAGAAAATGTATTACAGGAATTAGATTGGATCAATTTATAATTCATAAGACCACTCCGTTTACAAATACCTTTCCAAATATACTGAAGCTTCACTCCTGTTTCTAGGATTCTACTATTAAATAACTTTAATCATCCAAAGTCAAGAATAAGCATTCATGAATGTTTAATAATTATAACAAAAATTCTGGTTTTGAGTAAATGCAGAGAGAAGGGGTTTTTTCCACTGAAAGTCCAAAGGTCTTTTAAGTTACTCATATTTTTATGGTAGTCCTATCCAAAAAGTACAATCAAATTTGACCTTCTATATCAGTATCTGACTAAAACTCCTTCAGTGATTTCTACATGGCATAAAGAATTTAAAACCCTTAAAATTAGGGTAAAATAATTAAAGGATTTGTCAATTTATATATAAAAGGCACGTTTCCTTTAACTTAAAACTCCTAGTTGCTGGTGTCTCCCACCCAATGATTCAGTGTAATTTAAAAAGATAGTCTTTCCATGCAACCCTGACTGCAATTCTGAGTGGATCTTTCATATAATTTTCTCTTTAAGACTTAATGCAAGAACTTGTCTCCCTTCAGCAGTCTCAGCTAATCTTGAGAAATAAGGCCCTGATAACACATTCGGCTTAAAAAAAAAAAAAAAAAAAGTAATAGAAAAGAATCATTGAAATATGTAGGGTGCCTATTTGCTGTTCCTTTGTCCCTTTATAAAATTTCCCTTAACTAGGTAAGTGCTGCTGAAGTCTTCTAAATGCTAGTACAGTCATAGTATGATTCCAAAGGTATACAGGAATAGGCTAATACAAGGCCTATCTGTTGCTCAAGGTATTTCTAATCGGTGCAAAATTTTGGTGTAGGCTTTACCTACATCAGCATTATCATTCCTCCTTTTAAAATTCCCATTTATGTTGTTACCGCAGTGTATTTGAACCCTTTGTGCAAGGAAATAACTTTCCTTTTCCAAAACTGATTGGTCTGATTCTGACCTAATCTGAGGGACATGAAACCAGTGCAATTCCAACAAACAACTGATATCTGAATTAGGCCTTAAAGGCGGAAAAAAAAAAAATCAACTTTTAAACTTAGTTGCCTAAAAGAGGTTCCCTAAATAGATTAATTTAAACTCATATTTTTATGTTCATAGAGTTGAACTGTTTCTGTTGTTGTCAGGCTTAAACAACCTGGTCACACTAACAGCAAGGATAAGTGGTGCTGACTTAAGACAAAAAGCAACAACAGTCAAACTATAGTTAGCCAAGCTTCAAGAAAATTTCAGCATGATTTAGTGAAAGATGGAAATGGAAAGATAATGATCTAAATGGCATTCAGGTAAGCCATTTCTTCTTTTTGCTCTTTGCAATGCTTTTGAACCATTTAGGACAGAATCCACTGTCACTGTAAATTCCTTTTGACTAGAATGCTGCAATACCAAAAGGTCAGGTTTTAAAATTATTTTTATTATAAATCAGTGCAGGATTAGTCTTCATTGTACTAAATTAAGTGAACATTCCAACATTCTTATCAGATTTGAATAAGGCAGATGTTGATGGGATTGAGGACTTAAACACATTTAAGTGAATTACTTTTCAAGGATAGCCAGTTTATTTCATCAGTTTGCTGGACATTAACCTTGGATTCTCAATTTAAGCTGCTTATACACTTGTACAGACACATCAGCATTAGATCATTTCTGCTTTGTCTCTGAAGGTTAACAGATTAATTACAGTCTACATATTCAAGTGAGTAAGCCACAACCTTACCAGTCTTCTGATGAATCAGAAACAGAGGGCAAAAGGTGAAGGTCCACTGCCTGCCAAACTCTAGAATGTAGCACAATTTTCCTGCCCTTTACAGGCTGAACAGAAAAGAACTGAAATTGGATCAGACAACGAGCTTCATGTTCGTGAAGTAATCTATTTAACACCAAACGTAGTTCTCTGCACTCTCTAACTTGAACTGTGCACTCCTCAGTGGAAAGATTTTATTCTTCCTCCACTACCACTGATAATATGCAGAAAGCCAACTCAGTATTTTTCTGGATAGCTGGAACTTTCTCTGGCTTATTTTACAGCCATATCTATGTTGCACAGGTACAGATACAGGAAGTGACCTAAAAATCAACTTTTATCTGACCTAGGCTAGTAAATACTACTTACATCAGCTTACTTTAAAGCTTGTTTTTTCATCAAAACTTCTGTGCCTACGGCAACAAAAAGGAGACTGGTTATTAGATTAGGATTTTGTTTGTTTTATTCTTTTCAAAGTGTTCTTACCTGCTTACTTTTTCCTGTCATGGCAGTAATACAGTTGACATGATGCACTACTCGTATGAGAATGATACTTTGCTTGCTATATCATCCTTGCAGTCCTCTGGGTCTCCTACTTCAGCTAGCACTTTATCAGGTCTTACAGCTGTTTGATTTCTTTGTTTTATATTTGACTTTTGTACTTGAGAAGAGCTCTAGGTTGGTAGCCCAGGAGAATTGAGTCCTTTTTTCATCCACAGAGCAATTTATTTCATGCTCAGTTGGAGACATAACCTGAGAGATTGAAAGGTGATGTTAACTCTTGCCTGCCATTTATTTGAAAGCTAGGACTATCCAGCATAAGAATACTGCAGCCTTTGCATGGCTTGCAAAGAAGTGACACAGAATAGCACTTTCTAAATTCACCATAACTTTTAGTGATAGACAGGATCCCCCTTCCTTACCTTCTGTCCTTCAGAAGGAGATGAAGAGGAGAAATGGATGGCTGCACTTGGAGTCTGCCCTTGTACAAATACACAACTGTCTGGGTTTATGGAGCTACAACACCCTTGCTATGCCTGAACTGTCTTCCTTGACTTGTCATTGTGAGAATTTAACACAGTTTTCCTCTTTTTCTTTTGACAGGATCTTGTCTCAGTTTACAGAACTTCACCCACTCCAGTCCCCAAGAACCAAAAACATTTCCTGCAGTGTCACTGAAAAGGAAATCAGCATAGTCTGAAGTTGCTTCATCTAACATCCCCAAAGGCTAATTTACTTGTTTTACTGGTCCATACTTATTTTTATAATGCCATTTTCCCCTTAATCCCCTTTTCAAGATCATCTTATTCCAACCCTTCTGCCAGGAGTAGGGACACCATCCTCTAGACCAGGTTGTTCAAATCCCCATTCAACCTGGCCTTGAACACTTCTCAGAATCATAGAATCCGTAAGGTTGGAAAAGACATCCAAGATCATCAAGTCCAAGTTTTGACCTAATACCACTAAGCCCACTAAACTATATTGTGAAATGACACGTCCACTTTTTTTTTTAACCCTTCCAGGGATGGTGTCTTCACTGCTTCCCTGGGCAGCTTATTGCAATGGTTAACCACTGTTTTAGTGAAGAAATTTTTCGTAATATCCAATCTGAACCTCCCCTGGCACGACTTGAGGGCTGTTTACCCCTGTCTTGTTCTTGTTTCCTGGGAGAAGAGGCTGACCCCCACCTCACCACAGCTTCCTTCCAGGTAGTTGTAGTGGGCAACAAGATCTGCCATGAGCCTTCTTTTCTCCAGGCTGAATGACCTTAGTACCCTAAGCTGCTCCTTGTAGGACTTATGTTCCAGACCCTTCACCAGCTCTATTACCCTTCTCTGGACATGCTCCAGCCCCTCAATGTCTATTTTGTGGTAAGGGACCCAAAACTAGAGAATTTGAGGTACAACAGTGCCAAGTATGGGAGGACAATCACTGTCCTGGTCCTAATAGCCACACTATTGCTGAGACAGGCCTGACTTATGTTTTCAGGTGTCAATCGGTACTCTCAGGTCCCTTTCTGCCAGGCTGCTTTTCAACTTCCAGGTATTGACAGCCTCAACTTCTCTGGTCAACTTGTTCCAGTGTCTCATCACCCTCACAGTAAAGAATTTCTTCCTAACATGTAATCTAAATCTACACTCTTTCAGTTTAAAGTAATTCCCCCTTATCCTATCACTGCATGCCCTTGTAAACAGTCCCTCTCCATATTTCTTACAGATTTCTTTAGGTACTGCAAGGTTGTTCTAAGGTGTCCCTGAAGCCTCCTCTTCTCCAGGCTGAAAAACCCCAACTGTCTCAGCCTGTCTTCATAGAAGAGGTGCTGCTGCAGGCTCTGGTCATCTTTGTGGCCCTCCACTGAACTTGTTCCAACAGGTTGTTGACTTTCTTACTTTGGGACCCCAGAGCTGGGTGAAGTATTCTAGGTGGGGTATGATGAGAGTGGAGTAGAGGGAGAGAATCAGCTTCCTTGACTTGCTGGTCATGGTTCTGTTGATGTAGCCAAGGATACAGTTGTCTCTCTGATCTGCAACTGCACATTTCTGGGTCATGTCAAGCTTACATCCACCAACACCCCCAAGCTTTTCTCCTCAGGGCTGGTCTTAGTCCATTCTCTGCCCAAATTAGGTTGGTGCTTGAGAGTGCCCCAACCCAGGTGGAGGACATTGCACTTGGCCTTGTGGAACTGCATGATAATTGCATTGCAATAATTCTTGAGTTTCATGGATTTAGTTTGGAGTACACAGACCTGAGAAGAGCTGCAAACTTGTCACAATTTTGGCTCTGTGTTGACTTTAATACTTTGGGCTATATGCAATTACTTTAATCTCTCCTGAAATTATAGTCTTTCTGACAAGTTAAATTTCTGGTTCCCTGTAAAGCTATTTCAAAACAATTATTCAACTTTGATAATTTATAAAGCAAATCATATATATGTCACATTTCACCACTGTTTTTTAAACCTGACTGCTTGGCTTTTCATGGTTATGATTACACAGTTCCCCATGTTACACCTTTATTTTATTTACCACATAGCCCTTTGTTTTATAATGCTGCAGTTGTTTCCATATGCAATATGTTACCAACTTTTAAAATAATAATTTTTGTCTACAGAAAGCATTCCATGCACTAAGGCTTCAACTCTTTGATCCAAAGATTGACTAAATCATAGTATTTTCAACACGATCAATACAGCACCATGACTTTTTCTCCAGTTCTTAAGCACTGAGCATAATTATCAGGCCCAGTAATTTAATATCCTCAATATCACAGACCAAGGTTAGAACTCAGGAAAAAAAATTGGATATAGTAAAAAAATCTGTACATCATCATAATCAGTTTATTTTTCCAAATAGAAATAGCTTCATAGCTTAACCACAGCTTTGGAAAAGTTACCCAGTAAATTGCATGTCAAGATGATAAATCTGTCAATTTTTAAAGCTGCTTATTGTTGTGAGCATGACATCAACAGCAAAATAAGGAAAACTTCATCCTGGATACAAGAAACATATCCCACCTGACCTTCAATTACTTTATCATGTGACTGGCTGAGTGTATTCATATTCTTTTCCTGGCCATAAAGTAAGAGAAAGAAAAATAATACAAGCACAATTTCCTTAATGAAAAGTTGTTTGTCTATATAATAGGCAAGACAACACAACCTGCAGAACCAGCACTCAGAATATAAATTGTATTCCAACTATCAAGCCCTAGCTGTCTGTGTAGAAGTGTAGAAGACTTGAAATCTCAATCATTGGCTAAATACAATCGTGATGGGGGCAACTGATTTCACTGATACTGAAAAAATGTTACTGAGTGGTGAATATAAGGATGTTTTTAAAAGTACTGTTAGATTACCTGCAGCTGCAAACCTAGACTGACAATAGATCTCGAGGGAAGGAGATTTGGTCCTGGAGCATTATTTCAAGTTCCAGTTCCAGATGACCTATTCCAGAGCTGCAGCTATCGCATTGCAGATATCAAACAGCAGGTTTAAAAGGAGTTTGACAGTCGTATTTTTCTTTTATTTTTACTTGACAAGAAAGGTCGAGTTAGAAGGAGTGAATTTTGGTGTACCGAAGACCAGTTTGTTCTACACTATTTACCAGCTCAAAGAGATTAAAAAATAGTTCCATTTCAGAGAGGAAACCTCCTTGCTTACATTAAGACAAGTGCCAACCTTTGGAACGTCTTTCAGTTGGTGGGTTACCTATTACACCTATTTTTTCAAAATATTACAAATCCTCTTTCATACCTGTCCTAAACACATTGTTCTTTTTTGATTCATCACTATTTAAAACACAGTATTTGTACCTCCCTCCTCATCCATTTGTAGCTTACTTGCTACTAGACATCATCCCAAAATCCTTAAACACTTAAAAAACTCAAGACCAAGTCATGTAAACATGATGTATAAGAAATTCTTCTACATAGAACAATTTCAAACATATGATATGTTCAGTGAACATAAATCCTAAGCGTAAAAAAAAAAAAAAAAATAGGGCAAACATTAGAACAGCCATAACTTGTGAAGGACAGACAGATTATTGTCCTTTCAAAATGTAGATCATCCTCATCACTCCTCTTTCGCATTAGCACTTGAACCGTCCTACCAGATTTTATGTATATGGTTAACTTGAGTGGCTTCAATGAATATTTCCCCCGAATTACACAGAATTTGAAACTACTGAAGTCAGTTGTCAAAAAAAAAAAAACCACACTAAGAAAAAACAATGCTTAGAAGAGATAAAATGTCAGGGAAAAAACCCCAAAAAACACTTCTAGCCATAAAAAAATGTTTTGAAAACTGCCAAATTACTCTGAACTTGTAGAAATTGAGTAACACACCAACTGATAATTTTATAACATTCCCAGACTTTCGCAGGGAACTGCTCCCTGGACAGAACTTGATCTTCTTTGTGATTCCCCTGCCTCACCTACCCCTGCCCCCTATGAACTCACAGTGCTTAGATGCGTCGGTGCTCTGTTACAACTGGCAAAGTTTTTCTAAGCCATACATGGAATTTTCATTTATCATAGAATTGTAGAATTGTTGTGTTGAATGGGAGCTCTAAAGATCATCTAGTTCAACCCCTCTGTAATGAGCAGGGACGTCTTTGACTAGATCAGATTGTTCGGAGTCCCATCCAACCTGACCTTGAATGTTTCCAGAGATGGAACCAGTGACAGTGTTTCACCTCCCTCACTGTAAAAAAGTTCTTCAGTGGCCACTCAAATTGTAATTTCCAAGGAATTAAAGGAAAACCTAAGGCATAAAAAAGGAGCTTTAAAAAAGTTTAGGAATTATTTTATCTGCTAAACACTAGTTAGACAAAGACTACCTTTGCAATTCTTCTTTTCTCAAATTCCTAATATCCCTGTGGCAAAATGTAGAGAACACTGACATGGAAAAGAGTTTGAAAAAAATTGTATGGCCTCTTAGAAGGAGTTATTTTTCAGATAGAAAGATGCATGTGAATCCAGAACAAACTGCAGAGTTAAGACCAAACAGAATACTTTTTGCATAAAATAAATAGGATTTACAAATCACTGTTTGAAAAGCATTAATTATAAGTCTTAATCAGGACTTCATTTTAGATTTCATGAAGGTAATGAGCATACCTCTCTTGCTACTAATTATACATTTGGATTATCCTTTTTCACTCTGTTTGCGGGTGGCAGGGAAGTATGCCTAGCTTTTTTGTTGAAGCTTTATTTTATATTGTTCTACCTACTGACACATGTTGAAATGGTTTTAATTTTTTTTTATATACTTAATCCTTCTTGCAGCACGATTCAGACATTTCCTAATTATTAAGTAATATTTTTTTTTTTCAGTATACAGTCTCAGTTTTGGCTCTGGCTCAGATGGAACTGCAATACCACACACAATTTGATGAATGATATTGGTCCTTTGATTTGTTTGAATAGCCATAGAAACTGTATATTCATATAAACCTACTTTCAAAGTAATGAAGACTTACAAATATGGAATAAAAAACAATCACTAGGTTAGTACTTGAGGTGAAAATATTACAGTAACAATGCATTTTGAAGCCTGCTTTATTTTGAATGAAATAATCTGTTTAGGAATCATAGCTTAAAAATTTGGTTCAAATAATGACGTTCATGCCAATTTCTCATGGTTTTTGTAATGGCACAGCAAACTTTTCAGGTTGGAGATAGTCCCAGAAGTCCCGCTAAATCTGCTACAAATGTTGAGATGAGATGCATTTAGCCCTTACTTAAGTTAAGCAAAGGATGCTTTAGGTGATTTGCAAAGATGCATATAGATTTCTCAGCAGTTTATGTCAATAAGAGCTTAATAGAGAAATTCTTGATGTTGGGTCATTAATTTCATCTTCCCATAAATGTAGACATATTTTCAATGCTTTGTCTAGTGCTATTTTAGTGAATCATTTGATGCAATATACATCAATTACTTTGGTGATATTTTACATTCCACTATGAACATTAAGACCTCTTTTCCTTGCATTGTATATAATTTTTCCTTACTGTTTTCTTTAGTTCAGCACCAGTAGAACCTAAACAGTTGCTTTTTGTTTGGAATGTAGATCTTTAGCAATTTGTAGATTCTGGTTTTGAAGCACTCTGCACCCTGACAGATCAAGGTACCTGCTTCTTATTTCCTCATTCAGCCTCTTGTGATCCATGGTTATTCTCATGGCTGCTGTGACAGTTTCATTTCAGGTGACACATCAGCTGCCCGGATATAAAAATAACACTTCTTCAGAGGTAGCGGAGCAGGTACAGAGTAATGAAATTCTCTGCCACAGGCATTGACTCAAATGCCTGTTGTTTTGGGAGCCTGTCTTTCCTTCAGAGACGGCTTTATTCCGAGGTGAGATCCAGGCCTTCCAGAGGCTTTTTCAGAGCTCTCCACTCCCACCAGAACAGACATGGTGGTGGGACAGATTATCCTTCCGACTTGTTAAGCTTTGTCAATAACCTCTACTTATCTCAAGAGAAGGCCTGAACGTGGCAATTCTCACCTCCGGACCACTCCTGTGCAGACACAGAAATACACATCACTTGCTTCTGGAGTCCAAAGCAACCTTACCTTCTCCCTGCCCTCCATCCTGTTCCCATAACCCACCCTGAACTTCTGGAGTCTTTTCTTCAACATCTTGCCCAGAGTTTTCTAATTCTCTCCCATTCTCTCCCATTCTCTTCCATTCTCTTTCCTAAAACAGTCCCACAGTTCAGAGTTGGGCAAAACCTTTATTTTCAGGGTTTGTCAGAATGAGACTCTGAGAATCCTCCCTGAGCTCCTAGAATGAAGGAGAGTCCTATATTGGAAAAGTTTAGAAGGGACAAAGAGCCTTACTACAGTTTTCAAACACATTTCATCACAGCTTCATTTCAACACGATAAAAACCTTTTTGTATGCTATAATTTGATTCGTCCTGATGTATAATCATCTATAACTGCTCTTTCCTAAATTTCTTCTGTGCATATGTTTCTCAAAATGCCCAAAACGAAAAAGAGCATTCCAGATGCTGTCTGACTAAGTACTTGTTTCATAATGATTGCATTTTAAGTAACACCCAAGAGAAAACACCATTTCATAATGTGTTTTAGAAATCTTTGTACTGCCATCTGAATATGGCAAAGGAGGTAGTGTGCAAATGCAATCATACCTACCACTGAATATCAACTGTGCAAAGGCAGGAGTAGAATATTTTTAATTACTTGCTGAAACAAAGCATAGAAATATAGAACTGGCTTTGAAAAACGCGTGACTAGTCCAAGCTATAGAAACCTTTTCCTGTTTTATTGCTAAAAACTGTCAGAATTTGAAGCCAACAATGTCAGCTACCTACAGCTTCATTTGAAAGGTGCGAGTGTACTCAAGTGGAATCCACAGAATCACTGAATATATTGTGTTGGAAGATCATGTGTTCCACCCCCTCTGCAATAAGCAGGGACATCTTCAACTAGATCAGGTTGTTCAGAGCCCTGTCCAGCCTGACTGTGAATGTTTCCAGAGATGGGGCATCTACTACCTCTTTGGGCAACCTGTGCCAGTGTTTCATGACCCTGATTGTAAAAAAATGTTTCCTTATATCTAGTCAGAATCTACCCTCTTTCAGTTTAAAACCATTACCCCCTGTTCTATCTGAACAAGCCCTGCTAAAAGTCTGTCCCCATCTTTCTTCTAAGGCCCCTTAAAGTACTGAAATGCCTTAATGAGGTCTCCCCAGAGCCTTCTCTTCTGCTCTGTCTTAGCAGCGCCACTCTCTCAGCCTGTGCTCCCATCGTTTAAACTTTTTTGTGGCTATCCTCTGGATCTGCTCCAATACGTCCATGTCTGTCCTGTGCTGAAGACTCCAGAGCTGAATGCAGAGCTTCAGGTGGAGTCTCACAAGAGTGGTGGGAGAGAATCACCTCCCTTGATCTGATGGCCATGCTGCTTTTGATGCTGAGCAGGACAGAGCTCACATCCAGCTTTTTCTCTGCCAGGACCCTCAAGTCCTTTTCAGCAGGGCTTCTCTCAGTCCCTTGATAACTGTACTGATACCAAGTGTTGCTCTTATTCAGGAGCAGGAGCTTGCACTTGGCCTTGTTGAACCTCACGAGTCTCACACGGACCCACCTCTCAGGCTTGTCCAGGTCCCTCTGAATGACATCCCATCCCTCCAGCATGTCAACCATGTCACACAGCTTGGTGCCACCTGCAAACATGCTGATGGTTCACTCGATCCCAGTGTTCACAGCCTAGGAATTCTTCAAAAGAAAATGGCTTTTCAAGGTTTTAACATCATGAACTGTGACAAGATAGAGGGAGCAGCATCTGAATGTCTATGTGTCCACTTGAACTAAACTATAACTGCTTATTTGGTTGGCTATGCTTTTAAAAGATACAGCTTTAATTCTGACTATTGATTGTACTGATATAAAAAGAAATCTTATTGTAATCAAGTGAAAACATACACTGTTCCTGCTTTTGGCAAACTTAAGCACATACTCTGAAGAAGTTGGTAAAGAATATATTGGTCTTCAGAAATTACAGTGTGGGAATATTTTTGCATTTGGCAATGGTATAAAGGCATAAGAGACTTGATCCCGAAAACCTCATGTGTGCCCAAAAGGAGCCATCCAAATATACTAGCTGTTTTCCAAATATACTAGCTATTCTAGTACATTTGTATGCTTTACCTGCATCCTTACTTCTTTAACCACTTCTAACAGACTTCCTCCCCAAAACAAGCTTAAAGCAACAGCTGA
The DNA here is from genome assembly GCA_013397935.1 of Dasyornis broadbenti. NCBI lineage: Eukaryota > Metazoa > Chordata > Aves > Passeriformes > Dasyornithidae > Dasyornis > Dasyornis broadbenti. The sequence continues at coordinate 341,408 of VZRN01005828.1, read as the reverse complement.
GTTATGCCACTTTCAGAGGTTCATACACTTACTCTGTGGAATTCAGTTTTTTTCATAATGAATTATATGACCAAGGGAAAATTGTCTTTTTCATTCTTACATTACACCGCAGATAACATGCTTACCAGCAAAAAAAAAAAAAAAAAAAAAAA